>CM050166.1:381381887-381546887 GCA_027410445.1 Discoglossus pictus | reverse complement strand
AAGTCATTTAGGAGCTGGGAATATTTTTTCTTCTTTTCAGTTGAATCCCATTTTGGACCTCATCAAAAGCAATAATGTAACATTCTACCCACCCTGTGTATTCCATATTGGGAGATATTACCAGGTAGTTCTTATTTCATTTAATCAGAGTAACAACAGAGCCTTAAAGCTGTTAAAACATCTGTCATTGTTTTGGTTCAACCAACTGGGCACCACTTACTGCTAATACTGCAACCTTCAATGTCAATTATTTAACACGGATTTATTTTTAACAGCCACATGTTGCAAATATCCTGGGACAATTCCTGTGTCCCTTTAAAGGACTCCGTCCTCCATCTAAACTAACTTTTAACATAGTGTGAATATGCAGATATTGTAATTCAAATACCAAGCAAACTTAATAGGCCGAGCTTTCCAGGAAGCGCGAATCTGCTACAGTTATGGCCTAGCTTAAAGCCCCTTATATCCCACTAGTGGCATAATATGTCTGCAAGAACCTGATATTACCTCCTGTATAACCTTTAAGTTGGGGAACAGCCTTCATCTTGCACACACATCTCTAGGTACTTTTTGTACCATATG
Source organism: Discoglossus pictus (assembly GCA_027410445.1). Classification (NCBI taxonomy): domain Eukaryota; kingdom Metazoa; phylum Chordata; class Amphibia; order Anura; family Alytidae; genus Discoglossus; species Discoglossus pictus. The sequence goes on along the minus strand of CM050166.1, from coordinate 381,546,305 downwards.
GCAGCTAGTTACTTATAAGTGCACACAGACACAGCTTGAATCCTATGCTGTGTAATATATAGCTGTTCTTGATAACTTTGTTTGTACTCCAGGTTGAGCTTTTTTCAAACTCTGCCTATATAGGTATAACTTCTCAGTACCTTTATTAAAGTACAATAGGTTTATCAGTAAGGCATCTTTTTACCTATACCCTATATTTTTGCAAGAATATTGCTTTATTTAAGTCATCCTCTAGATATTTGGAGGACATTCATTTCAGCATAAGGGTGCTTTATATATACATTACTTATAATACTATAGGGCTTTTATGCCCTGGGAACTTTTTGCAAATATCTTGGCTTGCCTGCTAGGTGTGAATAGCAATACCCACTCACTTTAGAGTCCCACATTGCACAATACTAGTGCTACAGGGTTATTTGCTATTTCCTACATCTGCCCTCTTTTTATTCCCCTTATTAGTGTTTTTAATATCCCTTGCTTTTAAAGACGCTGCTGTCATGTATTTAATAAAATTTATTTAGTTCATATTTATCCCGCCATTGTGTACACTAAATTACATTTTGTCATGCAAATTCAGCTTTCCTGTGACACAGCAAGGAAGCCCACTTGTATGTGTGCGTGTTTTTTTTTTTTAGCATGTTGTAACGTTTTTTCAAAAAAAAAAAGATCTAAATGGCTGCCACCATTTCAGCAGCTCTTCTCGCTTTGCACTCTGGGTCTCTCCACACTCCCCTCTGCCCCTTTAACTTTGTGTATTGGCCTTAACCAGGTACCTCATACTTTATGTGCTGTTCCTTGCCACCTACTTCTCAGACCCTCTTCCTTTTGGATTTCTCCTCAAGCCTCTCTCCCCCTATCCCTCACCATTGTTTCTATAGTCCCTTCCAATTTAGATGCCAGGGCAAGACACCAACTACACTTGGTGTGAACTGGGCTTAACCACCAACTCATCAGATCCCCTTATTTGGTCCTTTTAGTATAATTTACTACTAAGAGAGTAGGAGGCTGGACTATTTAATAAATGAATGCGTCTCAAAAATATTTTTTTAAAGAAAGTTTTAAACTAAAGTAATTAAGAAGTAATCACTGTTTGTTGTAAAATGACATTATCCTATAAACTATGGTCATACAGATCTTTTCTGTATCCCTTATCAGTAGTGTAGAGGTAGCAACCAATAATATAGGTTTTGACATGAAATAGAAGAGGGTGAGACAGATATATATTTTGAAGTTTTTATGCATGCTGACGGAGAATGTGTAACAACCGAGCCTTATGGTACGTCAATGGTAAAACGTGGTGGAAGTGGAGATATGCCATTTATATAGGGACTAATGACCCTTGTATTGCTTGCAGGATAAACACAGAACGTTTCACACTTGGATAGGGATTGGGAGAGCTGTGAATATGTGATTTATCTACTCTTTCCTGCTTTAACTAATTTGTCACTGAGATCAGAGCCTCTAATACAACATGTAAATCATAATGAAACCACAAACACAACCTTGACGCATAACTCTTCAATTTGCAAACAAAACTAACAACACTTCTATTTAACAGCCATAACTCTGTTTGAGAAACATTTTAAGACATCCTGAAAGAAGCTGTATATTTATAATGAGTAAACACTATGTAAAATATGAAAATAAATAGCTTACTCACTTAATCTAGACCTTATTAGTTTACCTAAGACCAATTTTTGTGCCTCCTTCCATCTAATTTATAGTGACTACATTCTGGCATGTGTTTTGATAGGCTGTTAAGATTATAAAGATCTATAAGAGCTATAGTACACGTAGCATCAACAACGGCCCGTGCAAAATACCCATAAAGAGCCAATGTAAGCATTTTTCCTTTTAAATCTACAGGAATACCCAGTTTAGCGTAGTATATGCGTTCCTGCATGCAGGAGTGCTATTGGAAAAGCGTGATAAACTGGGCATTTTAAAAACTAGCTTAGTGGGGATTTAATTGCCTGCAACGCAATTTTGAGCGCTATTGCGGGATTTAGCACTTTCTGGGGACTGGGACCAAAAAGAGTGCTAGCTTGAATCAGCGCTTAGTGGGGTTGCACAAATGGGGGGGTGACGAACTGCTTCTTTAAGGGGGCTTGATATGAACCTAGTTCAAACCTACCCCAGCAGAATTATATAGTTCCTGCTCTCTGTGGCACAAAAGATGGCTTCTGAAGATGTACAGGCAGAGAATACTGCATACAGGTTACAAGTGGCCAATGGCAAGACCACTCCCCAAGTCAGGATACAACACACAGAAATAGTCTCAGACTGTGGATATGTGAAAACTATCTCTCAACCTTTCTTGAATGATCAAAACAACATATTTATACTCTCCAATACCACACCCTTGTGCACATTTGTATATGTGTGATGTCAGCCCATCTGGCTTGCAACCTTGGGCTATCAAAGCTCTTGAGGTCAAATTCACCAGATATCTATAACTGGCTCGTGAACAAACCTTTATGTTAAACTCAAGTGTTTGCTTAGGATTACTTGAAGTTATCAGCTACACCCTACTGACGAGGCCAAATTAAGTCTGAAATGTACGTCTAGGTTTGCCATTTCTACTGTTCAGGGTAGAATTGCCTGGTGTTTCGGGGCTGGGTCACTCTAGTGAGTGCGACCAGACTGATATACTACAGGATATTTGTGAAGTGCACAAATGAGCTAATAAAGGTTGCTCTCGGAGTGGGTTATCATGCCCATAGAACCGAACCTATTGAGGATAGCTCATTCTCTGCCTGAACCCCTCTATTGTTGGTATTGCTTATCCAGTAAGTACAATACCTTATATGTCAGAATGAGTTTGCCTGCTTATTCTGGTGACTTTAGGGTTAATGCACACTTTATCCTGCCACTTTCACTTCGCCTGCTGAGCTTGTGATTTTGCGGTTCATATGCCTTAAGCACTTATTCTTGGTCAGCAAAATGAGGCAGCATCTACTTTAGTTTAAACACAAATGCTGTTTGCCTAATCTGTGTGCTCCTAATGGTCTGAGGTGCAGGCTCCTGTCCTGTTAACGTAACCTACACATCATACCTATCCTCACCTTAGGCACACAGTGCAGGTATATCCTGTGTCATTGCAACAGCAAAGGTTCCACTTATTGATAAAAGTTCACATATAATTAATACAATTGCAGTTGGTTGTTAATTAAAATATAGCATGAAAGTTAAATATTTTAAGCATAAATTGCCTAAAAAAGTGTCTGTTACTAATTAAAGGTTGATAGATAACTCATGGTGGACTGATTAAATCAGTTTTAATCAAAGAAACCTGTAAGTGTTAAATCCTATGCTGTTATTCATATTTATCACAGCTGAGCGTGCCCGTTGTACTTATCAGTTTTACAGTGAGAATTTAATAACCTGAAACACAGTAATTAGCAGAGAGGGAGGGTCTTACTTTTTTAAATAATTTATGAATAAAATACCTAAAAACCCAGGTTTTTTTATTTTTTTTTAGCACTGTTCCTACTGTAAGTAACTGGGAATATAGAAAATGTTCTAGATATAAATACAAACATTTCTGTCTTAAGAAGTAGGAGGGAGACATTTAGTTTTTAATACATTTTAAGCATGTCTGGTATAAGCATTAGGCCATTTTCAGGGTTAATTAAACCAAGCTCTTAGGTAGATATAATGGGCAGCGCTAGGTCGATTGATATTGTTCTTATTTACGTTCAAATCTCTATTTGTGTGTTACTTTTTTAACCTTTTCCTCTCCACGTAACAAGACATATGTACAGATTGAAAGGTGAGGGGGTCTCATAGCACTGCATACACAGACAAAAATTAAACAAGTAAATTAAACAATGCTTTATTTATTTGTTACTTTATTCTTTGTAAAATTTATTTTGACCAATATACTTCCTGACTAATGTGATTTCTGTATCTATTTTAAAACCCCCCTCAATATTTGGTGACTGTAAATCATTTTTTTATTTCCATAACTCCATAGCCTGGAAACTACAGAGCCTGTCCTAAATTTACAAAGATGCAAGATTGAGTCATGAAAATGTTATATTTGTCATTTTGAATTTCTGGTTTATGTTGCTTAGTCTGCATCTTAAAAAATGTGCTTTTTATCTTTGTTAGTAAATGAAAAACCTGGCTGTGAGCTGTGCAACTCAATTTTGATGTTCCTGTGCCAGCAGTTTCCTTTGCATTTTCATCTTATCAGGCTGTCTTGTGTCAAAGACTTCCGTCAGCTTGGATTAATGCTTAGATTGTGATGAGAAGCTGTGAGCATTGATTCTGGTAAAGGGATGTCCTAATAAGACAACACCGTGGTCATTAGCAAGACCATTCTTTTCTGTTTGTGAGGTTATCTCCGCTCACACACGCTCGCTCTGCTCTCTGTTCCTTTGGTAGCTGCTGAGGAGGAACAAAGAGATTTTGGTTTCCAGTTGACTGTACAGTCTATGCAATAGTAATGATTTCACTGCCTTATCTCACTATCTTTCATTTTTTTTTTTTTTTTTTGAGAAGGCATTTGTACTTTAATTTTTTTCGATTGTAGTTTTCTTGCTTTTTTTTGGCTACATAGTATTTATCTCCTGAATCCCTATGCCAGAGCACATTATAGTAACTGGCAAGCACAGAAGTAGTTTGTATACATATTAAGATGTTCTTTATAAGTATTCTGTAGATCTATATACTGGGGATACTATTTTATTTGTTGTATTTGAGCTTCCTTTATGCTTTCTTAACTCATATTTATATATTTTTATATATATATATATATATATATATATATATATATATATATATATATATATAAAATCACATATATAGTTGTGGGTCTTGCGATGTTGGTGACAGTTGCGATGATGGTCCAAAGACGCTCATTGCACTGCTCGCCTCACGAAGCGAGCAGTTGAGACGCAGGACTTAGGCGGCGAGAAGTTTCAATCGACTGCGAGCATCGCAACTGCGAGCCAAATACGTAACTCTAAAAACACAGAAAACAAACAAAATAATTTAACAAAAATAATAACACACTCACACACAGCACATGGGGAGAGCCAGGTAGCCTGAGAGTGAGGTTGCAAGCGAATTTGAGCCATATTTGGGGGTTTTCGTCAATACAAATACGAGTAAGCGAGAAAAAAAATGGCGGACGAAAAAAGTAAAATATCTGATACTGGATGATAATGAGGCTGAGCAAAGCCAGGCATGCGAGACTCAGAAAATACATGACGGCAAAGACAGTAACACTTACACCAACAACGTCAGATACGCAGGACTTAGAAAATAAAACCAACGGCATTAAATGCGTAACTCGCAAACATTCAGCAATCAGACAGAGGAGAATCACACAGGGAAGGGAAAGGGGGGAGATGGTGGAAAGAGACACATGGCATTCCCAAGCACTAAACTTGCAGGTTAACGAACCTGCAATGAGCGGCCCGTACAGTAGGCGGGAGGACAGGGTCGCTCATTGAAAGCCCCGCTATGAGCGCAATGAGCACCGAAAGTGATCAGTGCAAAGCAGGAAAGTTGAATTACACGGGGTGAGAGGCTCGCAATGAGCGCCTCACATTGCGTGGCAAACAGCATTGCCAGCCTTACAACTTTAATCCCGTCATTTTTGACGGGTAATTTCCTAGTGTGTGTGTGTATATGTATGTGTGTGTGTATATATATATATATATATATATATATATATATATATATATATATATATATATATATATATATATATATATATACATATACACACACAGTTTGTTTTTCAATTGAGTTGTACAGTTTATAGGTCACGTTAAAGGTGGAAAAAGTTCTGAAATTATTTTTTTATTTTTATATATATATACCGTATATACTTGAGTATAAGCCGAGTTTTTCAGCCCTTTTTAAGGCTAAAAAGCCCCTTCTTGGCTTATACTCGAGTCACTCTTTCCCCCCCCCCCGTGTCTCTCTAACCCCTCCGTGTCTCTCTAACCCCCCCGTGTCTCTCTAACCCCCCCGTGTCTCTCTACCCCCCCCGTGTCTCTCTACCCCCCCCGTGTCTCTCTACCCCCCCGTGTCTCTCTACCCCCCCCCCCCGTGTCTCTCGAACCCCCCCGTGTCTCTCGAACCCCCCCGTGTCTCTCGAACCCCCCTGTGTCTCTCGAACCCCCCTGTGTCTCTCGAACCCCCCTGTGTCTCTCGAACCCCCCCCCCTGTGTCTCTCGAACCCCCCCCCTGTGTCTCTCGAACCCCCCCCTGTGTCTCTCGAACCCCCCCCCTGTGTCTCTCGAACCCCCCCGTGTCTCTCGAACCCCCCCGTGTCTCTCGAACCCCCCGTGTCTCTCTAACATCCCCCCTGTGTCTCTCTCTACCCCCCTGTGTCTCTCTAACCCCCCCGTGTCTCTCTACCCCCCCCCCGTGTCTCTCTACCCCCCCCCCCGTGTCTCTCTAACCCCCCCGTGTCTCTCGAACCCCCCCGTGTCTGAGGATGGGAGGTTGAGGGGGGGGGGTTGAGGATGGGGGGTTGAGGAGGGAGGTTGTGGGGGGGTTGAGGATGGGGTGGTTGAGGAGGGAGGTTGAGGTTGGGGGGTTGAGGATGAGGTTGGGGGGGTTGAGGAGGGCGGTTGAGGTTGAGGAGGGAGGATGAGGAGGGAGGGAGGATGAGGAGGGAGGGAGGATGAGGAGGGAGGGAGGATGAGGAGGCAGGGAGGATGAGGCGGGAGGGAGGATGAGGCGGGAGGGAGGATGAGGCGGGAGGTTGAGGATGGGGATGAGGAGGGAGGATGAGGAGGGAGGTTGAGGATGGCGGGGTTGAGGAGGGAGGTTGAGGGTGGGGGGTTGAGGATGAGGAGGGAGCATGAGGAGGGAGGATGAGGATGATGAGGGAGGTTGAGGATGAGGGAGGTTGAGGTTGAGGATGAGGAGGGGGTTGAGGAGGGAGGTTGAAAATGAGAAGGGGGAAGAGACATGGGAGAGAGAGGGGGGCACAAGAGGGACACAGGGGGCAGCACATTTCCTACCCTCGGCTTATATGTATGTAGTTGAATAATCAGAATATCGCAGTAAATAGTGATACCTTTTTTATTGGACAAACCTTTTAGCGACAAGCTTTCGAGAGAAGATCCTCTCTTTATCAAGTCAAAAAGGAAAACTCATACAAATATGAACTAAAAACAGTAAACGGAATGAGAGGAAAGGGAAAACAAATTGAAAAACAAGAAGAACAAAATTATTCGACAGACCAGCATTGTGAATAATGTCCTGGTATTGTAAGTCTATAGATCAGGTTGTAGATACGAACACTGCAAAGTAATGATGAAGAGCAATACATTTTAACATAGCATGTAGCTTACAGATGCGGGGGAGGTATGTGGGATGTGTATGAGCTATACAACATTAGGACTGGGCCAACTGTTCTATGCTATCTAAATCAGAACTGCTGAGGACCGGACTTTTATATTTGATTTTGTGTATGTGGAGTTGTAGAAGATACGGTACTTCAAATTTTTGTGATGAATTAGCAAAATGTGTCTTTTTATGACATCAGAATATAGTAAGGGATATTTTTCATCGTAAGACAATGACAATAGGAGCATCGCTGTATTCACTTCTTGTGGGTAGCTCATAAGTTATTGGGATCTCCAGTGGCTTCTCATTAACACTTGCCTTGGTAATGGCAAGAAAACCATTGTATAGAACTAAAATATAATATATTCTAGCTTTATTTTTCAGTTACTGTTTTATAGTAAAATAAGTATAAAATAAGTCCGCATTTGTTATCTCTTGAAATGCATATCTTGCTAGCTCTCCATATTAATTGATCCAGTATTAAGTGCCCTTTATTAGATTGGTTGCGACATTAGAACTGTACACAGTTTTTCTGATAATTAACCTTCAAATAAACACAGAATATAATTTCTATATCTTCTACTAGTAATATATGTTAAATGTTTCAATGAATAGAAATCCCGTGTAATATATTTATAGTGTAATATATTTATAGTTAATAAGAGCTCAGTCGGGGTTATGCCTTTGTCAGACAGAAATCGTAGAGGCGATATCAAAGTTGTTGAGACCCTAGCAGCCCTTGCATTGCCCCTTAGTATGGTGGTGGGCAGCTCAGTCCTGTGAGGGCCCCCATCAGTCATATATTTCAGTATCTGTGTGCATGAGCACAGGCGGATTGATCAGTTAAATTAATTTTAGTAATTCACCTAATTCGTAGAAAACCTGTTTAATATATTTAGATTATGGATCAATACGTATATCCTATGGATCAGTTATAGTCAATCACTTAGCCTATCTTGGATAACTAATTTTGTCCACACAATGGCAAGTGTGTATATCTTTATAAATATATATTATTCTTCAAATTATTGTTCACTATTTCCATTTGCCTATTGGTACTGAGAGGTGATTACTACAATAAACTACTGATTTGAAAGTGTGTTTTTTTTTATGCAAACATCCCAATCTGGTTTCAGAAACAGTTAGTTTTCATTGTGCTCATCCTGGTGGCATGTGATATAATCATGAGCAGACCCAATCATGTCCATATTGGAACCCCATAGACCCGAACTCCCCCATATGGACATTAGCACTAAAGACATAAATAAAAAAAAATACATAAAATAAAGAATTAAACATGTAAGGGGAAAATATATTTTACCCATCCTTTTGTCACCCTCCAGCGGCAATCATCAAAGCCATTGTCCTCACTCTTCAGCACTGGATAAGCGCCACTTCCATGTTGATTGCAGAAACTGTCCTCTTCTTTCTTGATTGAAGCACTTGTTCCTCGTCTTTGGACATGGCCAATCTCAGAGCATATTAAATAGCAATTTAAAAAAATACATTATTTTTTTTTACCTTATTTAAGGAATAGACGTCTGTGGAAATTAGTAAAGTCTCCATGCCTATATTGTTCTAATGGAGCTTTTTAACATTTCTAAAATAATCAAAAACTAAACAAAATTTCTATATGGACTTGTGTTGTGTGTAACTTTTTAAGGAAAGTCATGATCATAATATATGTAGTTTAGATAACCAAAAAAAGGATATTGTGATATGATAAAGACCTTTAAATTAATTAATCAATGAAATTATTTTTCAAGTTTAGGAGAAAAAAGAACAAAGCAAAGGTTAGTGGTAGGTTAGTTGGTTTATGAGTAATGTGCAAAAGTACATCAATACAGTAAGATAGATGATAAGTGAAACAGACTTCATTTGGAGGGACAGAGACAAATAAAGTAAAAGCATTCAAGCATGCCTGGGAAATTAGTATGGTGGTCCTGGGTATTAACTATGCCAAACTAATTAAGTAGGAGGAATGAGCATACTAGACGAGCCATTCAATTATCTGTCATCAAATCCATGTATCTATGTGTTAGTCACACAGCAAATGTCCCAAAAAAGTACAAATACAAATTAATGTCTCTAATTCTTTTTATGTATTAAGTTATCAGGAAGAAAAACACTTAAAACGTTTAATAATAGTCAATAGCAGTTAGATTTCTGTGCTACTTTTCTGCAATAACTGGCCTTACAGCGACTCTTTAAGTTCACATTTTCTATATTTTAGCGGGAATAAGTATGTTGTTGAAGAAACATTGTGACACTTTGGGCTGTCATGAGACTCTGAATTTAATCTATTATAAGACAACTCTATAAAATCTTTATCTTGGTAAAAGGAAGCAAAAGAAAAAGCATGAACAGGTTTTGTGATGTTACCCAGTTTTTTTAACTTTTATATATTTGTAAAACAATAACTCTGGAAATATTATGTGTTGTGTAGTAGCATTCAGCATTATGTTGTAATGAAAGGCAGGGGTGTGTCCAGGCCTAGGGCAGCTCATTTTCAAGGGTCAGCAGGCTGCTTGAAGATGCAGTGTAATACATTGAAATATGTTCATATATGCACAGGAATGTCTATGTGCAGTGATATTCCTGTCTATAAGTTTACTTGGCACTTTGTGACATACCAAATATATACATTTGTTGTTGTTTATCGTTCAGTTATGTCCAACCATCTGTGACGCCATGGACAACAGCACACCAGACACATCCATGAGGTTTTCTTGGCAAAGATTCTGAAGTGGGTTGTCAGTTGCTTCTCCAGTTCATTTAGATTTTTCAAAACTCTCTTCTATGACCTGCCCATCTTGGGTGACCCTATCTGTTATAGCTCACAGCTTCATTGAAGTACATAAACCCCTTCATCACGACAAGATATGGATCCAGAAAGGGTATATATACATAAACACACATAAACTTATGATTTGATATATAGAAAAGGGAAAGTAGGAGCTTCAAGTGGGGCGGTAAGGGCAGAAATCTGAATGGCCTAGAGCAGCATAAAACCTAAATATGCCCATGGTGAAAGGACTAACTAATGGGAGTAGTAAATCTTCTACCCAGGTAAACTTTACATCTGTCTTAAAGCAAAAGAATTGTCTTCTCTTTTCTTTCAACCTTTATAACTCTTTAACTTTCTCTTCTTAGCCCATCCTAATAATTTCCTATTATTCTTGCCCAGGTTTCTGCCTCTCCCACTACCCTTATATTGTAAGTTTGTGAGTTTTTGCTCTTGTAAGGTGGGAAAAAGCACCAGATTTTAAACTCAAAGACAGGGCCCTACTCATTTTGCCATGTGTTGAATATTATATTTTCCTTTGTACTTAAATGTATATAAAGTATACATTTCCTGGGTTTCAAATGTTTGGTAAGAAACAGGCAGTGATTATCAGAGAAATATGTGTTGTATAGATAAGTTCAGTTATAGGCAGGAAAGTAAAATCCAGCATTGCACACCCACAGTTAGCTTCCATCACCCAAGAACACTGAGGAGAGGCAGCCAGATACAGAGTTTAACCTTTTTGGCTGAGATCACAGAAAGTAACTGCTGCTGGATGGAATCATGTGGTTGGGCGGGGGCTGAGCTCACAGCTGAATCAGAGCACAGAGAGAGAGAGACTACATATCCCAGGCTTCTTCTCAACACAGGATCCACAGAGTTTAATTACAATGTTTCAGCTAACCTCTGTTTTCTCTTGATTGGCCAAAACAACTTATTAATTTTATACTAATCTTAGCAGGGATTTTCAGGGGTGTCAACTAACAAAAGATTTTGCAAACATCAGGAGGGTGGAGATTTTAAATGTTTATTTTTGTATTTTTTTTTATTCAAAAATGTTTGCATGCACTATTGATTCTTCTCTATCATATGCATTCATAATCTAGGCCACTTAGATATGCCTTTATAGAATATGTAGCCAGATTATAAATAATGGATGATAATAATAATTTCCAATCCACACAGTTTTTGACAATTGCCAAAACACCAACGATAAAGCAAAGACTAATGAAAGATTGCCAGGAGCTTATGTCATCTCTTGTACAGCTCAGTGTCAATTCTTTAGGTACAGCACCTGCACTTTTATTTACTAGGTAAGTCATGCCATATGAATAGTGTACCATACAGGAGGCACTTAACCAAGCTCTGCCCGTCACCTTCAAACCTGATTATGTTAAAGTAAAAAGTTACATTTGATGTAATGTTTTATATGCTTCCATGCCAAGGGAGTTGTTGCCGCAGAATTCTGAACTCAAAATAAGAAGCATTAGGCACAAGGGAAACCAGAATATATTCATATCAATGTAATCCAGTTATGGTTTCAAGAGAACTTTGGTTGTCATAGTCCTTGGCAGGCTTGGAATGATTTTCGTATTAAATCTAATGTAGAAGCCTTGCCGACACTCCATTGTGGTTTCTTTTCTGCCTTTACAAGTCACAGCGGAGCACACAGATTTATTTGTTTCTTCGTGCTGATAAGAAAACATTGCAGAATTGAATGATTTACCTTTAACTTGGAATTTTTGATGAGAATGTTATTTTATTTTTGACCACCAGGTGGCAAGCAAACAACATATTCCTTTTATTGAATCTTTATGAACTAAAAAGCGACTATCAACATCCTTAGAACTCTTATGTGCAAGACATGAGGCCTTTATTGCTAGGATGACTTTGTATAATGCTTTGGGATTAATTAGTATATACCCATGTAGTGAAGTAGCCATCATATGGTAGCTTTTTTTATTTGCATTTCTGTTGTTGAGTTTTTACTGATTTTACATCCTGACAGTAAAAACAAATGTTCCTTATATTCCTCTTCATAGTTATCTGTTTTATACAATTTTCTCCTTGTGTTTCAACATCTTAAATTTAGTTTGTTTCTATTTAAACTATAATTAAAGGGGGTTATATTTCACTTCCATAGTACTATACCGAACTAAGAATTTTCATTTATCTCTTGAACCTTAAATCTTTCATTAATGATAAATGATCTTCTGTGTGTCCTGGTCACTTGTATTATTTATCATTTCCAGACCATGGTCAACCAACTTTTTTTTCTTTCTCTTGTAGGGATTTTTCAAATGTAAGCTATTTTTCATGGTTCTTTCTATACTTTATATTTTTATATATATATTTTCCCCTTCCTATACTTTTAAAGGCATATCTAAGTTTCCTGGATTATGAGTGCATTTGATATAACAGAATCAGTAGTGTATGAAAACATTTTTTGCATGAAAAAATATCAGAATAAACACTTAAACACTTCCCTTGAAGTTAGCAAAAGTCTTGTAATTTCTGACAGTTGAAACTTAGAGTTATCACCCCCTTGAAACCCAGGCTAAATTAGCATACAATTCAAAATTAGTTTTGGCCAATCAGGAGGAGGCTCAAGCAGCTGATATTTGTATCGAGCTCTGGGGTTCCTGCCTGTGTTGTAAAGTCTCTCTACCAGAAAGGTCAAGCACTGTATCTGGCTGCCTCTCCTATGTGTACTTGGTTACAGTATGTACGCTCCCTGTGGGTGTGCAAAGCAGGATTTTACTTTCCTGTCTATAACTTTGTAAGTGCACTGAACTTATCTATAGAACACATATTTTTCCGATAATCACTGCCCGTTTCTTACCAAACATTGGACACCCAGGAAACTTAAATATACCTTTTAAACGTAATTTAGTAATGAAGTGATTACTATTTTCTGCTATTATTATCCTACATTGTCTTGCAGACAAGAGCACTTGAAATGAAATGATGGAGAAAGTCTTAATGGTGCTGCCATGGAGTACAAACATTATTATTATTTATTTTATTTAACTTTAATTTATTGTCATGTTTACATTGTTTAGTGACTGCAATATTCCCATTAATTCGGAATATGCCCAAGGGAGCATTACATTGTTGCATTCTGATTATGCATTATTGTTGTGTAGTTATATGTTGCCTGTACATTGTTATCATGTATACTAGTTATAATATGTTAAAGAGGGCAAATGTGATGATGAACAGGAGAATACACGAGGATTAGGTAAAAATGCTCTGCACATAAGCTTATGAATTGTCACAATCTGCTTCTTTAAGGGGGCTTGATATGTACCTAGTTCAAAACTACCCCAGCAGAATAGTTTGGTTCTTGTTCTCTGTGGTACAAAAGGTGGTTTCTAAAAAGGGCAATGCCCAAAGGTACAGGTAGAGAATACTGGATACAGGCTACTAGTGGCCTCCGTCAAGACCACTCTCCAATTCAGGATACAAACACAAAAACAGCCTCACACTGTGGATATATGAAACTAGAACCCAACATTTTTTTGAATCATACAACCAATATATTTGTACTCTACCACACCCTTGTACCTTTGTCTATGTGTGTGATGTCAGCACTAAGTCCCATCTTGCTTGCACCCTTGGTTGCTATAGAAACTCTTGAGATAAAACTCACCAGATGTCTAAGCTACATGACAGGTATCTATAGCTAACTAGTGAAAAATCTCCAGTGTTTGCTTAGGACTACGGAGGTGCAGGCATCTGTCTTGGCTGCTGTTTATCAAGGCCTGTATGTGTGAGGATGCAATGTTCTGCAGTTAAGCTTATGTGCACAGCATTTTTACCCTATCCTCATGTATTCTCTGGTTCTATATACATTTTCCCTCTATAACATATTATAACTACAGTGGATATAAAAAGTCTACACACCCCTGTTAAAATGTCAGGTTTCTGTGCTGTAAAAAAAGGAGGCAAAGATAAATTATTTCAGAACTTTTTCCACCTTTAATGTGACCTATAAACTGTACAACTCAATTGAAAAACAAACTTAAATCTTTTGGGTAGAGGGAAGAAAAAATATAAAAATAAGTATGCACACCCTTAAACTAATACTTTGTTGACGCACCTTTTGATTTTATTACAGCACTCAGTCTTTTTGGGTATGAGTCTATCGGCATGGCACATTTTGACTTGGCAAGATTGGCCCACTCTTCTTTGCAAAAACACTCCAAATCTGTCAGATTGCGAGGGCATCTCCTGTGCACAGCCCTCTTCAGATCACCCCACAGATTTACAATCAGATTCAGTCTGTGCTCTGGCTGGGCCATTCCAAAACTTTCATCTTCTTCTGCTGAAGCCATTCCTTTGTTGATTTGGATGTATGCTTTGGGTCACTGTCATGCTGAAAGATGAAGTTCCTCTTCATTTTCAGCTTTCTAGCAGAAGCCTGAAGGTTTTGTGCCAATATTGACTGGTATTTGGAACTGTTCATAATTCCCTCTATCTTAACTAAGGCCCCAGTTCCAGCTGAAGAAAAACAGCCCCACAGCATGATGCTGCCACCACTATGCTTCACTGTGGGTATGGTGTTCTTTTGGTGATGTTCAGTGTTGTTTTTGTGCCAAACATATCTTTTGGAATTATGGCCAAAAAGTTCAACCCTGGTTTCATCAGACCATAACACCTTTTCCCACATGCTTTTAGGAGACTTAAGATGTGTTTTTGCAAAATGCGGCCTGGCTTGGATGTTTTTCTTTGTAAGAAAAGGCTTTCGTTTTGCCACTCTACCCCAAAGCCCAGACATATGAAGAATACGGGAGATTGTTGTCACATGTACCACACAGACAGTACTTGCCAGTTATTCCTGCAGCTCCTTTAATGTTGCTGTAGGCCTCTTGGCAGCCTCCCAGACCAGTTTTCTTCTCGTCTTTTCATCAATTTTGGAGGGAGCTCCAGTTCTTGGTAATGTCACTGTTGTGCCATATTTTCTCCACTTGATGATGACTGTCTTCACTGTGTTCCATGGTATATCTAATGCCTTGGAAATTCTGTACCCTTCTCCTGACTGATACCTTTTAACAATGAGATCCCTCTGATTCTTTTGAATCTCTTTGTGGACCATGGCTTTTGCTGTGGGACGCGACTAAGAACATTTCAGGAAAGATCAACTATAGCAGCTGAACTTTATTTGGGGTTAATCAGAGGCACTTTAAATGATGGCAAGCGTATGCTGACTCCTATTTAACACAATTTGGAATGTGTTTGTTTAATTCTGAACACAGCTACATCCCCAGTTATAAGAGGGTGTGCAGATTTATGCAACCACATTATTTTTATTTTTTATTTTGTTTTTCGATTGAGTTGTACAGTTTATAGGTCACATTAAAGGTGGAAAAAGTTCTGAAATAATTTATCTTTGTCTCATTTTTTTACAGCACAGAAACCTGACATTTTAACAGGGGTGTGTAGACTTTTTATATCCACTGTAGTATACATGATAACAATGTACAGGCAACATATAACCAAACAACAATAATACATGATCACAATGTCATGTGCCCTTGGCCATATCCATAATTAATGGTAATATTACAGTCGCTAAACAATATAATCATGACATTGATGATCATTATTAGTTTTAGTTATTTAAACAAGTAATTAAATCATGAAAAATTTTAAGTTGTCCATAGAGTAGAAGTAAAAACAATGTTCAATTTGCAGGCTTTTCCCTGTCAACCAATCAGTATTAATACAGCTGATTTTAGTGTTTTCTCGACTTAATGGGACAAGCTCTGTATATGGATTATGCATTACAGTACCATTTTTGCATCCAATGGCATGGCTAATACATCACATCCACTCTGTTTCTGTGCCCCATTCTTTCTTGTAGCTGGTGTTGCTCATTGTTCATAGACCCTCTGGAAATTGCTTTCTTTGCCACTATAGTGAAGTGACTGGGGCATGCTGTACACCTTGTTTAATCATAAGCTGAATCCATTTAATTACGTTGTCATATAACCACAGACTATTAAATATTTATTTAAAGAGGTAACACTGGCTTAAAAAACACAACATGGTGACATTTACTGAGCTGTTATATAGAGTGTACTTATCAGTCATTGGAGATAAATGTGTCTCCCCTGCTGGGAATGATATTCAGTAACTGCTTTTCTCTTCAGGGGGGATAAACACACAATCCCTCTTCTCTCCATTACTCATTCCATATGTCTTTCAATATCTAGCATTACCAGTCTCTGCCTCTACCTGTGCGTCTCCACATGGAACTTCTACCATTTATACATAAATAATTAGTAAGAAGTATTTAGTCCTCATTACTTATATTTATCATTGGATATTCATTTTGAATTATCCTGTTAGCCTCCCTCACCTTCTTTGTGGACTTTATCAAATTGTGACTTGTTACTATTCTACGCAATAATTTGTTGCTTGTTTTTTTTTCAGTCTACTGTAGTCCACAATATGTAGCATGCACATTAAAAGATCCTGCTTTAAGCATTACAAACTATTGTGCTTTCATTTCCACTTGTTTCAATGGTAAATACTATGAGAAAACACAATTAGTAGGGTTTCCACAACTTTTTCACTGGTAAGATAAAGAAATATCAAACACTTCATCTTTTTTCTGTCTCTTGTTTTAGTGCTCATTGTCTTTAATGTATAAAACATGCTATTTTAATTGCATGACAGAAAGTTTTGGACTATGGTGGCAATTAACTGATTTCTCTTAATTTTTTCCATCAGTCTTTTTTGAGTTATTACCATAACACTCAATTTTACAGTTTATAACACAGTTTATTTTCATGCATTAAAAAGCAAAACATAATTTAAACATGCATGAAAAAATATTGAATAAGTTCATTGGAACTAGACAAAGCGTCCGTACGTCTGTAGATTTCATTGGCAGACAAGTATGACTCGCACAGCTGTATTACTGCTCATTGGCTTACAGAAGTATGCCCACAGGTCATTTAAACATTAGAATAAGCTTTTTCCTGCTATGAGAGCTTCATTAAAAAAACTCACAGTGGTACATTATCAAATACTTTCATATGCAACATTACATTTTGTATTTTTTTCAGTGTTTCTAAGTTGTATGGATACTTTTTAGTAAATACTTGACCCATGACATCTTACTAATATAGTATTCGTATGAAGTGGACTCTGTACTAAGCTCCATTTGTAGTATGCAATTGGACTTCCAATGTGTTTCCCATTATTTATCTGGATTGGGACTTGTGTCCAGTTTCCACAATACCCCTCCCCTTAAAAATGGCTCTTGGTGAAGTTTAATTGAAACTACTAAATATTAGTTGAATGTTAGAAGTACAATAATGCAAAACTTTCATATAATGGGGAGCTCACAGGTTAGTCTGTATTTTATCAGTTCAAGAAGTAATTGCGGTTCAGTTGTCTTAAGGTTTAGATATGAAACATTAAGATTTCAACTGCGTGTATGGAACAGAACATGAAACTCTGTCAACTAATACAGGTTATTGTGTGTGCATTTGCTAAAGGAAGTAGGTCTTGGACTTTTACAAACTACTGATCATTATAAACAGTGTTTCAATTCATTGTTAATAAAAAATAAATAAAAAAAAGTTATTTTTTTTTTTTTTAAGATTTAAGGAAAACATACACTCGAGACTCAAGGTTACCCCCCACTATATCTGGCTTGGAGCTCCAACCCTCTTTTTGAGTCTGTTAAGTTTGTTTATAATAAGGCCATTCATGTAGTTAATATGCAAGATAATTTGTGTTTTTGCTATTAAAATGGTTATTCTTTGGTATTAAAAAGAGAAAATAATGGCAAGTATTTTATTTGTCAAAATGAGCTTTAGTTTATTGCTAGTTGGGTTTTTGAATAATACAGTATATGTGCAGAATATGCCTCCAAAAAGTTTGATACAGTGACACCGTTTAGGATTTATTCTCCTCCGCTATGACGATTTGAGCAGCCCTTGTGAAATCGTGATAGCTGAGACATGTAAACACTGTGAGGTTTGTGCATATATATCATAGTGCCACTGTCATGCCATAGCACCATAGCACCAGAAGCTAGATCTTTTATTTAGCAATTTATCATTATTAATACAGTATTTTTTAATGGGCAGATTGTTGATGAAAATAAATTAATTCAACCATTATTCTGTAAAATAATATTGACAATTTTCTTTCATTTATTTTTTTGTTTTGTTATTCCTCTTTGAAAGGATCTTGGATGCAAAAGAGATGTCTATTAATTTCTATTGAAGGGGCTTGCACTTTTAAGTACAAGCTTTTATAAGAAGCATTTAAAATTTTAGCAGCTTCCTACTTCTGCTGTCCCACTGCCAAGCATATAATCAGACTATACTATGGCAGCTCACTGCACAGTTTCATTTCATATAGAAGTTATCAAAGTAGAGGCTGAATTTATGTTCGTTAGTTTAACATTTTAGTCGATCATTAGGAGTAGTTCTTCAAAAATGCATTTTATATATATATATATATATATATATATATATATATATATATATATATAAATCTAAATGTATAGATATGTATTGCTATTTTTAATGCTGTCTTTTTCTACATGAAATCATTGCTACGGTATTGAGTGTCACTTATAACCTCAGGGTTTGCTTAATTATAGTAACAATTGAAATGCTCAACTGATGCTGAGAACTGAAAGCACTTTAGAAGTGCAGAAGAAGTGAATGCTTTTAAATGCTTGAATTGAGTGGCCCATTAATAGGTGTAATTGAGGGAGCAGCCTGTGAGCAGCATGCTCTTACTCTGTGCTTTGGCACACGGGCATTGCTTTTGTTTGAAAGCCACAATACTAGATGTTAAAACGGTTTGGGTGTTAAAATCAGTATTGGCACATTAATAGAAACTAAACCAAGGCTTGAAATTGCCATATTCCTATACTGATCTCATTAAATGTCAGCAACTCTAATTCCAGTTATCTTATTAAAGTGGCAGTGAAATTCCACGGGAGCCATTGCATACATCCATTTTAACAATGTACTTTCCCTTTCCCAATGGTAATTTCATCACTGCCGTTCTAGATCAAGGAAAGTATCTAGAGATATATAAAAGCTATTTTCAGCATAAAATTAACAATAGACCTATAAAATAGCCAGTCCATTTAAGAGTTGTGTATTAAGGTTGTATACTAGGTAATCATCTTGAATACATGTAATATATTTTACTCTCTCTCTTTTTTCTGGCAACACACAATTCCTCCTTCAGCCTATTTTACAACCCATGACTTTACCAGCAACTTTAAAACTTAATTTTACCGCATCAGGAATGTCCTCTACTCTTAACATGTCATAAACATTCACGCCTCACTACAAATCACTTCCGCCAAGTCAAAGGGTCGCTTCTCCATTTTAATTCTAGTGGATCTCTCTGTTTCCTTCCACTATTGTCAACTCCTCACCATAATACCCTTCCTATGCATTATTGAGATTGCTCTCTTGTGGTATAAATACCTTATCTCTCGCACTACTCCCCCACAACCGCAAATGGATGACTGATACTTCAAGAATCCACTCTAGTCTATCGTGGTTCTCCCCTCCTACATGTATCATTTGGGACACTGATTAATTATTTTGGATTTCAGCATCTTCTATAAGCTGTTGACACGTA
The DNA here is from genome assembly GCA_027410445.1 of Discoglossus pictus. Taxonomy (NCBI): domain Eukaryota; kingdom Metazoa; phylum Chordata; class Amphibia; order Anura; family Alytidae; genus Discoglossus; species Discoglossus pictus. Next base: position 381,526,570 of record CM050166.1, on the reverse strand, counting down.
CATCTTTTAGCACAAGACCCACCCACTGCATTAACCTCCTATCAAACATATGCCCAAAAATGATGTTCTCACTATCTTCTACCTCTTTATCACCCTTTTCTCTTTCACCCATCACGTGTAATCAACTCATCTAACTCTGAAAAACATGTATATTTGTAATAATTTCATGGAAGACACAGCAAATTCACAGACTCGTCATACCCTAACTTTATGGGTGTAGAAACTGGGGGGGATGAGAGGGACAAATCCCCCCCAAGGTTTTTCAATGTGTGTGTTTATGTGTAGAGAAGCAGTTGTGCAGTATTTTTATACTATATGCAGGACACTAATGCCTACCTTGACCTCTTCAACCTGTCAGACTCCACTTGATTCAAAGCTGCTTGTCTTAAGCATTTCTCTGTCGCTCACTCCACTTGTTAACCTTCCTGTAGTCTCCAGAATAGCAATTCATATCCTGAATTTAACATGCAAAGCCGTTAATAAGAATGCAGCCCCTTCTAACTCTACGCTGGTCTTCAAATACTCCCCCAACTTTTTGCACCTACTCTGTGGGACTTTTTATCAGCCTTGAGGGAATACAACCTAATTTAATATAGTAAATTAGAAAATTTTAATTACTGTATATACTCGAGTATAAGCCGACCAGAGTATAAGCCGAGGCACCTATTTTACCACAAAATACTGGGTAAAATGTGTGACTCGAGTATAAGCAGAGGGTGGGAAATGTGCTGCCCTCTGTGTCCCCTCTCTCTCCGTGTCTCTTCCCCCCATCTCCCTTCCCTGTGTCTCTTCCCCCCATCTCCCTTCCCTGTGTCTCTTCCCCCCTCCCTTATCACCCTCCTCAACCCCACTCCTCAACCTCCCTCCTCATCCTCAACCTCCCTCCTCATCCTCAACCTCCCTCCTCAACCTCCCTCCTCAACCTCCCTCCTCAACCTCCCTCCTCAACCTCCCTCCTCAACCTCCCTCCTCAACCTCCCTCCTCAACCTCCCTCCTAATCCTCCCTCCTAATCCTCCCTCCTCAACCTCCCTCCTAATCCTCCCTCTTCATTCTCCCTCTTCATCCTCCCTCCTCATCCTCAACCTCCCTCCTCATCCTCCCTCCTCATCCTCGACCCCCTCCTCAACCTCCCTCCTCATCCTCAACCCCCTCCTCAACCTCCCTCCTCATCCTCAACCCCCTCCTCAACCTCCCTCCTCAACCTCCCCATCCTCAATCCCCCCCATCCTCAACCCCCCTCCTCAACCCCCCCATCCTCATCCTCTCTCCTTAACCCCCCATCCTCAACCCCCCTCCTCAACCTCAACCCCCCTCCTCAACCCCTCCTCCTCATCCTCATCCTCCCTCCTCATCCTCAACCTCCCTCCTCATCCTCCCTCCTCATCCTCAACCCCCTCCTCAACCTCCCTCCTCATCCTCAACCCCCCTCCTCATCCTCAACCCCCTCCTCAACCTCCCTCCTCAACCTCCCCATCCTCAATCGCCCCCATCCTCAATACCCCTCCTCAACCCCCCCATCCTCATCCTCTCTCCTTAACCCCCCATCCTCAACCCCCCTCCTCAACCTCAACCCCCCTCCTCAACCCCTCCTCCTCATCCTCAACCTCCCTCCTCATCCTCAACCTCCCTCCTCATCCTCAACCCCCCCATCCTCAACCCCCCCATCCTCAACCCCCCCATCCTCAACCCCCCCCCCCATCCTCAACCCCCCCATCCTCAACCCCCCCCATCCTCAACCCCCCCCATCCTCAACCCCCCCCATCCTCAACCCCCTCCTCAACCCCCCCCATCCTCAACCCCCCCATCCTCAACCCCCCCATCCTCAACCCCCCCATCATCCTCAACCCCCCCTCCTCAACCCCTCCTCCTCATCCTCAACCTCCCTCCTCATCCTCAACCCCCCCATCCTCAACCCCCCCATCCTCAACCCTCCTCAACGTCAACCCCAACCCACCTCCTCAACCTCAACCTCCCTCAACTTTCCTCAACCCCAACCCCCCTCCTCCACCTAAACCCCCCTCAACCCCCCTCCTCCACCTAAACCCGCCTAAATACCTCTCCCCTCACTTACCTGCTTGTGCTTCGGCCTCCGCTACTTGACCCGGCGCCGGCTCACATGTGACGTCACCCGGTATATGCTAATGACGCGGCGCGCATGTGACGTCACATGTGCGCCGGCGCCGGGTCAAGGAGCGGAGGCCGGAGCTCAAGCAGGTAAGTGAGGGGAGAGGGGGGAGGTATTTAGGGGGGTTTATGCTGAGGAGGGGGGTTTAGGTTGAGGAGAGGGGAGGGAAAGACACACGGGGTGGTTAGAGAGACACACGGGGGGGTTAGAGAGACACGGGGGGAGAGTTTTTTGCCTTAAAAAAAGAGCTGAAAAACTCGGCTTATACTCGAGTTTATACGGTACAGTTTTTTAATTTTTTTTGTTGCAACATAAAAATTTGCTTTTATTCAATCTCATTTAAAAAAAAATATTTATATATATATATATATATATATATATATATATATATATCAAGCTCATTTTTATGTTGCAAACAAATAAAAAAAATAGAATACTCTATGGAAATTCTAGTACTAGCTTTCTATCTAGGCTAGTAGGTTGTCCATCTGTGGTCTTCTTTTTTCTATTCCGTGGAACTCCTTTTTTCAAAAGGTCACCAAAAACTTTAACATTTTTAAAGATATTTTATCACCTACATTGTTAGTATGTAGAATCTGCACACACTGTTGTGTCCAGCTGTTCATTATGCATCTCTTCAACACTGTTAAGCACCCCCATAAACTGTGAGCGCTCTGGAGTATATGTATGTATGTATGTATGTATATGTATATATATATATATATATATATATATATATATATATATATGTACACACACATACTAAAATCACAAGCAGTGCAGTCAGTACCACTGTTGCTATTGAACATACAAGAAGTAATTAATATATTTAAGATACCATAAATGTCAGTACTGTATGTGCATTTATTAGTGCAAACCTATATAAATATCTATTTACAACATTTTATCTGTGTAGAAGTGAGGAATCTATTTTGTCTTTTGTTTATATAAAAAATAATGTACATATCAAACAATTTGGTTTCAGTGCATACTGTATTAATTCTCTTCTTGATTTGTTATTGGTAAAAACCCTCACTAAGAAGCATGTGTGCTTAGCTTTAAACAAAGAAAATATTCTTCTTAGTAAAGTCAGTCTAATTGTAGAATTCACTACCAAAGGAGGTTGTAAGTTTCGATTCAGTAGATGGCTTTGGGGCTGAACGAAGGTTACGTTCATGGTAAATGAAGAGAGTCAGAGGTGCTCAATGTGAGGACGAACAATTCCTAAGTAGTTTTTTTTTTTCTATAGGTCCGGTTACCTACTCTGAGAGCAGCCTCTTTTAGCTCACTTGTGCCCTTCACAGAGATAAATATCCTGTAGTATATCAGTCTGGTCTCATCCAAAAGAGTGACCCAATGCCGAAATACCAGGCAATTCTACCATGAACAGGCGAAACTGCAAACCCCATATGTACATTTCAGCCTTTCTTGGACCTTCTTAGGGTAATGCAGCTACACCTCACTAAGGCACAGTGAGCAAGAAGACCACATCTGCTTGACCATTATCACCCTAAGGGTGAGAAAAGCTAACAATCATAGAACTAACACCTAAGTAGGTTTGTTCTGTAGGTCTCAGAGAGCAGCGTATTTTAGCTCGCTTGTGCCCTTTACAGGGGGTTGAGTGAGACCAGGCTGATATACTATAGGATATTTCTTATTGTGAAGGGCACAAGTGAGGTACAACATGTGCTCTCAGAGTGGGTTATCATAATTATAGAACTAATCTATTAAGGTTGGTACATTCTCTGATTAAGGACTTTTATTTTGTTTTGTTTATTCAAATGACCTCTAGGGCTTAGTCTCCCTATGGTGATAGGGGACTCCAAACTTGGACCCCTTGTTCACTGAAACTTAGGGAGTTTAGCTACACCTCACAGTCGAGACTTAGTCAAGGCCAAAACCTACATCTGGGGTTTGCTGTTTCTCCTGTTCAGGGTAGAATTACCTGGTATTTTGAGACTAGATCCCTCTATTGGGGGAAACCAGACTGATATACTACAGGATATTTCTCCCTATAAATGGCACAAGTGAGATAAAAGAGGTTGCCCTCAGACTGGGTTATCATGTCCATAACGTTAGTTTGCTTTCTGATTCAGCACCTTGTTTCATATGTCCATGGTACAATCAGATTTTTGGAATCAGGAAATAATTGGCGGAGTTTCAAAAGGTTTATTTTTTTGTTTGCGTTCCTCTGGATCAATTGACAATTCACAAAATATAAATATCTGAGGAGGTCTTAAAAGATTGAACTGGATGGAGTAATAGTTTATTTTCCCCAACCTAAATTACTGTGTTAGCAGCTCTAAATAGACCTTTATTGGCAGGACGGATTGCAATGATAACTGTAGGACAGTGCTTACATTAAGACTAAAGCAAATTGTCCCCCAAGGAAAAAATGCTGTAATGAAATGGTTTCCTTGTACGTTGACCAATTTTTCTTTTTTTGTGTTTATTTTTCTATATTCTTTTTTGTAATACAGACTATGTGGTCACTGACAGTTGAACTTGTCTAATCTATACATTTCCATTAACTGAAGCTTTGACCTGACTTACAGACTATAATGCTTCACATTAAACTCACAGGGATAGCCCACAAAATTAGACGATCTTCGTCTTATGGATGCAGTTGACTTGCCTGGCTAAATGCAATCACTCCCAAGGCAATTTAATTATTTTCCCTTAAAACAAATGATCTTTCTCTTTTCTTCAGGGCTGTGTTTTATCTGTAACCTACTTCTGTTGCACTATACTGTACTTGGCTACATGGGGACATAAATAATTTAATAAAAAGGAAGCAAAATAAGTAACAGATTGCTTAGAACTACCTAGATATATTACATTATAGTAAAATCTTCATATTATATTGCATTGTAATAATATATAATCATATAGTATTATTGTTACTAATTACACAGATGTCCAACACATTCAAATAATATATCTCATAAAGAGTGAGATTATGTTTCATTTTCCTAAATAAATAATTAAAAGTGTGGAAAGCAAAAATGTATTCCCTGAGAAAGGTATTTTGTAAAAATCTTAGGAACTCCACCTCTGATGACACAAATGTCTTTGCAGTCAATCACTCTTACAAATAAGGCAACCTGCAAGCAAATACATAGGGTGACAAGATGTCACTGATCTCAGGGGACAGTCCTCTTATTGAGACATGTCGGTCAGGTTTGTATGGTTTATAGTGGGTAAAAGAACCTTGTGGTCGAGGTAGAGATACAACAGTACTCTGGTCTGTTTCGGAGCAGCCAGGTCTAGCTTGGGAAGGACTTGGGACATCTTGAGGGTTAATCTTGCAATAAGCACATATGATGTCAGGTAATGCAGGGCAGTGACAGATACAATTCATACAAAACTCTCCAGACATAGCATTTCAAGGTTCACAACTAGGGATCACAGTACTTACATAGATGGGTCTGGATCTACATTTGAGTGCTGGCTTCCATGAGGATTCTCATCCAGTACTATGAGTTAGCTGAAATTTAAACAATAAGCAGTATAGACACTGGATCTACATAAACAATGAGTGGAAAGGATGGCTTTGGCATATTTGTGTCTTTCCGTGACGTCAACAATTCCTCACACTGTCCCAGAGTAACTGTATATTTGTCCAAAAAACATTCTCAGTTGGCCGGCATCAGATCTGCTGTGGCTTTAATATTGACCGTATGTGTAATATTAAACATTTAGAGATGAGCTATTTTTTCACTATTCCTCTCAGTTGATCTGTGAGGTTTGCTTTATGTCTATGTGTATTCTCTATGTTTGTGTCCAAGTATGTCCTGGCCCCTGTATTCTATAGGTCTGCAGTGTGCGTTTCCTGGCTAATATATTTGGATGTGTTTGTGAATGTAGAAGTCACATTTTCTTTCAGGAGGGGTATCTGTTCTGTTGGATTTCAGGACGGGCCTGGGCGGTCATCCATGGATGGGTCTGTGAATCCTTATCCTCTTGTGACACATGTACTGGGTAGGCCTGGGAGGTGGGCGTCTGCTTCAGCACCTCCGTACAGTGGGCCTCTTCAGGGACCTTCCAAATTGCTGTGATTTAGGATACCAGTAGGCTCGCTCCTATTGTTTGCATGGTGCTTTGCAGGCCTTGCTACCTGCTGCTTTGCTCCATTTGTCATATCTTCACCATTTTTCAACTACAGGGCATGAGCTTTGTCAACCAGTTAGTCCCAGGCCCTTTATATTTAGGCCGAGTCCATTGCACAGCGCCTGTTGTAGGAAACCCTTAATATCTCTAACCTTATTGTTTCCTGCCTACCTGCAGGTTCTGGCCCAGACGAGCACTCCTGCATTGTCAAGTCTGTTTTCTTGTCAGCGCTCCCCCATCCAATATTCCAGTTTGTATGCCTGATCTTTTCTCCAGCTACTATGTCTTAGTGTGCAAAGAGGCTTTACCACTTAATATGCACTTCAAACATCAGGCGCCCCTAATACTTTAATTATTTTTAGTAGTAATCTAGTCATTTTCTTTTGCTATCATCATTTTTTTGCTTTTATTTTTAAAACATTATGTAAAAAAGTTTTTAAGATCTCTGATTTATTTAGGAATTAAATGAAGTTTAAGAGTGTAGCATTGTCTGCTTTCTATTTTAATTGTGTTTTTTACATACATATGTCGCTCAAATGTAATGACTATCTAAATGACAGAGAAGGAAGGTTTTGACCTTGAGTGATTTTTTTTTTTTTCTTTAATGAAGTGGCTTTCATGTCAAGTGTCTTTAAGCCTCCAAAGCTTCAATCACTGGGAAAAAGTGTTCATGCATTAAAGAAAATATGTGTCAGTCATTGTGTTTACAAGACTGCAGTGATTTTGGTCTTTGAAAAAGTATCCATTTTTTGTAGTAATTTATGCAGTTTATTCTAATCTCCTATTTTCATCTATTTGTCTTATTATCTAGTTTATGTAATTTTCAGTGATTTGTAGTTTTGTGAAGGAAGGAACTGGTTGTGTTTTGTGAGGGCCGAGGAAAGAGAGGTACAAGAAGAGAGTCTATAGTCCAAGTATTGTACATCTGGATAATGACCGCAAGAAAAGTGGTCAAAGATATTATTTAAAAGTAGTAAAATAGTCTATAATAACAAATATTAACTTTCATTATTCAAACACACATAAAATAACCTCTTAATTGACAGGTAGTATGTAGTCTCTATCGGATATTAGTCCGGAAAATTGGTATGATTCTCCTTAAAATTTTCCATGTTTTTCACTGATGCAGCATAATACATGCGTTTTTTGTGTAAAATTACTTTAAACATGGTGATTTCCAAAGTTATCACATAGTTATAGTATTTTTTCTTTTCATCGATCGTCGTCCGTGACCTCATGGACTGTAACACACCAGGCACATTTTTATGTCCATGGTCATGCTGATCCACATGTTTTTCATGGCAGAAATACTGGTTGCCAGTTCCTTCACCTCCAGTGGGCCACCACTTATAGCTCCTGGTATTCCAAGGTGGTCTCCCGTCCAAGTACTGACCAGGCCCAATCCTGCTAAGGTATTTACATATGTCTTAAAAAGGAATGGGAAAAAACATTTACAAACAAGCAAGCAAGCAAAACTAATTATACACTGACCTTAATTAAATATTTAGCATGAGAATTGAGAGCTACCCCCTGCTGCACCCATCAGCAGTTACACCAAGCACCCTTTGTGCCCCCCCTCACCTAGCGCTTCTCTGTATCAGCCGTATCGCTGCACTTAAGATAACAGATTTTTACCCCAGAACGCTGCATTTGTGTTATCTTTCTTTATTTCCTCTTTCCCAGGTGGGATTAAAAGGTTATTTTGCAGAGATTACCAGGCTTGTTCAATAAGGAGCCCTTGTGAACAGCATCTAATCTGCCATAACCAGAATCCACCAGTTACTCCCCTGCAATACCCCAGACACCGTTAAGCGACACCCAGTTTGGAAAGCACTGTTCTGAACCATGACAGATTCACATCCATTTTGTTATGCTCCTTAATGTGTGTGTGAAAAGGTATAATTGTAATTTATTCTTTTATATTTCAGTTTCACACTTTTTCACTTATTGCACTGCATGTCGCTAAACTCTGAATAAATTGTAAAAGATGATTCCAAAGGGACTTATATAAATTAGTAAAATGGGCAACTAAGTGGCAGATGAGATACATTTGAATAAATAAATGTAAAGTTCTGCATTTAGGTAGGAAAAATAAGCATGCAATTTATAATCTTTATGGAGTAATTTACTCCAGGGGTATTAGAGAGAGAGAGAAAGGGATTTTGGAATACTTGTGGACAACCACCTAGGTAGCAGTGCTCAATGCCAAGCAGCAGCTGCAAAGGCAAGTAACATATTAGCATGTATGTAGAAGGGTATAGAAGCAAATATAATTCTCCTACTATACAAATCCCTAGTACGCTCTCATTTGGAGTAATGAGAACTGCTTCATTAAAAAGGACAGTTTAGAACTGGAAAAAGTACAGAGAAGGGCAACAAAACTAATAAGGGGAATGGAGAAGCTGAGTTATGAAGAAAAACTAACCAAATTAAATTTATTTTCACTAGACAAAAGGCATCTAAGAGGAGATATGATTACCTTATATAAATATATCCAGGGTCAATACAAGGCTTTGTCAACTAAACTTTTTGTGATGAGAGGTTTTCAACTGACAAGAGGACATCCCTTGTGGTTAGAAGAAAAAAGATTCAACTTTTAAAGAAAGAACAGGGTTTGTCACACTAAAGGTGGTTAATCTGTGGAATTCTCTACCAAAGGAGGCTGTGACAGCAAATCTGATAGATAACTTTTAAAAAGGGTTGGATTTATTCTTCAATAAAATGTCATTCAGAGTTAACCTGGATAAGAAGGAAGAGTTTTGATCCAGGGAGGAATCTGATAGCCAGCATTTGGGGTCAGTAAGGAATTGTTTCCTTTATGAAACAATTGGCAATGTTTTTTTGTTTTTTTTTGCGCATTCTTCTAGATCAATTAACAATTAATCTCACCCAAATTCTTTAGACTGTAAGTTTGCAAGTTTTCAATCTTGCACGTTGGACACTGGATTCTAAGTTCAAAGACAGAACCCTCCATTCTTTACAACGTGTTAATACTGCTATTGTTTTTGTCTTGAACTTACCCTTGTACAGCGCTACAGAATATGTTGGCGCTTTACAAATAAATTATTATAATACTAAGTAATCCACATATTAAAAGGAGATGTAAAAAGGTTGAACTTGATGATCTAAAAGTTTTTTTTTTTTTTAAACTTTGTCACTGTAATACTTTATAAGGTGAGTATAACAAATATAAAAACAACCAATAATGATGGCCAAATAATATGTTGTTCAAACTAGTAGCTAAGTGAATCAAGTGTCCACCACTCTTTATTTTACCAAAACAATAACCATTTCATCAGCGCTTTAAATACAATCTACCCTATAAGCACATTCAAGTGTTACATTTAATAAATAAGTGAAAACTAAATAATAATAGGTTTCCATTTATGAATTTTATCTTTTACTTTCTTGAATATTATATGTAACTTTGTAAGCAATATATCTCAAAGAAACTAAGGAAGAAACACCACATTCAGCATAATATTGTACGAACAAATAACTTGCAGAATAAAAGACAACCACAAAGGGAGCACTCACATGGACAAGTGCCTCACAAAGTAATAAAAAAACAGCATTGCATGAAGTAATGGTATATGGGGAACATCACTGGACACTTGGACGTACCCGGACTGTGGATGGCTCCACTTTTTTGTGTGCTTTCTCTTACTCCTGACTCTCCAACTCTCTCCCGTGGCATCTCAGAAAGCTGCACTCCACCGGTTCACTGTCATCCAGGGTTTTTAATTATCCACTTGTCATAAGGACTTTTAATGGTGATACATCTTGTCCCAAAAAAACACAGGACTTTTTCAAGACAGAATTAATGAAAACACTGGAAACCAGTTAAACTGTGGAGGGCTTTTGAATACAGAGCCGCTTGCTGCGATGCCACAAGTGATAAGGGAGGAAGTCTGGACTATTTTTATTTAGTTTTCACTTATTTATTACATGTCACATATGAATGGTGCTCATAAGGCAGATGTTATCAGCATTCAATTATCCTCTTGCTATACAGCTTCAATGTACCTGTCTTTCCACCACTTGCAATAACCACTTTTCCCTTGTAGAACTGTACAGGATACATTATGTCAGTCATTCCCTGATTATTTTAATTATAGTTTACTGATAAAGGTATACAGAATGAGTGTCCATCATGACCTGCCTTTGTGGGAAAGGAATGATTGCTGGTTTGCCCGTCACCAGTCTGTTGAAGCAGCTGCTCTATTCTAGGAGCTCTCTCAACAAATTCACTTAATGGATGGGCCATAGGTAACAGAATAGCCAAGTATCCATTGGTATTACCTCAAATCTCCTCCCCCCTCCTCACATACCTTAATTCTAAGGTCTCTCTCCCATTCCTTTCCAACTCCCCTATCTTCCTGTACTGTCTGACCCCAATTCATTCTCTATTTCTTTCAGTGCAAATTCATTCTGCTTTAAGGCCTGCTACATCTGTGAGATACTCAGAATATTGCCCTCCCTCCCTTTCTTCCCCACCCCAACTCAGATTACATTTATAGTGCCATGGAAAACACCTGACTTCCTACTTGCAGATATATCATCTCAACACTAGGGGTCAGCCAACATACTAGTCTTTCACCTCAGATCCCTCCCCTCTCCCTCTAAAATTAAAACTCTTTCTATCTTTCACTTGCTTCCTGACCCTTGCTATTCCTTATTTGTTACTCTTCCCCAGTTCTCTACCCTTTAATTCCCTTTAGATTGTAAGTAGCGAGTTTCCAGTCTTGTAGGGTGCTTTGGGATAAAGCACTTTCTGCTAAGATTCTAAGCTCAAAACAGGGCCCTTCAACTTTTGAATTTTGTTAAACGTGTATTTCCCCTGTTCTTGTACAGCGCTACAGAATATGTTGGCGCGATACAAATAAAAGATAATAATAATAAATTAATAATAGGAGTGTGACAGTATGCAAAAAAAGCCACCCTCCTTATTTGTGCAACTACTTGTGGGAAGCGTAAAGGTTTCTTTTAGCAATAACGAAAAATTTGAATAATTCAAAACTCTTTCTGAAAGTGCAGTTTTGGTGAAGAGTTAAATTAAATTGTTCAGTAATAGTGATTGTAATGCAGGGAAGCTCTACTTGCTGGCAAGAACTTAAATGCAGCATCTTTTTACTTTCTAAAATCCCTTAAGCCCGTTAACAATTCCAGTTCTTCAAAAGACAATAGTGTAAGTATTGGGCTACAGTGGTCCTTTAAAGGGACATTATAGTTGAACATTTTTAGTAATGCTTTTAAAAGACAATATTTCAAACAATAGACTGTTTTTTGTGCCCTAGTGTAAAATACTTACTGTATCCTTTTTAAGTTTTTCCTCTTCTGGCTTTGAGCTGTACATGATGTAGCATACCAGCCACCCATGGGAATCTATTACATATGTACAAGTTTATTAATTATTACCCTTTGTCAATGTATGTAAACAAAGATAACGGACTTAATAGACAAATGGCAAGGCAGTCTATTGGAGGATCAAATACTTTTCTTTTAAAGTATTTTTTAATTTTCTAAAAGAACAGCTCTAAACATGATCCAGGGACTACAGTGAAACAAATTTGTAGATTTGTAGAACATTAAAGGAGCAATATTATTAGTATTATTATTAGTTTTTAACTAACATTTTGTGTTTTACCTTTTTCCTTATATTTTGTCTTATGCCAAATATTTTACAGAATAGTTTGCAGCAAGGTGTTCCGGTCAAAAAATATATGTAGTGAAATCTCATCCATCTCTTAAATAAGTAGGTTTTGTCACGATCTGCTACTTCAGTGTGGACTTGGTAAGAACTTGGTAAGAACTTGGTTCACACCTATCCAGCAGAATTGTGCGGTCCTTGTACACCTCTCATAGTTGAAGATGGACCATACAAAGGAACCGTGCCCAGGAGATTGCTTCCATAGACCAGGATATCAGGAACACCATATAATCCCCTAGAATTAGGATTAATTCACAGACTGACACGTACACCTTTTTTATGTAAGTACAGATACCACTCTCATACATTTATTAATTGTCACATTTTATACAATTCTCTGGCACACAGGCTGGAAAATTACAGTGAGCTCCATCCCTAAATGTACATCTGATTTTCAGGCCTTTAATCTCATCCTGGTGATTTATATTTAGGTGGGGCTCAGTGAGTTATTACCAGATAACAACGCTGTAACATAATATGCTGCCCCTGCTTACTGGGAAACCCTGTACATCTGATGAGCTCAGGCTCTTAGTCTCATCCTGATGATTGTATTAAGGATAACCATTTGCTGTAATCTTGAAGTGTGTGTACAAGGATTATCTATGAGACTATGGTCTTGGGTGTTTGGCCTATGCAATAGCCTGCAGAATATTCCTAGAACATGAAACGTAATACATAAACCAACATACAAACAGTATAACAGTGTAATCGGATTTTAACCATAAGCACTAAGAAATACATAACCATAATAATAAAAACAGGGTAACTCTGGCCAGTCAGGCCCAGGCCATAGTGTAAAACAGTCCAGTCAGGCCCTGGGCATGACAGGTGTGCTTTAAAAGCATAATAGAATAGAGTTGCTACTGTGCTTATCAACAAATAGAAAAACATTTGATTTCAAATTATAAAATCAAAACCTTCCCGCAGATGTGTCTTTTAACAACTCTAGCAATCCGGCCAGATAACATGGGAAAGGCATTGTTATTCTTAATTACTAATTGATCCGGAGTCTAAAATTCTAAGACTAATCAAAAGATAACTAATGATGTTACTAAAGAATACAAAACTTATTGATAATGTCATTGATTACTTCTGAGCCTTTTAAATAAGATTTCCCCAAAACCCTCAGAATATATAGACTCTAAAAAAAAAAAATATTTGCTAGGGATTGTTTCCTTTTTATAGTCACCCATTTTTGCAGCATAGCTACCCAGAGACCACTGCAGCATTGGCACAGAGCATTGCATTTTCGGCACTGGGCATCACTATACTTAAGCTCTACTATTAAAGTTGATTATCTGGTAATATTAGTTGTATTGCAAACAAAACTGTGGCTGTTTACCTGTTAAACATCTTTATATACTGGTCTCTATATTTAAAGTGTATTTAAATATAAAAAATATAGTTTGATGGAGACCATATTTGAAAAACTCAGACCATTGTATTTTAGGAAAAACGTTGCATGTTTGTGAAATAGGTAACAAACGAACAACATTAGCATAGCTTTAAGCTATGAATATAAGAAAATACTATTTTTATTGAAAAGCATTTTTGAGTATGATTGCATACAAAAATTTCCATTTTGTCTGGCTACATCACCTACTGATAGCTTGAAGACTGAGGGTTGATTTGTTTCAAATGATCTTTTGGAATTTGATACTTATCCCTTCTGTTGTAGAAGCAGATACCTTGCAATAATAATTATAAAACCGTTCCTGCAAAATTATAAATGCACCTCACACACACAAAAAAAGAAAACTGGGTCTTTTAGAATTTGACAAATATCCCCTTTGCCTTCACATATTTAGAAGTAGACAACTCACAACAATAATTGCAAGCTTTGCTCCTGCAGAAATGTAAACACCCCTCTCGCATACAAAAGTTTCACCGAAGTATCATGAATATAATTGAAAAAAACACTATATGACTTTTCGCTGCCTAATTATGTCCATAGCATACTCAAAGTTTTTAAACATATATATATATATATATATATATATATATATATACATATTATTATTTTTATTTTATTTTTTATGTAGAGAAGACTATTTCATTTTGGGTTTCTACATTGTGGTCCCAATCTATATGTGCCCCAAACGTTTTCTACAGGAAGATGCTTTTTGATCCACTCAAGAACGTAGACGAGCCCGCAAAACACTATTTAGCTGGGAAAAGTACAATATAGCCAAATTGCTTTTTGTTCACACGGCACCAGCCTCATTACTGAAGAATTGCTAATGTTCAACTGTTTTCCCGTTGAGTCCTGTAGCTAAAAGTAGAAATTTCCTTTCTGCTTCCAACACAGGGTTTGAGATGCTGAAGTACAGGTGAAGGGATGCTTCAATTACAATAAATTCTACAGCTTAGATTAATATATCAAGATAATGCAAAATGTCTTTACAAGAAGCTTTGAAGTACTGTATGCCTCATTGTGTTGGAATTCTACTTACATTACTCCAGATCAAGGAGAAGATGTCATTGCATAGAAGGCATTTGTATAATATGTCATTTCTGATAAAAGTATGGAAGGGATATTAGTATGTTACCATTGTCAAGGTTTTTTGTCCTTTTTAATACATTTTCTAATCTTCCTTACTTGCCTATTTATAATACATATGGCAGGCTGAATCTTGATCTTTTAAATCCACATAACGATTCTGCAGTTTTAAGCGCGGTGCAGACCTGATCTCCATTTATACGTATTTTTTAAATATCAGCTTTTTTACACATGAATTGTAAAAGCTAATCAAAATTCTCAACTACTTTGTGTTTTTAGGTGCATAATAACTCTATATTAAAATTATAAAAGTATTAAATATTGTTTGTAGTAGGCACTGCACTTGCTGAGTTATGCAACCTCTGTTAAGGAATCATTAGTCCCTGACATATCGATATATATATATATATATATATATATATATATATATATATATATATATATATATACACACAGTATAATCCCGGTTATCCAGCACCCAACTAACTGGCACTCTCAAGCAACCGGCACCGGCATCCATTCCCCAATTTAAAGAAACTCTCGCTTTTTTTTACTGAGACATTAAAAAAAAAAAAAAAAAAAACTTTTTTCTTATTGTTTGTTTTTTCTGGGCCTAAATGGCCCAGTTTAGGTGCTGATTCCTTATTAAAGGCATTTTGCTTTTTTTTTGTTGGGTTTCAGGGTTGTTTAGGCCCTTTTTTGGGGACTCCCTATTAACCGGAAACAACACTTATCTGGCAATAGGGAGTAATAGTAATATACCTAAACTTTGTTTTGTAGTGTAGTTGAGAAGTGTAGGTGATTTTTTTTTTCTGAAGCTTGTAGTGTTCTACATTAATTAGTTGAATATAAATTGGAGATGGGAAAAGCCAATTAATTTTAACCAAGGTCCAAATAAGTTTATGAAGATGATGTCAAGGTCTGAAGTAGTTTTTTTTTTCTTTTCTTAACCACAACATACCCAAGAAAGATTTGCACAATTTAATGGGACTCAAATCCTACATATTGTTTGTACCACACATAGTTTAATGTTACCATAAACAAAACAAAAAGTGGATGATATGATATGGCAAACATTGGAGCTAAACTAGTGAAGAATCAATAAATCTTTAGGAGAATGGTGTATTTATACAGATGTATGTAGATCAATTTAAAAGGTTAGGAATGTATATATGTAACACACACTTATGTCTATCTATCTATCTAGATACATATATACATATTTAGATAGTTATAGATAGATACATTCTATACATAGTTACATAGTTACATAGTATTTAAGGTTGAAAAAAGACTTTCAGTCCATCAAGTTCAACCTTTTAAGATCTCCTTTGATCTGCAATATGCGGATTAACTATTAATTCATTAGTTGTTAATTAATTATTAATCAATTATTTAATGTTTTTTTTTTATTTTTATTTTTTTATTATTATCAATTAGTCCAGAGGAAGGCAAATAGAAAGAAGAAAAAAAAAAAAAAAAAAAAAAAAAAAACAAGCCAGACTTAGCCAATTGTCTAAAGGGGAAATGTTAAAAATTTGGATCATTACTGTCTCTCTAATTATCCATGATAACCCTGAATACCCTTTTTAATTAGAAATAAATCTAGTCCCCTTTTAAAGTTATCTATCGAATCCGCTGTCACCACCTCCTCTGGTAGAGAATTCCAAAGATTAACCACCCTTACTGTGAAGAACCCTTTTCTTTCTTTAAGGTGGAATCTTTTTACTTCTAACCTCAATGGATGTCCTCTTGTCAGTTGAAAACCTCTTGGCACAAAAAGCTCCCCCGACAAATCTTTATACTGACCCTGGATGTATTTATATAAGGTAATCATATCTCCTCTTAGACGCCTTTTTTCTAGAGAAAATAAGTTTAATTTGGTTAGTCTTTCTTCATAACTTAGCCCCTCCATTCCCCTTATTAGTTTGGCTGCCCTTCTCTGTACCTTTTCCAGCTCTAAAATGTCCTTTTTATGAAGTGGTGCCCAAAATTGTACTCCATATTCCAAATGAGGGCGTACTAGAGATTTGTATAGTGGCAGAATTATATTTGCTTCCCTTGCTTCTATACCCTTCTTAATACAGTACATGCTAATATTTTATTTGCCTTTGCAGCTGCTGCTTGGCTTTGAGCACTGTTACCTAGGTGGTTGTCCACAAGCACTCCCAAATGCCTTTCAATATCTGATACACCTAGATTTGCTCCATTAAGATTATAAATTGCATGGCTATTTTTCCTTCCCAGGTGCATAACCTTACATTTATTCGTATTAAATCTCATCTGCCATTTAGATGCCCATTCCTCAATTTTATGTAAATCCCCTTGGAGGGAAAGCACATCATTTTCTGATTTAATTACCTTGCACAACTTTGTGTCATCAGCGAAAATGGAGACCCCACACTCCAATCCTACCTCTAAGTCATTAATAAATATGTTAAAAAGGAGAGGACCTAATACTGAACCCTGAGGAACCCCACTTACCACATTAGTCCAATCTGAGTATGTTCTATTTACAACAACCCTTTGCTTCCTGTCTTTTAGCCAGCTCTCAATCCATGAGCAGATATTTACTGCAATTCCTGTATCCCTTAGTTTGCCCAATAGTCTCCCATGTGGCACTGTATCAAAAGCCTTTGCAAAATCCAAAAAGACTACATCCACTGAGTTGCCTTGATCCAGGTTCCTACTAACCTCCTCATAGAAACTAATTAGATTTGTTTGACATGACCTATCCCTCATAAACCCATGTTGACTCCTACTTATAATCCTGTTCAAATAGACATATTCTTGTATATTATCCCTTATTAACCCTTCTAAAAGCTTCCCCACTACAAAAGTGAGGCTCACTGGTCTATAATTCCCCGGATTTGCTCTTGCTCCCTTTTTAAATATAGGTATCACATCAGCTTTTCTCCAGTCATTTGGTAGAGACCCTGTGTTGAGTGAATCTTGAAAAATTAAATATAATGGTTTGGCTATTACAGAACCCAGTTCCCTCAGTACCCTTGGATGTATTCCATCAGGACCCGGGGCTTTATTAACATTTATTTTTTCCAACCTCTTTTGGATTACTTCCTGTGTTAACCAATTATTTGGCAAAGGTAGTGTAGCCCCATTATGTCCCAACCACTGGTACCTCCCTTGTGTATACCGAAGAAAAGAACCTATTTAGCTCATCTGCCTTTTCTTGGTCACTAATTATCAGACAGCCTGTTTCACATTGTAATGTTCCTATAGCTTCCTTCCTCGCCTTCTTCCCATTAATATACTTAAAAAATATTTTAGGGTTAGTCTTACTCTCTTTTGCAATTAATTTTTCATTTTCTATTTTAGCCAGTCTAATCGCGCTTTTGCAAGCCTTGTTGATTTCCTTGTATTCCCGTAAAGCAGTCTCTGTCCCCTCTTGTTTGTATAATTTAAATGCCTGTTTTTTACTCCGTATCTTGATCTTTAAATCATTGTTAAGCCACATGGGTTGTGATTTACTCCTTTTACTTTTATTCCCACACGGTATATGCTGATGTGTATGTATATTTAGTAAGGATTTAAATGTTGTCCATTTATGTTCAGTGTTTTTACCTATCAGTTCTCTGTCCCAGTCTATACTTTGTATTGCTGCCCTTAGACCGTTAAAATCTGCCCTTTTAAAATTAAGAGTTTTTGTTGGCCCCTTAAAATGTTTTTTTTTAATTCAATCTCAAATGAGACTGTGTTATGATCACTGTTTCCAAAAGGTTGCCCTATTCCAACATTTGATACAATATCAATATTATTTGTAATGAGTAAATCTAAGATAGCTTCATTTCTAGTAGGCTCCTGTATAACCTGGGCCAAATAATGATCCCTGAGTGTACTCAAGAACCTGCTCCCCTTAGCTGAACTGCTGGTCTCATTTATCCAGTTTATTTCAGGGTAATTAAAATCTCCCATTATTAGAACTTGCCCGTGCTTAGCTGCATTTCCAATCTGTAACAATAATTGTATTTCCTCACTTTCAGCTATATTTGGGGGTTTATAGCATACTCCTACTAATATTCTTTTGGAATTTGCTGCTCGGCTATTTAACTCTACCCACAAACATTCAGCTTTATCACTAGGTCCACCATAAATATCTTCTCTGACTATAGCCTTAAATTCAGGCTTAACATACAGACATTAAAAGTCCTCCCTTAAATCTATGTATTAATATCACATATATAGTTGTGAGCATTCGAGCCATTGCTAATGCTTGCGGGCTCGCGCAGCGAGCCTGCGGCCCTCGCGAAGGCGCTCCTTGCCAGCAACTGCGATCCTCGCAAAATTTACGCTGTTACGCAAGGAAAATACGAGACACGTTACAACCTCGCAAAAATCGTCCGCAACACGCGCACATGAAAACATGAAAAATACAACAAATACACACAACAAATACATAAAAAGCTTACTTGCAGGAAGAGGGGGCATCCAGGACCTCGAAAACTAAAGTTACACCTCAATTTAAGTCAAATTAAAAGAGTTTAGATACAAAAAAATTATTTAAGTGAGAGAAAAAATGGCTGCCGAGAAAACAAGGCTACAGCAGTCTAAAGATGCAAAACACCACCAAACAACTAAGTATTTACCGAAAAACACCTACGAGATTAAAAAACAAGGACGCAACCCGCGCGACCCCAAAAACATTACAAACACAATAAATACAAACAACAAACACATAAAAAGCTTACTCACCCAGGACCTCCCAGGACCTCTGCAAGTGAAGTTACACCTCGATTTAAGCACAAATTTTGGAGTTTAGAGACCCGAAAATCACCTAAGCGAGAGAAAAAATGGCCGCCGAACAAAACGAAAATGAGGCTAAAAAAAGTCGCACAACATAGAAAATGAAGGACGCTAAATCGGCCACAGACGCATACCACACATTAGCCGCCATTTTAGAACAATAGCTTATACAATGCGGAAGTACACAGCTACGCTAACGGATTTGTCTCGCGCACGCACACTATTACACTACACACATTCATCACGCTTACACAGCAGCTCCACAGCACTAATTCTGCAGCAACATCAACACAGATTGCAGCTCTTCCAACAGAATGCTTCCTGCATATATTAATTCAAAATAGGTAAAGTATATTACTTTATTAATCTAGTATTTATTTTATTATTATATACACCAAACACCATTAGCTCACTTACAATTTCATTGCCATCATTTTTTGACGGGCAATTCGCTAGTAAAAAATATATGTATTGTAAAATTCCCCTCTGGATCGCTACTTTGTTATGGTGAAGGGGCTTGTGTACCTCAGAGAAGCTGTGAGCTCTACCATGAAGGGACACCCAAGAAAGGCAGGTCATAGCAGAGAGCTCAGACAAATTGCAGTCTACTGGAGAAGAAACAGGCAACCCCCTCCAGTATCTTTGCCATGAAAACCATATGGATGAGCACAAGCAGAGGCACAGACAGATGTGCCTGGCGTGCTGCATTCATATGGTCACCGAGAGTCAGACACGACTGAAGGACCGAACAAAAACATTTTGTAAAATGGTTTTGTTTTTACATATATTGCGGGGTGGATCAGAAACACTGATTGATAGGTAAACTTGAAATAAAATGTATTTGATGAAATTCTTGTTATTCCCTATAGTTTTATATTGTTCCGTGTTTAGAACCTCTGCTTTTTCCCTTTACATTTATATGTACTGTTAGTGTGTGAAGAGTTCAAAATACTGGATTCTTCCCTGAAAAAAATAAAATGCCTAGGCATTATATATATTTGTTTGGTTTAGGTGACTTTAGACATCATGGATTACTTCAACAATTCCAGCTGCCTCTACTGTAAGATGCCAATAAATATAGGTACAGAAATAGAGATCCGTATTTCTTCACTGAGCACATCTTAACCAAGACAAGTTAATATCTCCTGGGTTTCAGACTGCCATTGGAGAATGTCTGTGTAATTATTTCAGAATGGATGCAGCTCCTGATTATGGAAAAGTGTATCAACTATCAATATGTCACTGCTGTTGATTCACCTTGGTGCTAAGAAGGATTGCACACTTGACATCAAAATATGTCAACCTACGTGATCCCAAATCAATGAAACTGTATTTTATGACAAATACTGACTTCTAATCGTGATATTCTATTAAAGTTTGTGAGACTGTTGATGGAAATATTTGTCAGCCACAGAAAATAGGGGTTGCATATTTAATATATCCGATAGCAAAAGGTGGATTTAGTTAGGAAAATATAAGTTTCTAACTTTACATTTCTATTTTATGTTAATGTTCTTGGCTACTCTAGCTAAAAATGATATTACACAATAATTTAAAGTAACAAGTAAAATTTTTTTAAATCTTTGTCGGGACAGAATAGGATAAGAAAGGACACTTACATGAAAGATCACTTTCTTCCCAGTGCGATTTTCTGCTCCCATCTAGCAATCAGATAAGTCATGCACTCATGATGGAGGACATACAAAATTGGTCTTAGAGTGTTGTAAATGTCCAATAAATAGTCTGTAAAGGATAATGTTTATAATAATGAACTAATTGTTTCAGAAATTATACTTATAGTTGTATAGTCTAGAGCAGTGATGTAATAGTGTAGAGCATGTCTATATCCCTGCTGGTCTAGTGGTTAGGATTCGGAGCTTTCACCACTGGGACTTGGCTTCGCTTCCAGTTAGGGAACCAAGAGGTCACACCACCGTGAAGCCATTCAGGGTTGGGCCTGGCCAGTACTTGGATTTAGAATGTGTACCATAGTAAACCACAGAACAATATAATGGTGGCATCCTTTTAATAAAAAAATGGATATTTGTGCATCTAGTCTCACATGCCATCAGTTAGTGAGTTGTTTAAAAAATAATCACTGCTTTAGTGCCTTATGTATTCGTGATCATTTTAGAAATGGTACTGTCCCTAAAAGACTTTTTAAATGTAGCTTGAATATAAAATATTGTGTTATTTAATTATATTATACTTCCCAAGCAGAAAGTCAGCGAGACGCAATATATTGTCATTAGTTGCACAACAATTAAAGTGACAATTTATTCTCATTTTAGGGAATGCCAATTATAGTTTCTACCAAACTGACATAATGAATATATGTACTAGGAGTCTGCTGCTTAGAAATTGAGTGCAAGAGCATTGCTTTTTACATTTAGTTTAGTGATGCAAGGCCAATTTTCCTTACAGGAGCTCTCAGTTCTCCCTTTTCTATCTTAATTGCATTGAAATAGGAGTTTGTTACCTTGTTGTGTCCTGTATTTGCATTTTCTGTACATCTTGCAGTCCTAATTCATATGATAGGCACACATATTAAGGAGGTGTATACACTGTTAAATAGGCACGTATTCCCACATCATGCATTTAAAAAAATTATATTGTATTATATTACAAAATATTTTCT
The DNA here is from genome assembly GCA_027410445.1 of Discoglossus pictus. Taxonomy (NCBI): domain Eukaryota; kingdom Metazoa; phylum Chordata; class Amphibia; order Anura; family Alytidae; genus Discoglossus; species Discoglossus pictus. The sequence continues at coordinate 381,504,724 of CM050166.1, read as the reverse complement.
TTTATTGCAAAAGCAAGTGCTGAAAAAGGTTGTATTATGTTAAGACCTCCCCTTAACAACTTAAATTTGGGTGGGACAGATTCAGCTGTACAGGGAGCACATTATTTCTTCCCAGAGCTCAGTGTTTATCAGCAGGAGGTCAGCCATTAGGGGATAAGCCGTATGCTATTTAACAGTTGGCGTACGGACCATGTTTCCACGCTATTTTAAATATACAATGCAATTGGTCATGTTGCTTTCATTTAATTTCTGTGGGCAATACAGCTTTTAAGCATTAACAAAATATTTGTATTGGACTTTTAAATCCTTAGCAGGCTACTTTTGCAACAATATCTGGGCCTCCAGCTGACTAACCTTAATTAAGTGTTGAGACATGGCACCATCTGAGTTAAATATATCTATGAAGGAATCCTTTTCTCACCATAAAATTATTGATTACTATACTCAACACTCAGGGCCCTATTCAATTACCCAACTCGTAAATTTATATGCACTTAAAATCACTCTTAATATTTCTACATATTCGGCCAATATTATTTATTGGCAGTAATGAATTCTTAAGTCAATAGAATGCATATAAACATTTATTAAAAAAGCACAAAAATCCAAATTTAAGCGTTCAAGGCATTTGCAAGTAACTAATAGAATATGGCCCCTAGTGTCTGCAAATCCGCTCTGTCAGTGGCTCCATTGGCTTCCCATAGCCTCCAGAATAAAATTTGAAATCATGACCCTAACCTATAAAGCTGTCGTGATCATGCACACTCTGATATCTCTGCTCTTTTCTCACAATTCTCCCCCACCCGCTTTCTTTGCTCTGCTAATGACCTTCTTTTTTCCTCCTTTTTTATCACCTCCTCTCACTGCCACTTCCAGAACTTTTCCCGTGCTGCCCCTACTCGTTAGAACTCCTTGCCTCGCTCCACAAGACTATTTTGCCTCAAAACCTCACTAAAATCACATCTGTTGAAAGAAGCGTATCACCTTCATCCTTAATATGTACAATGCATCTATCACCATCCTTTACCTCAATCTTGTTAATTGCTTTAAGGAAAAAAACTTTATACATTTGAATTTAAGTTCAATAACAGGGCTCTCCATACTTTCATTGTGTTCAAATATTTTTTTTACTAATATTTAGCTCCTGTATAGCGCTACGGATGTTGGCACGTTACAAATAAAGGATACAAATAATAAAATAATAACTGGCTGCAGCTGACGCCCATGAAATTGCTATATGGAAGTGCTGATGGTGCTGCAAATCTACATTTTCATGGTTGCAAGTATTTTGCCCTTTTATAGTAAATGGTTGCTTGTGAAGCATACTATAGATATGTGTGCATTCCATGTTTCTTTAAGCATTAGATTTGGCTAAGGTTCTGGCTTATTTACACTTCATACACTGTAAGTAGTATATGGATACCCTAGTTAAGAATAATCAAACAGCTTGGCTTGCACTTTGCCGCTGAATGTTTATTATAATATATTCACAGCCACCCTCAATACCTGTAAGTATTCCTCCTTGTTTCCCTTACTTTACACTGCTTTCAAGAGTGGTTAGTTTCTGCCATTGCAGAATATTGTGACCTAAAGCTCTCTCCTCTCTTGGCACTAATGATGCCTTATAGATTGAAAGCACTAGAAATGTGAATTCATCTCTTCAAAACTGCACATCAAATACAAGTCCTTATTTTATTCTTGAGTCTTAGTCTCCCACAGGTCTAAATTAAGTGCTCAAATTAAATGAAAGCCTGAGGCTTTTAGTACCTAATTCTCTCACATTTAGAACAGAAAAATATTGAGTCTGTGTAACGGTATAGTACTTAACCATTTAGAGTTTACTTAACCTTAAATGTTTGAGGTTAAATACCATTGCAGGTTTTTCATTCTTTTTGCACATTGTAAAAAGCCATACACCAGTATGTGTTAAATACAAGTTTGTGTAATATATGTATTTTGTGCTGTTTGAGAGCACAGTCGTTAATGCAAGTACAGCAACTAAACTGGATTCCTGTAGTTTAACACCTGAATACAATTTTACATGTCTGAAGTGAATTGTTTGAATATGAATAGCCTGCACTTTTATACTAAGATAATGACACAGATGAAATAACGTGTCTAGACATCCGTGTCATCGCGCAGTATCGAAAGGCTATATCTCTTCAGCCAAATATTTACAGATACATAGGCTCTGAAAATCAAGCCGTTTCCAGGACTCTTAAATGATGTGAATATATAAATAAAGATAATTTTATTTTCTTCAAGTACTCATTTTTCCCTTTGTTAGTCTGAAAGCAGCTCCTGCTGTTTCTCAAAATACTTGTTCCGTCGGTTTCATACAGGGGAAATGGATTTGAGATTCATGAAATTCACCTTTTTCCCACATCATTCTGCATACACTGCATTCTGAGCTGATCATTGAGACTTTGTTATGCTTTCCACCTTACAAAATTACCAACAAGACCTTCTTTTCATAATGACCCGCAGCGCTGGGTAGATACTGCTTAGTACAACATTTGCAAGTCATAGGCTATTTACCACCAACCTTATGTTCCTTTCCCCAGTGCACCGTGAAAAAAAGTTGTTTGCTCATTTGCTTTTCTGTTTCAGAAATTTTCTTTTCCAATTTAGTTTTGGTTCCCTGATGCACTGGAAATATTAGCTTAACAGTTGTTCGTGTTTTAGTGCATTCACTCTAGAAATGCTTGCGAGAACTTTCCAAATAATATTAAAGAGCAAAACTAGTGGTATGGAAATATGTGAAGGCGCTAAGAAGATTTCAAGTTATTGGCATTCATGCTAACCAAATTTAAATTATAATGGATTAAAAAAATGTGCTCTAACTTATTAATAAAAACTAAAAAAATAATATTTATGCAAATTAGGTCTTGTGATGTTAGCCTACAGAAGAATTCAAGTAAGTGATTACTTTGGTCATATATATAGTAAGGTGCGGCATCTCCAGTTTTTATGTAATTTGGTCTGTAGAGCAGTTTGGAGAAATCACTCAATAACAAACCTCTCATCTCGGTAGATATATCCCATTGTCATTTAGTCTTTGGAATTCCTTGTCTCTCTCCATCAGTTTCCCCAAAGATTTCTTGAGTTTCAAATACTTCCTGATAATATACCTTTCTAGGGAGGTAGATCACATACCTTCGTAACGTCTGGTTTCTACTTCACCGCATCATGATCAATAGCTTTCCATTTTAATCAGCCTTAAATATTCACTTATTTATCTCTTACTCAAGGCACTGCATTCTTTTGCAATGTGTTACAATTGTTTTGTATTGTGCATAACCCATGGACAGCGCTATTGAATATGTTGGCGCATTACAAATAAAGTATAATAATAATAACACAATAGTAATAATAATATCTCAATGTATCCATAAGATCATACATTTACACTGATTCAATAAATAATATGTATTAAAGCAGCTGACCCTCTGATACTTCCAATGCTGCCCCTATCCCATTAAGTTAGAGTGGGAGAGCATTAATATTATTACTATTTAAAAAGCACCAGCATTTGCTTTATCAAAGTAGAATAAAGTACAGTGAATACAATTAGAAAAAACAAAGACATAGACAAATTCTAAGGTAACTAGAAATAAAAGTACAGGTACAATACAATACAAATGGTTCCTCAGACAGTTTGGTGCAACAGAACAGAGGTCTCAACTCTGATGAGCTTACAATCTAGAAGGTAACGGTGGGGTGGAAGACAGAAGGGTGAATGATGCAAGATGGTAGTTGTTAAGGCAGTAGGCTGAAGCAAGTGGAGGTGGTTGTATGTGACACTGTAGATTGTGTATGTGAGCAATATTGTAGAGTATACTGTTGCGCATGTTAAGGCTGAATGCGATAAACTTGTTTAAACAAGCTGAATCAAACAAGTGCATTTTTAGTGAGTGAAGATTGGGGGGCAGGAAGATAGTCTGTTTGTGCGAGGCAGGGTAGGTGCAGTTTGAGAAAAGTCCTGAATGCTGGAGTGAGAGAAGGAAATAAGAAGGTCATTAGCAGAGTGCAGAAGGTGGTTTTTGGAATATTTAGAGATGATTGCAGAGATATCAGGGGGTGCACTGTTAAGGGTTTATATGGTGGGGTCATTATTTTCTGTTTTATTTTGGAGGTTATGGGAAGCCAGTGGAGTGACTGACAAAGGTGCTGCAGACGTTGAGTGTGGTAGATTAGTCTAGCTGTTGCGTTCATTATGGATTGGAGTGAAGACAGACAGGTGAATGGGAGGCAGGCAAGGAGAGCAAGTGGCAGAGCATGTACCTTTTCAAAACAGTCCAAAACATACATCCTTATTATCTATTACCTGTCTCCACAGTTATTTTATCATTTTTACTACTCATTGTGTGGTCCTTTTAAAGGCTTGGGTGTGATATATGGGGCCTTCAAGAGAAATAGGTTGCCTGCAACTGTGTTAAAGGATGAAATGCTGGATATCATAGAATCGTAATGGAGAACTTCACTTTTACCAATTACACCTTAACTAATATATCTTATATTACGATACATGTCATATACTCACTACCCTTTTCTGTAATCTATATATATATATATATATATATATATATATATATATATATATATATATATATATATGTGCTATATAAATGAAAAAATAATGTGAATGAAGTTTATCATAAGGAATTCTCTCTATTTTCTCTATTGTCTAGATTAATGTTCTTCAACCATGGTTCTACGAGCGTTAAGATAAGGTTCCTCATAATTTACTTACAATTTGAGAATTATACTATTTAAATATTTAAAAAAGCACTTGTTAAAATAACTAAATGGAATTAAATAACATTTAATCACATTGCTTTTGATTTCAGACATTTTATGATACCTTGATTGGCCATTTTGGTTGATGGAAAATATGAAGAAATTATTGGGGTTCACCAGTATTTTACATTATACAATTTACGTTTGAAAACCATAATATTTTTAGTTGAAAATTCTAAATGGATGATAAATGGATGCAGAAGATTGAATTGTTTTAGCAGATCAACAGCCTTATTAAATTGCAATTCGGCCAATTGAAAAGGGCTCTAAAAACTTCTGTAAAAAAAAATATGCTATGTGCTTATATAGTTAGTGAACTTCTATCCAAAAGCAAGGTCTTCACTAACTTCACTATGCTATGTGCTTATATAGAGCTCTTTTCAATTGGCCGAATCGCAATTTAATAAGGCTGCAAATGTTTAACCTGAAAAGTCCAAGTGTCAGTGTGACCATGTGAAAGAAGTTTAAAAAATAAATAAAAATAAATAAATTAAAAAAAAACAACTAAGAAGGGTTAAAACTGGAAAACCATGACTTTTATACTAAAATGTGACTTTTTTCCCCTTCAGACTGCTTTGCCGCCATATGAATCTCGAATCACAACTGCCAAGCTGTTGATAGAAGTTGAAGAATTTGAGGTAGGAACATTTGACATTGTTCTGTTTGAGAGCATGTTTCAGGTACTGTGTTGAAATGATATTTCATAATAACTTTGAACTTTTAGAATCTTTTAAAATGTCAGATTAGATGAGACTTTCATTAGCTCCTCAGGAAGAGAGGATGTGTTGATAACTGAACTCTCGCAGTACCGTGTACTATTAAAACATCTATGTGACATTACAACAGGGTTTTATTTTTTAAAATCCATTACAAAGAATATTTAGTTAACCTTTTGCCTTGAAAATAATATCATGCAGGACTTTGATGCTTTCCAGTATCTATCTTTGAATGACAAGTAAATTATCAGAAATAAAAGAACTGTATAATCATGCTTCAAAGGAAATGTCTGTAAATATATTGTTTTTTTATCTTGTAATATGACAGAATATGAAGTCGGATTGCTTTGATGTTGGTCTGTTAATGTAAATGTATTATGAATTGCAAATCTATTGCTTTGAAAGTGTATTATTTAAGGCTGCACATATATTATGTCTTCTTTTTGAATAATGCCTCTATTCTTTTCCCCCGTTCTTTATAAAAATAATAATAAGTTTAATTTGAACACAATAACTTTTTTGAGAGTTGGCTCATTTGGAATCTGTATGCAGTAAACTGAAAATTCCTATATCAGAAATAAGTACTGGGTTTAAAATATTGTATATAGGTGGTTGACCAATTCAAATGCGTTACTTTCACCTTGTTGCAAATAATCTACAATGATCATGATTAGGCTAAACACATAAAGCAGCATTTGGTTCTCTTTTCCCACTTAACATAATTTTTATATATTTTTTATATATTTTTTATATATTTTTATGTATTGTTTATGTAATAATTTGAAGCCTATCATATTAGAGGGTATGTGAAAAAGAACGCCAAAAGACTTTCCTTCAGGCATGCATTATACTTAAAAATTTTCTAGGGCCAGTCGCAATGAATGGTAAATCAATAATTCTGTGCTTAAGCTGTAGCACCCCTAGATGCCAGACCAATTTAAAAATGAGCCTTTTAGTTAGAAAACACATAGTTTTAGCTCAATTTTTTATGGGAGAGGTTCAAGGACCTCTTTATGATCATGTTAGTTTTGTAATAAGAACATAATTTGGCCAAGTAAGCCTTGTACTTTTGAGTATGTATTGCATTAACTACAAAGAAAGTAACTTGCTGACTACAATCCCTTCCGCCTACTGGGGAAGAAATTTTGAATTATTTTGTGAAATAAAATACCAGAAATAATTGGATGTACCGATTACTTCCTATGCTTCAATGTATCCAATATCTTGTTTATCTCACTTCATTCCAAAATTAGACTTTGTTAACTTGGTCTATCTATCTACTTATGTCCAGTATTGAGCAATTTATTGAAAGTGGTTTGCATACAATATGAAGGGTCCCTGGCTTATTACTAATACATCATCCGTGTAAGCAATTTCCCTACTGTGATAATTGGTTTGATTTCCTGTAGTGTGGGTACAATTATACAATTGTATCAGCCTGAAGAGATCAGTGAAACAATATTGAGTATAACGGGGACAGGCGGACAACCTAGATGGTTGCACTGGTAATCGGGAATTTGTGGAAAGCTACCCATCTACTAAAAGTAGGGCCTCATCCAATTTTTTAAAGCACTACATTAACTTTTTTTCTAGTGGTGCTGAGAAGTACTGCAAAATGCCTTTTGATTAACCATTGAACCCCAAATCGGCTATTACTTCTGATAATAATCAGCCATATCTGGTTTATTATTCTAGGAGTACTGTATGGGGCATGTTGGGGTATGCTTCTCATTTGCTGCACTACTGCTCCTAAATATTTTTTAATCCTTAGGGCAAGGACATTGCCTAGTACTGATCAGTAAGGAGACACACTATAGGACGTCTTTGCTTGAAAAGGCTGTTGATTAGCAAAATATAATATAGATATTCGTTCACCCCAAATGTGTCATATTCTTTTCTCTTAATCTTACATCTTAATCTTACATCTTAACCACCTCTTGGGTACTTCCTCAATAGGTTTTTATATTGTTTTTATTTTATTAAGTGAACATTTGGTTTTCATCTCTGGCAAATGTTGTGTTTACCATACTGACAATACATGACATGTAAAAAGTCTGCTCTATATCATATGGGAGTTTTATGTTTTTTGTTTTTACAGATAGTGGTAATCTAATTCAGATAATAGTCCACATGACGACATAGAATCGTATAAGATGCTCTTCCCAAAGTATCTGTGTTTTGTTTTCTTGACTATTCTAATGCTATAACAAGCACGTTAATAAAGGCTATGGCTCTCCGCTAAGTAGAAGACATTATAGAAGCTAAAAATATCTCCTACTTAGCTAGGGGCCGGAGTTAATGAGTAGTGTAATATAACACTATTGCGTTAAGGTTAAGGCACTTTAATGAATGGAGAATGCATATAAGTTGACATGCCTCATTAGTGTAGCATCTGCATTTCATAATTACTAAAGTTTTGGAATTTTACTGGCATGTATGCAATGCTTATTTAGTGTTAGACTTGTTTAGTGTTGCCTTTTTAGCTTCTTGATTTCCTACTTTGATTTAATGTGATGTTTACCAAGTTTAAAGTCACAATAAGTGCCCTCATTACCCTTGATTATCAAACTGCAATTATAGTGAGCTATTCAGCAGTGTGTAGTTAATTTAATTGCATCTATTTTCAGAAAGAAGCCATAATGTTATCAATAAATATGGTGCTGTTCAAAATTTTTGATACAAAGATAGAACAATAAACATATTGATAGTCTATCTTCAATATTACATATATTATTTTTGTTTATTTACAATATTTACAAGCTGTCCTTCTATTATATATATATATATATATATATATATATATATATATATATATATATATACATGTACACATTATAATACACATCGCTTTTGTGTGTCATAAAGCACATTGAGATCAAATCTATGTAACAATTTGGTTAGTCTATGCTCCAACCACTGATGCTGAAGAGGCAAAAGTTGTCCAGTTCTACGAAGACATTCAACAGGTCATAGATATAACACCAAGAAAAGATGTTACTGTCATCATAGGAGATTGGAATGCTAAAGTAGGGAACTAAAAGACACCTGGAATAACTGGCAAATTTGACTTCGGAGTACAAAATGAAGCAGGTCAAAGATTAGTAGAAGTTTGTCAAGATAATGATCTGGTCATAGCAAACACCCCCTTCCAACAGCCTCCAAGACGACTTTACACATGGACATCACCAGATGGACATCATAGAAATCAGATTTAAAATATAATTTGCAGCCATAGATGGAGGAGCTCTATACAGTCAGCAAAAACACGACCTGGAGCTGACAGCGGCTCAGACCATGAACTTCTTATTGCAAAGTTGAAAATTAAACTGAAGAAAAGAGGAAAAACCATCAGACCAAGTAGATACGAAATCAATAATATCCCTTGTGAATATGCAGTGGAAGTAAAGAATAGATTTAAGGGACTAGACATGGAAAATAGAATGCCTGAAGAACTTTGGACCAAAGTTTGCAACATTATCCAGGAAACCGCAACAAAGAATATCCCTAAAATAAAGAAAAGTAAGAAGTCAAACTGGCTCTCTGATGAGGCTTTGAAAGTAGCCCAGGAAAGAAGGAAAGTGAAAGGTAGGGGAGATAAGAAAAGGGTTTTCCAACTGAATGCAGAATTTCAGAGGATAGCAAGAAGAGATAAGAGGCATTCTACAGTGAGCGATGTAAAGAGATTGAAGAAGATAACTGAATGGGTAAATCAAGAGATCTCCCCCAAAAAAAGGCTGTGCCAAAGAGTGCTCCAATTATCGCACAATTGCACTCATTTCACATGCCAGCAAGATAATACTTAAGATTCTCCAGGCTAGACTCCAACAGTATATGGACCAGGAACTACCAGATGTGCAAGCCAGGTTCAGCAGAGGAAGAGGCACAACATTGCCAATGTCAACTGGATGATAGAGAAAGCAAGAGAGTTCCAAAAAAACATTTACTCTGCTTCATAGACTATTCTAAAGCCTTTGACTGTGTGGATCGCAACAAAATGTGACATGCCCTTAAAGAGATGGGAGTAACAGATCATGTAATCCTACTCCTAAAGAATCTGTATGTTGACCAAGAAGCCATGTCAGAACGGAACATGGGACGACAGAATGGTTAAAGATTGGAAAAGGAGTGCGACAAGGTTGTATATTGTCACCTTATTTATACAACTTATATGCAGAATACATTAAGCGTAAGGCTGGACTGGATGAATCCAAAGCTGGAATCAATATTGCTGGAATTAATATCAACAACTTCAGATACGCCAATCATACTACTCTGATGGCTGAAAGGGAGGAGAAACTAAAGGACTTATTAATGAGGGTAAAATAAGAGAGTGCAAAAGTTGGCCTACTGCTCAACGTTAAAAAGACGAAGATCATGGCAAATGGCAATCTCTCTTCCTGGCAAATAGATGGGGAAGAAGTGGAGGCAGTGACAGATTTTTTTTTCCTTGGATCCAAGATTGTGAATGTAGTCATGTAATGAAAAGATGTTTGGTTCTGGGGTGGAAAGCTATGGCAAGCTTAGACAAGCTAGTCAAAAGTAAAGATATTAAACTATCAACAAAGGTCTGCATAGTTCGAACTATGGTATTCCCAGTAGTAACATACAGATGTGAGAGCTGGACCATAAAGAAGTCTGAGCGCCGTAGAATTTATACCTTTGAATTGTGGTGTTGGAGAAGACTGCTTAGAGTCCATTGGACTGCAAGAAGATCCAATAAATCAATACTTCAGGAAAGCAAGACAAGCTTTTCACTAGAAGGTATGATCATGAGGCTGAAGCTTAAATATTTTCGCCATATTATGAGATGGCAGGATTCCCTAGAAAAGACTCTGATGCTGGGAAAGATTGATGGCACAAGAAGGGGACGACAGAGGCGGAGATGGATAGATGAGGTCACTGAAGCAGTGAACATGAACTTGATGGAGCTCAGAGGGGCAGTGACTGAGAGATGCACCTGGTGGGCTGTGGTCCATAGAGTCATGGCGAGTCGGACGCGACTTAACCACTAAACAACAACACAGTACATTACTACATACCCATATCAATATACAGGAAAAGTTCAGAGCCCTGCTGTTATAAGTGCTTACAATCTAAAAGCTTGTATACATTGTTAAAATACTGATAAAGCAAAGTACACAAGTTTCGCAGAAGTATAGCAATTAAACTAATTAGAAGCTAAATTTGCCTGTCTCCTGTAAAATTCTCAAGAAAAAACAAAGTAAAAATCCTAAATGGTCTAATTTTGCTCCTAGTTCCAAGAGGTATTTGCTTTTACATCACGACTCAGCCCATGCACATTAGTAAAAGCTTTTCAGGTCACACTGAGGCTTTTTATTTTTTCCTATTAAGACAGCAGTTTATTTTTTCATGGCCACTCTGTCATACACAGTTTGCTGTCCAAAGATTTGTCAACTAAGACAGATAGCTGCAGTAACAGGGCTCAGGTCTCTTCCCTCTACCTTCCTAATGTCATTCTCCGATATCTGGTGGCCTTTGAGTGTATTCCTTTCACCGGCTCAGCATCCATCATCTTGCCAATGCCAGGATAACATAACTACATTTAGGTACATCTAGTGCTAGAAATGATAATGTTTCACAAGGAGTGTTTTAAGAAATTACATAAAGAGCACTCCTGTGGCAAGGTGGCTTGAAAATGACAAAGTATAAAATATTATTAGCTTACTGCCTTACTCAAAAAATGTCTATTTGTAAACGATGGGTTTATGTAATTCTTTTGGTGTGCAAAAATGAATCTATATGAATAAGCCAGCTTGAGTACATTTTTCCCAAACGGTATAAATATTTAATCAACATGAAATAATGTAAACTGACATGATAAACTAAAGGACCTCGGAATGTTAACAAAATAATTCCCCAAAAAGTCCTCATGAGGCTGACAGATAGTGGTGCCAATAAACAAGTTCATCTTTTAAAAAAAAATAAAAGTCAATTCACCTTAAAGGCCAGTGAAAATATTTTTTTTTTGTCAACTTAGCAATTACTATTTATATGCTGGTGGTCCAGTGGTTAGAATCCGATGCTTTCACCACTGTGACCTAGGTTTGATTACAGTCAGAGAACCAAGAGGTCATACCACCCTGAAGCCATGCAGTATTGGGCCTGGTCAGTACTTGGATGGGTGACTACCCAGGAATACCAGGAGCTGTATGCTGTATTCCTGGGGAAGGAACTGACAATCTACTCCAGTATCTCTGCTACGAAAACCAAGTGGATCAGCATGACCATGGGCATAAAGATGTGCCTGGTGTGTTACAGTCCATGAGGTCACAGACAGTTGGAAATGACCGAATGACACAAAAAAAAGATGCATACACTTTAATAAAGAGATTTATTAAAAAGATACTTCCAAAATATTTAGGAAGACTTTCTCTCTTAATGGAGACCCTGACTGAAACGTTACGCTCCCATTGGCATGGATGGACAACGTATCTCGTTTTAGTAATCACGTATGTAGCCCCAAGACCTGGGCTGTATAGTAGTTTTTAGCTTTTTTGTTTTATGCATAACAATAATGGTAAATTCACTTTAAAAGGCAGAGGTGGATCAATTAGTAATATAGATATAGATAATGAGGATGTGAGTACAAGACAGATAAAGTGGACTCTGTATTGTTGAAGAAGGGCATGTTCTTCCACAGGCTGGAGCCACATGGGAAATGTCATACTGTGGTTTCTTTTTAAAAGGAAAGTCTCCAGAATAAACTGCTTCAAATGTTTAACTTTTCTAGTAGTATTACCATTGTTGCCCAGTGAGCAGAAATATAGCTGTATGAGTGTTTTTTTGTTAGTTTCAATTAATTGTAGACCTATTTTATTTTATATTTATCAGGAAAAACTATTAAAACATAAAGAACATTCTCTTTGTAATGCATATTTCATGTCCGGTTAAGTGTCCAGGCAGGCTGTGATAATACACTTAGACATAAAAAAGCTTTCCCTAGCAGGTAAGTGTTACGATTACTGTAATCAATGATTTTAGCAACTGGGGTTGCCCATAACTATTTTTCAATTTTTTAATAAAACAGAGGCTTTCAGTTGACCTTAGACGTAGAATGTTAAATTTATCACTATTGTCAACCGCTAAAATGCCTGTACAGTTTTGTTCTATTTATAAATACAAAGATAATTTGCAGACAAAATAATAATGAAAAATTCTACCATCAAATAAACCATATTGTCCATGAGCTGCGCAAGAGTGTAATGAATTCAAAAGGCCCCAAATATATCAAGTCCAAAGTGAAACTCCTTGTTTACTAATTGATCCCAGGGGGAGTCTGTGAGTGCTTTTGTATTAGTTATGAACATACAGTTGTTAGGTTTGTGAAACTTGCACATCTTAAAAGGAAGCTCTAATTTAATGCAGGTTGAGTATAATAAGTGTTATATAGAAATGTAAATGTATTATTATTTTTCAAATAATAAAATATGTACCAGCTATTTGTTAAATCACAACGGTTGCTGCAAAGATAGAATTTAATTTGTGACTCGTAACTTGCAAAAATACCCGATTTTAGCTACAGGAGCTTATATTAGTAATGTTACACATGTATTCATGTATGTCCCTTAGCTGTAATATGACTGATCCCACCAGCAACTGGTAAACCCATATGCCTTAACACTCCCGGTCGCCCTCTTCCCCGCTCACACACGATCAACTGGTCTTCCATGAATATCGATCCCGATCCACGTAACCATGGGGTTTCATTGAGACTCCCATGGACCTTAAAATATTAACCTAGTGTCATGGGGGTCATCTAAAATATTAATCCAGTGTCACAGTGGCAATTTGGAATTGAATAGCTATTTTGAGCAACAGCATCTCATAATATTACTGATAAAAATCAATCTGAAGTCAAGGAGTAATATTGGAAGTATGGGCCAATCGCAGGCATTGTGAGTAGCTTATTCACTGTCATGTTGAGAAGGGTGAATAGCTAGGGAAAGTTACTGAGCACTTTTTGGTGGTGTAACTTTACGAAATAGGGAATTGAATGGAGCCCATAGCTAATAGAATTTGCAAAGCTGTATTACAGACCTTCCTCAAATCTCCCAAGTTTTTATGGGCCTCCATATTGCTATTTATTTGTAGTAAATTATTGGATATAAAAAAATAAACACAAGTGTGACGATCCGAGAGTAGGGGCTATACAAGCCAAGAGCCACCTGCTATAGACTAAATGTTATCTACCCACAAGGACCGTTGGGTTCTTTGAAATCTCGGCACCAGCACCCTGATATCTGGCGTCTGTATCCGAGTCTCTCCATCAGTAATCAGCACTTCCAGGAGTTACAGTAACCTTCTTGTGGTAGTGACCAGGACAGGTTACTTGTAGGGTGGAGATAGGTTCAGTATCGCAGCCACCAGGAACAAAATAAAGAGACCATACGATTTCTCATTGTTTCTGAGTGAGGTGATTTATTTTTGAAATGTCAGCAGTATTTATAGGAGATAGATACAGGGCTGTACACAGCACAACAATGAGAGGGTGTGGCAGACAAACACAAGAGATAAACTCCACACGGGGTTAACAGTAGCTTCCTGAGAGCAATAGAATTAGCCTTCAATCCACATCCTGCCGTCTCCGTGTCTGAGTGGTCCAGACCCTAGACAGAGTACATGACAGATGGGATTAACTTAATCCCCCAACAATGGGCCAGAGTGGATTATAACTGCAATGGAGGTGCTCACACAAATAATCCAGTGGCTGGAGTCAAACTGTCTGTCCATTAATGAGCTCAATGGGCCAACACCCAGGCTGAGAAAAAGGGATCCGTGACAACAAGATAATACTACTTTGAGTTAATGTTTTCAGAAACTATAACATAAGGATTTTTCTTGTATTATATTTATACTAATATGTGGCTCCAGTGAAATTAAGATGATGGAGTCATGTAAAACATCCCATTTCTGGTATGATAAAAAAAACATAAGTACTTTTTTATGCTTTCGAAAAACATTAATTTAGCTAAAACTTTGACTGAATTTTCTGTTTTTTGCTTATGAATTATCCTCATTAATCACACCCCTGTGACTACCCCACCTGCCCAGGGAGTAATACCTTTTATCAGTAGGAGATAACAAGCATGGGGCAATTGATATGGTAAAATAGTAAAGTTAATCTACATTTTACTCAATGTTTTAATTACATTCAAATGCAGTAATACTTGTTTTCAGGTGCACTGTAGATTTTAGTATTAAGATTATTTTCTGTGGACTTGATTTTAGTGGAGAGGTTAAAAAAAATATATTTTCCTACTCCGGATACAAAACAGCAATCCAGTATGGAAGAGAAGAAACTGAGTGGGGGTACATAATAAATAATTTAAATATACCCACCTAAAATCTCTCACTATCATCTGCCTGCCCTTACACAGAATTGTTAAAAGTGACATGACTCTCCGTTGTTGTCTCAAACATCCTTCTTCAATTTGTGAGCGTATCTTTTCCAAGTAGGTGGGAAAATTGGACACTGAGATCATCTCATTGCAGCTCAGTGAATATCAATTTGCACTTTTATAACCAACTATGGTAGACTTTACTTCCATTTCATCTTTCCAGGCTCATGAAGTGAAGATAACAGATATATTTCCTTAATGTCAGCCTCATTGCTGCATGTAATACTAAATAGTTTTTTTTTTATCATTAATGTATTTATTTCACGTATTTTAAAATATTTTGATGCTTATCCCTTTTTACTCAATCACATCACAGGGAATCATATGTACTTTTATCTTTGAACTTCATCTGATTTCTTATTGTAACCTCATTTTCTCTGTTACAACAGACTGTATTACATTGTAAAAGCTCCAGTTTTTTTACGTAAATTTGGGATGACTCAGGTCAAGATTAAAAGAACCACTATTATTATTATTATGACTCTTATTTATAAAGCAACATTTTATTCCGTATCGCTATTTACAAAGTAGAATAATGTACAGTCGGTACAATTAGTAAAGTACAAGTACAAATACAACTCAATATAATCTGGTATAAGTTGGTCGGGCAGACAGGATTATGGTCACTACTGAGAAGAGTTTACAATCCAGAAGGCCATTACTCGTAACATTAGTTTCTAGTCCTAATCATAATATTTAGTTGACAAATGCAAACTATGGACACGTAATTTAGGTTATTTAGATCCTGATGCTATCATGCCCTTTTTATACCCTATTAGTAACTACAGTTTTAAGGAAGTTTAGCCCTATACAAAATAAGAAGCTGTTTAGTCGAACAGAACAGTACTCAATTAAAACCTAATTTTACTGAAGGAGATTTATTTATATTTAGAGCACAGATTCAGTAGATGCTTCCAGACAGAATTTGTTGCTACGCAATAAAGTATTTTATATTCTTTTTCAACAGCTTATACACTTAAGTAGTAAATAAAAATTGCCATGATTTTCATCCCATTTGAAACACCCAAGAGAGTCCTAACTTGACTCGGAGATCAATCATAAGAGTTTAGGCTTTTTAGAGGAGCAAAACATCATATATATCATAAACAGCTTTATATTTAACTATAAAATGATGTCACGTTAAATAAATTGCATTATTTTTATGACTGTAAATTGGCAAAAAGAGCTTGCTGTTTGCTAACATGAATTGATTTTGCTTTCACTTTCTAGATTTATGGACAGTTACTTTTTTATCCTATATTTATGATCCATTTATTACTGTACAGCTCTTGGAGACTTCAGTAAGCTTATGTCCCAAACCTTAATAGATTAGTTTCAATAATTTGTAGCTTCAAAAGGCAGAAACACAATATTTGTGTGAGGGAGTTAAAGGACCACTGTCGTCACATTTATTCCAGTTTAGTATTTTGAATAATAAAGGATCATAATGTGCCAAATGTAAAAAAAACACAAAAAAAAAACACACATATGTGTGTGTATATATATATATATATATATATATATATATATATATATATATATATATATATATATATATATATATATACACAATCGTTTGTAACTTTGGTATGTCATTCTTTACTGGAGGGTTCCATTTTGTTTTTTTGTTTTGTCTTCTAATTTCTCAGACATGTGTGCCCTTATAAACGAATAAACTTCCATTTAGTCCAACTGAGAGCACTAGAAGTTGTAGCTGCCATATGGTCATTGTGTGAATCGACATATGCTGTGACATCAAAGTCTCTCCCCCCACCTAAGCAAGTTGAAGAAGCCAAAATGGTAAATGCCACAGCAGCATACTTGCATATAAAATAAATAATAAATAAGGGATTGTATTATTCATTGCTACATTCTAAAACAAGTTGTCAAGTATAATTCTTCAGAAGAGTTACGTTTAAGAATATGACTGCAATGGACGTTTAAAGGTATATCTGCGTTTCCCTGTTTTTACCTTTTTCTAATCTATTACATGCACTCTTATATGAGACACACCCATTACATTGATCAATTCTACAAACATACAAATTTATTTTATTTAAAAACAAAACTTGTTTTCCACACCCCAGAGCTGCTTACATAGGCATAGTGAACCTCCCAATAGAAACACTGTATTTGGGTACAGATTTTAACCCTTACTAACCTTCAAGCCAGCAGCAGCACAGTGTAGAGATTTCCAGAGCAGTGTCTGGCTCATGCTGCTTTCTTGTGCAGGGTACAACACGTCCCATGATTCCTTCCTGCACAAACTATCTCCGATTGATACAATGTATTAGATGCTATTCATTGGCCAAAACAAATTAGGACTGTTATGCTCATTTTAGCAGGGATATGCAGGGGTGCTAACTCTAATAAGCATAATAATGTTTATTTTTGGTATTTTTTCATGCACATTTTATTTTTCATACACTACTCATAAGCTTCTATCAAATGCATTCATAACCCATCAAACTTAAATATGCCTTTAAGCATGCCTAGAATAAGTATAAGGAAATCTGGAAGCTTAACAAGCTGTTAGGTGCATATAATAGGCAAATAAGATGATGGTATTCAAAAATCATATTTATAGGGAAAAGAAGCAGTCCATATCAGATCAAACCAAAGTAACAATATACAAAACACTTTGGATTAAACATTAGTTGTACCTGGAAACAGAATCGTGTTTTATATATTACACTAGGAGGATTGCATGTAGAATCGAGCTGAGATGGAATCCTAATGAGTCTTTCTAATCCCAGCCTTTCATTTATTCCAACCAGTGCACATGTTCTTTAGATATGGATCCAAGAGACAACTCTCAGTAACAAAGTCATTGATCTATTGCCCACTCTGAAATTCAGATTCACTTCTTCACTGCCTGGAAATATCAATAGCAATGGATCACTGCTGTTTTTTAAGTGTGCCTAGATGTATGCAAGGGATTTTCTCTCGGAATAGCACAGAGGTGCTATAATATGCAAGACTGGCTGTGCTGTTCAATTTATGAAGGTGCACATACCTCTGCAAAATATCATGGGTGTCTAAGAATTTTAATTCAGTTATCAGTAATTGTAACCCCTTAGTTAAGTGTTATTAGACATATTTTTATTGTTCTGTTTAGTGTTCTCTTTCTTTTTTTACACTTTGTTTAGACTTTATTCTGTATTTTTACCATGCTTTAACATTTCCCATTTGCCTACCCCTAATACTCTACCTTGGTGTTTAACATCATCAGATATTTAATTAATTAATAAGTAAAGTTCTTTGAAATAAACGTTAGAAAGTAACCACTATTTCTCAGGAGCGAAAAAAATAAATATTAAAGATGCCCAAGAATATTTTAACTAAAGAGTATAACAAGACCAAGATAGTAGCATGTGAAAGGTAGATACAGATTAAATAAAGATGTATTGAGGTAGGAACTCACACTCTGAAACATAAACACATTGGTTCCATACATTGAATTGAACATAGATTACTATAGCGGCCGTGTCCTGTTTGCCAGTAGACGATAAAATAGATGTACAGCAATACCCCGTTTAATTCTGTAGATCGGTTTTGGGCAATCGGGGTGAACAGTGGTAAGTGGGGTGATTATAACATAGGGTAGATAGGGATAGGGAAACTCATGGGAAAAAATACACATAAAAAAAAATGTTATATGCACTTTTAAGAAGCTGCAAACATAACAACAACAACATGAACTGAACATTTTTTTTTAATACATTTGAAAGAAACCGCAAACGTTAATTGAACTGTCCAGTTTAAATGGCAGATGGCTCGGATCGTTAAAAGGGGTCTGGTGAGGAAAAAACAGCGCTATAGCGGGGCACAGTATTAAATGGGGATCAGTGGGCAAAAAAACTGCACTATAGCGTGGTTTAGTGCTAAGCGGGGAATTAAAGTGAAAAGAGCGCTATAATGAATCAATGCTATAAGGGCTAGTGTTAAGCGGGGTATACCTGTATGTGATTTCTGCCAGTGAGATAACGGATGGCTGTGTTTGTGTGCACAGACAGGCATTTATTACAAATTTCAAGCAAAATTGATCAAGTATTATTTCAGGAGAAAAAAAGAATGCATGATATTTATTTGAGTTTCTTGTCTTTTTAAGGCAGGGGTGGGCAAGAAGGGCCACATACATGCCGGTATTTGAAGATATCCGTTCTGTGCACAGGCGAGTTAATAAGGATGACTGAAGAAGTGATTGACTCGCCTGTGCACAGCAGGGTTATCATCAAATCCAGGCCTGTGTGTGGTCCTCCAGGACCAAACTTGCCCATCCCTGCTTTAAGGTCATCATAAACATGAAAACTTCTAGGAAAATATGTTTTTATATTGTGATGGTTTATTTTATCATTAAACTACAGTGGTACCTCGGTTTAAGTCGTTTTCCCGTTAAGTTGCGTCACCTCAGGAAATTTTGGCCTTGGTTTAAGTCGCTACCTCGGGTTACATTGTGCTTGCGAAACTGAAAGCACAATTGCGACTGAATTGAAGGTACATTATTCCTTTATGTTCTTATGGTATACAGTGGTACCTTGGTTTAAATCACTTTTGTTTTGTTTTACATCATGCCATCCGGAACCAATTAACGACTTAAACCAAGGTACCACGGTACACACTTATCCATTATTTATATGCACTAGGCTTTGTATTGGATCCGTAGTAACATGGCATTCATTGTGTGCTAACTGCATATAGACTACAGAGCACTTTCAATAATATACCATTGTACTTACTATGGGAGAATATGCACCCAATATATTTTATCAACTTTAAACTTGATCTAACAAACTAGGTTTTGAGTGTCAAATGTATTTATCAGACTATTTATTCCATTTCCGTTCAGTGTTATTAAGGCCTCTTCTGTATCACGTGTCCGGGTATCTCTAGCGTGTGCAGTGCAGATCTGTCCACTACATATATTTCTCTTGGTTTATGAATCCCCTGGTATGTCCTTTGTGGTTACTGAGGTTTTATGCAATATTTTTTTGGTTGCATATTCCTTTTTGGTATGTCTGTAGTATTTGGAGCATAAGATATACTTTAACTTTAAATATATCCAACTGAATCAATGCAGATTTCTTTAACATTTTGCTTCTTTACACTTCATCTGATGAATCATTTATTTTTCATTTTCTTACAAATGACATGAATTTATTTCGTTAATAATTTATGAGGGAATTAAAATATAATTGTGCATTAAACAGCAGATAAAAATAACATCAAATTATAAAGTCTTTCTGACATGACATTTTAATTGTTTAAAGTATTTTGTCTTTTGATGTTTGTTCATGTGGTAATTTGCATTAGTGATGAGTTGAAGATAATTTTTCATGCTGGTACATTCAGCCTTAATAAATGCAAGTGCATTATTAGAAGATTAGCATGGGGCAAAACTGGCTTTAGCACATTTTAGTGGATCAGATTTGTGTCTGTACAAGATTGATTCCTTCACAAGTGCTTCACCTTGGTTTGTCTGGAAGAACAATTGTAATAGTCAATGATTTTCTCATTTTCCTGGTTTAAGCAGTTTTTCAAAGCAACAGACGATTTTTACCAATGCCAAGGACTTAAAATGTATCAAGATGTGGGTATATTACTAAAATTTAATGTTGTAGGAATTCAGCATATTAATTTGAAGGTTATTTGGATTTTTACTAGGAAATAAATCCCCTGTTATTGGTAAATGTTTATAGCATGGTGTCAAATGTTGGTACCAGGTCAATGATAATAATGATTAAAATGATAAAGTACATTAATGCACTATTTATTTAATAGGGTGCCTCAATATTTCCCTTAACCGCTACATATATATAATGAGGCTGCACTAGAACTCATTGATTGATGCAATTGTTATCAGTATATTATTATTATCCTTTATATTTATAAAGCACCAACAGCTAGTGCTATACAGGGGTTAAATACAAGTCTAAAACAATTTGAACGCATTGCAAAGAATGGAGGGTCGTGTTTTTGAGCTTAAAATAAAACGTACACAGTGCTTTCCCTAAAACACCTAGCAAGATTGAAAACTTGCATACTTACTTTCTATAGGGTGAGGTACAGAGGTGATAGATGTGTTGTGCATATTAAGGATAAAGGTGCTAACTTTGTATTCACCCAGTGTGAGCCTGACATTTTGTCTATCTTGGGTTCAAATTTAGCTGTCAACTCCTTTTTTTTATATGTATATATTTTTGTTTAGTGGTATAAAAAAATGGTGAGCCCCAAACTACCTTCACAGTCACTTATATCAATAGTACAAAGAACTTCTCTTTCTAGCACATTTATAGTATTGCAGAGCACCACTTCTCACCAGAGAAGATACAGAAATAGCTCTGATTAGTAACCTAGCAGCTGCTTGTCCCTCATAAAGAAAGGGCCTGATGGCTACATTCACTCGATTGGCCATATGAAGCAGTTCATTCGCTCCATGACCAAGCCTCCAATGTTATTGTTTATGGAGCTGCTTGTTCAAAGGCTTTATTTATAATAGCAAATGCCTATAACTAAGCCAATTATTTACCAGTGATAAAAATGTAAATATTTCCCAAATGGTTTGAAGTCTCTGTTGAATGCAACACATGTTTTAGTAAATACCATAAGTACCAGGCCATTCTTCAATTGCAGTACTATTACTGTAAATATGATTTAATGATAAAGGCTCTGTTTATACATTGCACTATAACTGATGTGCTTTGTGAAAGTTTTTTTTTTTTTTTTTTTTTAAGAGACATTGATATTCCAAATTTTATATTATGCACCTAAAACAGTATATTTTAAGGACCACCTTTCTGCATAACATGACGCTCACATTCTAACACCGCTCCACCATCCCTTAAGAATACAGCAATGGCTCATCTTTCATAACTTTCATTTAGTAAAGATCAGAATTTTGAAAATAGCATTTCAGCAGCCTTTTAACTTGACAAAGTAGTTTCCATTGTTTTGGTAAGATAAAGCGACGGACAATAATATTTCTCAACTCCATATCCATATATTATCCATATCCATATATTTTAATATATACAGCATGCTCTTTTAAATGCAAAATAGTCATTTTGAAAGTCTCATCATAACCCTTTAACAAAATTAACACTGTTCTAATTGTTCAATCTAATGTACAGCGCTACGGAATATGTCGGTGCGTTATAAATAAATAAAAAATAATAGTAATAATTGACAATTTTACTTTTTATCAAAGGAACCATTTGGGCATTTTCGGAACGGAAATTTATTGAACAACAAAAGTCATCAAAAAAAAGTGTTTTTTTTTTGTTTTTTTCTATCTTTAAGCGGAATCTTTATCCTGTTAAACACTGATTGATAAGCTTTTTAAGCCTGGTGTTCTAATAGTGTGAAATTATGTCTGACCATTTTTAATTTGAAGTAATGAATTAAGTAAAAAGCCTTTGAGAAATATATCTGAAAGTTCAAAAGAAATGTGTGAATGTGTTGTACATAATTAATTGACCTTAACGGAGGACATTGAGAAAACACATAATTAAAAAAATATATATTAAATAGGTCTTAGAATTCAGTACTGGTTTATAAACGTGTTCTAGTTGTAAATTGTGTGTGTAAAATATGTATATTTTATGTAATATTCATACGCTAGGATTTTGTTTGCTTTAACTGCTTGGAAATAAAATCACTATTTGTAGAAAAAAAACAATATAGGTTTTAAACTTTCCCTATTCCATTTCCTATAAGGATTTGCCCATGGGGACTGTCCTGATCAGTTGTCCTTCTAGACATATTCATTTCCACCCATAAAATAGGAAGAGAAATCTGCTGGAAGCCTCAATGCGAAGTTTAAATATACATTTTAAAAGTTACTTTTCATTTATTGTGGTTTTATTGTTAATCCGTTACTAAATAAACAATGTAAACCTTATTATTTAATCACTATAAATATTATATAAGATTTATTATAAAAGTTTTCCAATATCTTGAAGAGTCTTTTGGATAATCCATGAAGATGAGACTTCTGACCAATGCTTATAACTACCTGTGAAATAATGTAAACTCTTATGTTGACAGCCACAAATAATATACATAAGTATTAGTACCTCCATTAGCGTAATCTGATATGTACATTTATTTATTCATGGTAGCTTCTTTGCATACTAATTCACTTGAATCCATAGAAGTTCAAGAATCGCATTTTTTTGTTAAAGAAAGACCTATTTTTACATAGTCTCTCCTTCATATACTTCTTGCAGCATCTTCAGTAATAGCAGATGTGAGTCACCTGTAGAGTGGTATGTTTTAGCAGATGTTCACTGTGATGTAATCACCTAGTACACTATGTTCTTGTGTTCGACATATGAGACGCCCACTATGGCGCTTGTTTGCAACCCCAGATAGCATCCTTCTCTGGCTTTGCGTGCTGAGTTGTAAGGAAGGTGTCGTGCTGGGTACATGTGGATGCATTCTCGCCTCAGCAGGAATAGGACTACACGGAAGTCTCAAGTTGTGCCGAGGCATAGAACTTAAACAAGTATTGACGATATCCGTTCATTGACAATATAATCATGATTGCAGAAAAGATAGGGAATTTTAAGAATTCTAAACTAACTAAATCAATCTTTAAAGTCAGACATGTGTAATATGACCATAAACAATTAATAGGAGAGTAGAAGTCCATGGGTAAACTATTGATTAGCCAGGTAGCCTTCTTTTGTTTAGATCTGCTATAGTAATGCAGAAACCCAATGAGATTACTTCTGTGTATGTACTGTTTAAAGCTTGCATTTGATCAGTAGTACCTATAAAACTATACTATATCTCATAGTACCTAGAACTTTATATTGTTGTTTTTGATAGCTGTGTACATCTTAGTATTTGGTTTTATCTATATTGTGCTTACTTCTAAATAATTAAAATGTAGTTACCATCAGATTTCCAGTATATTATGAAAAGAGTAATTATTTATGAGACTGTTTGATATCAAAATGACAATATGTTAAAGACTTTAAAATATATTGTACTTTTTAATAAAGTTATCCCTCTAGTCAATCATTTGTAGACTATTATCGATAACAAAAATGAAATGACAGAAGCTGGAAAAAAAAGTTCTAAGATAAGACAAAAAATGTAGGAGCCAGCTAGATGTTAGTGGGTTTAATATAAAATACATTTTGGGTTACCTGCTTTACAATCCAAGAATACTTCTCTCAGCAGTTATTTATATTGAACTAAAACATTTTATTGCCGCTTTAGACGTTAGACTTTATATTGATCACGGTTGAGCTTGATCTATTTCCTTTGTGTAGCACTATTGTGTGAAATGCATGTAAATCACTCAATGTGGAAGTGCTAAGATTCTATGAAAAGGAAGAAATACTTCTTTTATGCATTAATGTTGTTACTCAATTAAAAATAATCTCTAGCCTAAAAGTAGCATTTTGCAATCAATATCATTTTTATATATTTTTGTAGAAGTTGAAATTTAATATAAGACCTATATATTATTCACAAATTGTTATATTTCACTGTATTTAACATATCTGTCATTTTAAGTCGTATTATTAATGTTCCTTGGTAATACTACTAAGAAATGTTTTATTTTTTAACGCCATATTTCAAAATAGTTTAACGTAGGATGGAACCTAGCTCTTAGATATGTTTACTTCTGTATGATACATCTCTATGCCCTTATCTTATCCTAGCTTCTAAAGCTTAAGCTGTGGATCAAAAGACAATCTCGCCACCCGTGTTTAAGCTTAGTTACATTTAAGATCCTTACTGAATGTGATCTATAGAGCATGGCCAATTGTTCAAAACTCGCAAAGTGTTTGCCATTACAGGACCATTGTCGTTCAAGAAAAAATAACGCACTTATTTGTGAAGTCTTTATTAAGCGGACAACATTAGCGGCTGTGTAGGTCATGGCCATGAAATATTTTTGGGAAAATTATCATTTTTGCTGACTCAGTTTATAAAAAGAGAAATCCATTTAGTCTTTGTTACATCACTTCCTGAGAGTTGGATCATGAGAGTGTGTTTGCATTTATTAGTGAAGAGAAGTGAACAGGGAGAGGTCAGAAACCTTGGTTAGGCAATTGGATCTGACTGAAAATGGCACCACAGCCCTTACATAGAAAGATGAAGGCCCCTCTCACGTACCCATGCACCAAAGTACAACGAATGCCTGAAGAATCGAGCTGCGACATCAACATGTGCTTGTTTTTCTTTTCAAATTAAAAAGTATCTTAATGTATTTTTCCTGGTTTAATTTTCCTTTCAGTCAAAGTTGGTTTTTAACACCTTTTTTTTCTCCATACTTTTGGCCTGTAACTTAACATTTTTTTCATGGCGATTCAGCATTTCTCACAGTTTGCCATATGGATGTCCTTTAACAACATATACAGCTTCCAGCATATAAAATTCAAATAGATTTATTAAAGAAAAGACCAGACTACCTTGGATTTTGTTTAAATAACATGTGGGAGGAGCCCCCCACCCCCCCTCAAAAAATACAGTAGGTCAGGACCCATGTATATAGTTGATGAAAACTTACCAGGTGGGTTTTAAACTCTGACAGTCTCCTGGTTGAGTCTCCATAGATGGTCTTGTGAGTCCATAACCCCTAATGACTTGTTTTATATACATCACAGATAAAGACATTTACAGAAACGAGCCACTTGTAGTACTTACTCTAAGGTTCCTTGCAGTCATTTTTCAGGTACTCACTTGAGAAGTAACACAATAACTCCTGTGTGCTACAGTTTAAAAAATGGAGCTTATGCATGCTCAATGCTAGGGGTTCCCAAACCATAAATCCAGCTCTACTAGTAGGCCTCCAAGTGATGATAGGTCAGTCTTACAGTGACAGTCTACATACCATGTACATATTGCATAGACATGTAAATGTCTCTTTCCTAGACACATCATGTGCTCCAAGCATTTTACTGTAGCTACGGAGAGAAAATGGATACATGTGCTTATTTTTCATGGCAGATGAGCTCTGATATGTGCAATTGTAAAAACAATATATTTTAATATATTGCCGCTTTTGTTCTGCTTGGTAATGTATTTTATTACCTTTTATTTTCATATGTTCCTTAGACCGTGCTCACAAATGACAGTTTAGGAATATCTGCTTTGTTATATACAATATAAAATTACAAAGTGGTTTGTGGGATTGATCATACTCTGTCACATTGCATTTATTGCAAGATAATTGCATCTTGCTGCAGTTACTAGTTAGACAATGTAGTGCGTGTTTTCCTGCCATAGTTAATAAACATATTTTAATCATTTCCATGAAGCCACTGTGACTTATTGTTTTAACTAATAATAAAAGTACAATGGTTTGAAAGGTTCCTTATCTATACGAACATGATTCATATCCACTGTCCTACACCTTCCGTCAACAAAAGCAATGAGCTGCCTTAATCCATAACTCATGAACCCAATGTGAATAATGTTCACTCATAATGCTGTTAATCTTTATGAATGCCAATGAATTCTTAATCTAAATTTTCTCCTTGAGAGATGAGTTTTAAATCTTTGTACTGTCTATCTAAACTGCTTCTAATATCCATCTCTTAAACGTCTTTCTTTCATGGCAAATTAGTTTGTTTGATATATTGTCTCCAAAAAAACCTTGAATCCAAAAGTATATGTTAATAATGGATTCAAATTATTTTGGGACTGGGACGTTGGAAATATATCTTCGTTTTATGTCAGGTATTGCTGTCAAACATATTTTTCCATTACAAATGTTTGAAAACCAGAATGTTGTGTACTAATGAAAGGTCAAGAAACCAAAATAGTGTATTACTATATCCTAACTATGTGAATATTAGAACATACTCATCTATTATGGACAGCATTTCAACATTTTCTGGTATTGCAGAGGCATATGTCCTCCAGTCACGTTACTTGTCTACATCCTATAATGTCATCAAGAGCATTGACTAGACACAATCAGATCTATATGCATGTAGATATTTCTGAAATATATTTACATGTACTTCCTAATCAATTACTTGTTGTTGTTTAGTCGTTCACTCGTGTCCATCCCTCCCTTAAACTAATGGACCGCAAAACACCAGGCACATCTTGTGTCCAGTTATGCTTATCCATAAGGTTTTCTTGGCAAAGCTACTGGAGTAAGTTGCCAGCTTCTTCTGTCTGAGCTCTCTGCTATGACCTGCCCATCTTGGATGACCCGACATGGTACACCTCACAGCTTCATTGATGTAAACAAGCACCTTCACTACGAGAAGGTATAGATCCAGAAGGGCTATCAACTACTACAGTCAGTTTATTAAATCATAGTGAGCATGGGGTAGTGCTATGATAACCCAAGGGGAGTAATGATACTGATTGGTAGTAGCAATACCAACACTAGAGAATGAACTATTCTTAATAGGCAGTTCTATGGATATGGTCATCCACTCTGAAGGGCACAAATGAGCTAAAGGAGTTTGCTCTCACAGGGAGAAATATCCTGTAGTATATCATTCTGGTTTCACTAAAAAGAGTGGCACAGCCCAGAAATACCAGCCAATTCTACCCTGAACAGGAGAAACCGCAAACCACAGACGTACGTTTCAGCCTTCATTGGGCCTCGCCAGTAGGGTGTAGCAGATAACCCCCTAAGGCACAGTGAGCAAGGTGATAGGGGACTCCAGATGTGGACTCTTTGCTCACTGTGCCTTAGGGAGTTATCCGCTACCTAATAAGGATAGTTTGTTCTCTGCCTGAGCACCTCTATTATTGGTATTGCTCATCCGTAGTAGATAACATGCAAAGGCTGATATATGAGGCTGATTTATAGGTTGTAGAACAGCAAGTTCAGTCTAAGTTAGTATTTTAATAACAGTCAATTGAGAGAATGCTTTTTTTAAATAATAGTTTCCACTTATAATTTATGCCTTTCCTTTGGCCTTTTTTTTTTTTTACAAGGCTTGGGCCACTACCAATGCTAAGGTATCTCCTACACTTATTATGGTTAGTTATACAATGTTCCAATTTATTTTTATGTTTTCCCACTGGTAAAGGGATTTTGTCAAAGGAAAGTTGTTTTCATCTTAAAGAGTATGAACATCTGATTATGCATTGAAGTAGCCATTGTTTTCTACAGTAACACATTGAAACACAGCATTGTTTTTGCAGATAATGTTGCGGCTCAATATGAAGTTTTCTTACTGAACGACAATTAGCATATCAAATCAGTTAATTAATCAGTAGTCTCTCATTTGCATGGTAATGCAGCACTAATAGTACCAGATTTATCAGAAATGACCTATGCAATGTAAATTAAAAAGTGAAGAAAGGAAAAAAAAAAAGAAGCAGCAAAACTATGAAGAAACAACCTATGCTTTGGCTTAGAGAGTTTTCTGTACAATATGTTCTTTCATGAATAATATACACAAAACCATGCATGCTGCACCATTAAGATCTAAGTCATGTAACATTTAACTGGTTCCTGGTTTAAAAATTACATTATTTCTCATTTGAATCCAGTGTTTTAACCATCTTATTTTAAATACCATTCACCATTGTCTCCCAGAAACTAAATTTACCATTAGCTCTTTGCCTTTCTATTTACAATAGATTACACTCATGGTATTAGAATATATTCATATTACGGTTTTGAAGTTTTAATTGAAGTTGGCCTAATATAATTTTCTAATTAGCATTTATAGTTTTGTTCTTGTTCATAAAACTTTCAGCATATGAAGATATTCTCTATTTTTTCCATGCACACGGATTAGTAATTTCCGAACAATATGCTGATTAAATACAGAATTGAAATATTCTTACAGAAGCCAAATCCCACATTTTATTGCACTCTCTGAAAACCATTAGGATTAATTTTCCCCAAAATGAGAAAGGACTGTTTTGTCACAGTAGGATTTTGTTATTTAATGGATGGTTGTTCTGTTTTTATGCTAAGTTGTAGTCATATTTCTCTATGTCTATACATTTGCTAATATCTCGCTCCATAGAGTTATGCAAAGTGCTTTTTTATTGTGCTTTAATTTATTTGCAAACAAAATGCGGCTATTAGACCATACAAATGTTCTTGTCAAGTATTTTTTTTTTTTGCCTTAAGGGGAAATGTATTTGTTTCTCTTTGAAGTATATGAATAAAGCCTCATAATGCTGTGGCTTCACACTGAAACCATATTCACTGTATATTTAGAGTTCCTTTAAAGAGATGTTGCACATTCATTTAATGAGCAAAATATATGGGCAGGTTTCATAGGCGTAGGAACTGGGGATATATATATATATATATATATATATATATATATACATACATTTATATATATATATATATATATATATATACATACATACATATATATATATATATATATATATATATATATATATATATATATACATACATATATATATATATATATATATATATATATATATATATACATACATATATATATATATATATATATATATATATATATATATACATACATATATATATATATATATATATATATATATGCATACATACATATATATATATATATATATATATATACATATATATATATATATATATGTATATATATATATATATATATGTATATATACATATATATATATATATATATATATATATATATATATATATATATATATATATATATATATATAGATACATATACATACACACATAAATATACATACACATACATACACACACATACATGCACACATACACACACATACATACATACACGCACACACATACATGCACACACATACATGCACACATACATACATATACTGCAGCATTTGGTAGCATTTGGGAGCCCTTGACCCTCCTGATCCTCACCTTCCTTCTGATCTCTGCCATCTTGATTTCACCCCAGCGCTTCCTACCAGCACTCCTCGTGTACTGCAGCGTTGCGTGTGTGACGTCACTAGGACGCACTGGCCGACGCGATGCTGGTAGGAAGCGCTGGGGTGAGATCAAGAGGACAGAGGCAGTTTGAAAAGGTATATTCGCCGTATAAGACGCACCAACTTTCCTCCCCCAGTTTTGGGGAAGAAAAAGTGCGTCTTATACGGCGAAAAATACGGTATATAGTTGTGAGCAAACGAGTTGTTGCTAACGCTTGCAGGCTCGCATAGCGAGCCCACGGCTCTCGTGAAGTGAGGGCCGCGGCTCGCGCAGCGAGGGCCGCAGTTGCTGGCATGGAGCGCCGAAGGCACTCCTTGCCAGCAACTGCGACCCTCGCAAACTTTACGTCGTAACGCAAACAACATACGGGACACGTTACCACCCATTACAACCTCGCAAAAATCGGTCGCAGCCCACGGACATTAAAAAATTAAAAACACAATAAATACACACAACACATACATAAAAAGCTTACCTACAGCAAGAGGGAGCATCCAGGACCTCAAAAAATGAAGTTACACCTTAATTTAACTCAAAATAAAAGAGTTTAGACACTAAAAAATTCTCTAAGCGAGAGAAAAAATGGCTGCCGAAACAAAACGAAAACGAGGCTACAGCACTCCAAAGACGCAAAACACCACCAGAAACACGCAAAACACCACAAATCACCTACGGATATTCCGCTACAGACGCATACCACACATAGCCGCCATTTTAGAACAATAACTTATACAATGCGGAAGTACACGACTACGCTAACGGTTTTGTCTCGCGCACGCACACTATTACACTGCACACATTCATCACGCTTACACAGCAGCTCCACACCACTAATGCTGCAGCAAAATCAAAACAGATTGTCAGCTCTTCAACACAATGATTCCTGCATATATTACTTCAAAATAGGTAAAGTATATTAATTTATTCATCTATTAGGTATTTTATTATTATACACCAAATAGCATTAGCTCACTTACAATTTCATTGTCATTTTTTGACTGGCAATCCGCTAGTATATATATAGTTCCCTGGTGGCCCAGTGTTTAGGATGCAGGTGCTTTCACCACAGCATCCTGGGTTCAAATCCAGCCAGGGAGCCAAGAGGTCACACTGGCAAGTACTTGGATGGGAGACAACCTGGGAATACCAGGAGCTGTATGTTGTGGCACACTGGAGAAGGAACTGGCAACCCACTCCAGTATCTCTGGCATGAAAACTATGCGGATCAGCATGGTGTGTTGTCCATGAGGTCACGGAGAGTCGGACACGACTGAGCGACACCATTTACATTTTTACATATATATATATATATATATATATATATATATATATATATATATATATATATATATATATATATATAATTTCCAATAGTACCTACCTCCCCTACATAGAAGGGGGGGTAGGTACCTTATACCATGTGTTTAGTGGTAGTAGAGAGATCACAACGCACATCAGCGTGGTGTGATCTCGCCCATCTCTGCAGACCCCCCCCCCACCTCCAGTCTCTTTGGCTAAATGCTGAGTCTCACAAGATCATGCGATCTCGCGAGACCCGGCAATCTTGCGTGATCTTGTGAGACCCAGCATTAAGCCAAAGTGCCTGGAGTCACTTATGAATCTATCCCCCACCAGATTGTTTTCTGTTCCTATACTCTTGGCAGGATTGTATATAACAACATGTAACCGTTAATCAGTCCATGGTAAAAAATAAACCATGATCATTTAAATGTATACTGTAGATGTACAAATCTACACGCCCTTATCGAAATTGCATGGTTTGTGAAGTGAAGTCAGAAATCACTATAAATCATGTGAGACATTCAGTCACTCCAAATCATGTGGAAAAATGTCTTATGGTCTGATAAGACAAAGATTGAAGTTTTTGGCTCTATTTCTAAAAGAAATGATTGACACAGCTGATCATCCAAAGATCACCATGCCTACTGTTAGGCATGCCGGTGGCAGCATCATGCTTTGGGCTACTTCTCTTGAGCTGGAATAGGGTAATGGCTAGCTCCAGATATCAAGATTATTTGGCACAAAGCTGTTGGCCTCTACTCAAAGTACACATGAACGTAAACCAAGAAGGAAGATCAAAGTCTGGAATTGCCCAGATCTCAATCCTATAGAGAGCTAGTCACCGGAGATCCTCTGGTATATTGAAGAAGCTTTTACTTTTTTGCAAGGAAGAGTGGGATAACATTGCAAAGTCCTGGTGTTGATACTTACAGCTGTACTAAATTCAAAATGTGTCTCCACAAAATATTAGTTATGGCAAGGTGGTGTGTGCACACATGAAACCAGCTGTTTTTTAATTTCCATTATTTTTCCTAATACACATCTATGCCATAACCGTTTGTGCAGGACAACATCATGGGATGTGTAGCCCCCTGCAAAAGGAAGCAAGGAGGAGTCAGACAGTGCTGTGTAGAGCTCTGATTTGTGCTGCTGTTGGCTTGAAGGGCTAAAATGTGTACCCAAATGCAATGTTTCTATTGGTAGGTACACTTCCCCTTTGTAGTAGATCCGGGGGTGTGGAAAACAAGTTTTATTTTTAAATAAATCTGTATGTGTATAGAATGGCTCAATGTAATGGGTGCGTCTGATATAAGCAGCATGTGATAGATTAGATTAAGGGAAAAACAGAGAAACCTAGATAGACCTTTAAGAACTTCAGTGTCTGAAAAAATATTTTTAATTGGATAGATGAGTCATTTATTACTTTAGTTGTTTAAAACTGTGTGTAAAAAGCTCAAATTATTGTGAATAATATTAAAAACAAATTCTCTACTAAACCCCCACTCTTTAGACCTGTTATGGGAATAAGGTCCATCTTCAGCAACATGATCTACCTGAACCCTGCCTTTCCGCTTTGTGCTTCCTTTTGTGTATTTTTCAGCTTCGGCTGAACATTTTATACCAGTAAATGACTTATGTGGTTAGTGTCTGTGCTTTACAAATGCATCATGTTATCATTTGCCTATATTCTGATTAGTCTGCAAATGTTCACCTTTAGGGAAATCGTTCTAAAGCTACAAGCTTAATAGAGGTTGCCCTTTCCTTTCAGCGCTCTCGAATTCAGACTCGTAAAAGCACTTTCTCCATGTATTGTATATTGTACATTAACTGAATTATTGTGCTTGCTGGACTAGTTGAAGTAGCAGCACTATTTGTGTTTTCCAAAAAAAGCTGAAATCACCAGCTCCCTCGCTACAATAGGCTTATCTTTCTAAATATGACCATCTCAAAGTGCACTTCTTAGTCGATAAGTGCAAGCAAAATGATTATTTTCAGGTTTATATTTGTAGTTCATCATCAGTACAACAATTATAAAGCTGCCTAGAGAGCTTTTACCATCTACAAGAAAAATGGGGTTGGTAGTCAGTGAAATTAGAGCCACAGTTTTATAGCTCTATATGTACCGATTTAAGACTCCATTTTTGCAGAAACTATATTTATTAAAAACATAGCTATCCATTAAGTGTAAAAAGTGACATTCAATATAAAAGCATCCTATAGAAGAAGAAGAAGAAAAAAACATTTTTGCAATAATTTCTAGCCGTCTTAAAATATTTATACTTCAGGCATGCAGTAAATTAATTATGCATTTACTATTCAGGGAAAATAGCATCTCAGGAAATGTTTCTATTAATAAAATATAACAATTGACTGCAGCTTTAGGTTCAACGTGCAGTAGTTTTTTATCTTCATTAAATGAAGGCTGCGAGAAGTACTGCGAATGTACTCCTTCAATTTGGTTTATTAAATGGAATCCTAGTTTAAAATGCATAGCTTATTTTTTATTCTCTCCATAACCTCACACACTGAAATAATCATTTGTCAAAATGTGTTTGTTTATTTGTGTTATTTTTTATTTAGTTCTTAAGGGAATGCCATATTTTTGCTTGTTTTTATTATTATTATTATTATTATTTTTTTTTTAAATTGGAGCAATTTGGACAACTCTATAAAAATGATGGTGTTGCCATGGCCAGATATGCATGGCTTTTTTTAGCTGTTTTCTTGAGTATTTTTAATAACTTTTAGGAGTATTTGACCACTTTAGTATACTATACTATTTTACTGTCTTTTAAGGAACAGGACTTGATAACGGACAATAAAAGTAAAAAGCAAGTAATACAGATTTTTATTTATTGGCTATTATAATCAGTTATGCTGCTATTAGATCTACTATTTTAGTTTCTTTCTCATTACAGTAGCTTTATTGAAATACAGACATCATACAGGCCTGATAGGTGTCAAAGACCCTGATCATGTAGAGTGGAAGTTCCCAAACTGTTTTCAATGGACCAGTTCAGTGTTGACCAGAGTCTTGGTGGACCACTTGATGATTGCTGAGGGTCTTCATGGACAACCTGATGATTTTACTTTGTGTATAGGCTGTTCTGTACTGCTGTTTTAGGCATTTGTATTATTTTTCTTTAATAATCTGTTTAATAATATTTAAATAATGTTAATTGTAGCTCTTGAATGATGGTCATGGGCCACTGGTGGTCCATAGACCACAATTTTGGAACCTCTGTCATAAAGCATTGTATAATGATGCATTGTATCATATGAAGAGGAATTAGATGGGCACATACACGCAAACAAAGTTGGCACAAAGGTTCTTATCTGCCATTGAAATCTATATGTTTGTACAAAGTAATCTACTGTAGATGTTCACATGTACTATTACTACCTCATGGTTCATATGCCAGCGGGGGATCAAGTAACATGAAGACTGATCATAAAGTTGCCTTTTTTTCTTGCCATCAGTAAATCTTTGAGAACACAAGCTAGAAATATTTTCCTAGTGCTTTTTTTCCAGAAACCCGACTGCGGTAGGACAAACATCTCATGCACTGACTGAATAATTAACAGTTACATGGCAAGTATTTTCTCATGTACCATTCCTTTGTGAGATGTGAAACAGGCCTGTATTTTTTCAGCAGTAGTCTGACAATTTCTTCATTTAATGCATTCATATATTCATAGTGCTTTAATCCAAGCCGATTTTTGGGTTTCATTGACATATTCTAAAGGTCTTATATAGTTTCCTAACAACTTGAGCTAGATGTTTTAATTAGGTATTGATTACTAATAAGAATCATATTCAGTGATGGGAGAAACATGTTCATTGTTAAATATACTGTTAAAATTCAGTCTCAGCTGCTGCTGGTCTCCATCCCCTATATGATGATTGAGGGGGAAGTTTTGTCTAGCAGGTGGTGCTAAATATTCAGGCACAAAGTTGTACCAAAACAATACAGCTTATTGTATACACAGACCTTAAAATGGCTTATATATACATACATACAAAAATAGAAAAGTCTGGGGGGATTTGTCCCCTGTATCCCCCCAGTTACTACAACCATGTGCACTCATCCTTATATATCATATATACACATGTCACATAATACATGTACTGGCACACTCAGGAGGAGTTCTGACTCCATGAAGAGCTGATGAAACTTCAAGGTTACATACAAATTGTGTATTTTAGCTTAATGACAAACCTGCTAATAAAATGTATACTTACATATCAGTGAGCTCCAACCTCAACTCAATGGCTGGTATGCCCATTCGGAGTAGATACAAGGGAGTAAGTTAAATATAACGCACTACAAAACTACATCGCCTTCTGAAAATAGTTAAATAATTTACACTTTTTTATTATATTCTTTTTATTGAATACAAATGACACATTTGATTTTTAGTGATAAAGTATACATAAATCTAGAAATACACAGGAAATTAGTAATTTACGTCATGGCTTATAAAGTAATAATGATTCCATCATTAGTCAAGAAAGGCGATAACCATAAAAACTGTTTATCTGAAATATATATGGGAGGCAGCAAATGCAATATTAAAAGCAAAAGGCTGCTCAAGCTTTAAATCATCTAAGGTCTGAGCAAATAGATTACATTCAGCAATATATGTACAAGGCTGAGAGCTGATCTAGAAAAAAAATGAAAATTAGCATTATTGGAGGACAACGTGTTTAATTTAGACACTTTAATGGTGTAACTGAGGTACTTAGATTAGCACTAATTATGTACGTCACACTGTATCATAAAAGTAAACCCACTTCTCCAGTTCCACCATTTTCTAAAACCCAGTAACCTTTCAGTCGGGATAGCTACAGTTGGATTCCATAACTGCTCAGGTTTAAGGGAACCCAATCCAGAGCAGCAAGTTCCCTGAAAATAAAACTGATATATCTTGAGCTGAACCAAGAGCCAACAAAGCTAAGGTGTCAGGGAATAAAGAGAAATCATGCAAAATGTCTTCCCCTTTTCCTGTCTTTCTTCATTTGCTCTTTCAAGTCATTTTCCTCACACTTTCTTTCTCCCTGTTCTCCACAAATTTCAGCCACCTCTATCCACTTTTTCCTCCTTTCTTTTGCCATTCCTTCTTCCTACCTAACTCCTCTTCGGTTGACTATTTTAGGAGTAATCCACAAAATACAACTATAAAAGATAAATGAGAGATCACAGCAGAAAAACATACTAGCACAGCTCATTCAAAAGGTAAAATCAAGTAATATTTTAATAATTATATGTGCCAATTTAAAAGTATTAAATCTAAAATAACACGAGGGAGAGTTTTTCTCTTGTCTATTCTAAAGTTAATGGAAACTAGCAATATGCTGGGAATAGGCAGCCATAACGGACAAGATCAAATAAAACCAAACCTGTTTGTTTTTAGAAACTCCCAAGAGTTTGTCCGCACTATGATAAGGTCTTCACGTAGAGGTGGGGGTTAGGCTGAGAGACCTATCTAAAGCACTTTAGGAACAATTATATTATATAAAAGGCTAAAAATGATTCATAGGCTATTCCCAAAGTGAATGCTCACTTTCAATGGAAAAATCTCCAGCCAACTCGGACCGTTTTTGATAAGGTCTTCACGTAGAGGTGGGGGTTTGGCTGAGAGACAGATCTAAAGATATGGTGAATGGGGGAGGTAGCTTTGTCTAGCAGGTGGTGCTAAATATTCAGGCACAAAGTTGTACCAAAACAACGGTCTGAGTTGGCTGGAGATTTTTCCATTGAAAGTGAGCATTCACTTTGGGAATTGCCTATGAATCATTTTTAGCCTTTTATATAATACTAGCGTATTGCCCGTCAAAAAATGACGGCAATTAGATGTGTATGTTTTAAAAGTTGTTTAGTTATTAATATACATATGGAATTGTAAGGTAGCTAATGTTGTTTTCTGTGTACTACTGAAATATAGAAATCAAATTAATAAATTAATTTACGTATTTGTATGCATTGTGTTGAAGAGCTGGCAATCTGTGTTGATGTTGCAGCAGCATTAGTGGTGTGGAGGTACTGTGTAAGCGCGATGAACGTGTGCAGTGTAATAGTGTGCGTGCGCGATCCGAAACCGTTAACGTAGCTGTGTACTTCCGCATTATCCTAAAATGGCGGATAATGTGTGGTATGCGTCTTAGCGGATTATCGGTACGTGTTTTCCGTGGTTATAGTGCTGTCGCCTGGTTTTCGTTTTGTTCATGCGGCATTTTTTCTGCGGCGCTCATTGCCAAAGTAGTACGGTTTAACGGCTCGCCCTGCGGCGCTCATCGCTCAGCCCTGCTGCGCTCATTGCCAAAGTACTACGGTTTAACGGCTCGCCTCGCTGCGCGAGTATTACCTGCCGCGCTCATCGCTCAGCCCGCTAAAGTACTACAGTTTAACAGTAAATATGGTCAAACGGTCAAATGACGGTCAATAAAAATTAAATGTAGTGAAATTTGTTTGCCACACAACATGACGCTACATTTGTCCCTTTTTTTTTCTTAAAATAAATACAATTTATTTTTTTTAAAATTTTTATTTTTGTAACTTGCAACTTATATTTCACATCAAATGCGTTGGTTTAGACGGGAAATCCGATGTTGCGTGAGACAAAGTCGTTAAATCTGTGTTAATGCGTAAATCTGTAATTGTGTTTCGTAAAATGTACTCGCTACTGTCTTTTTACTCATTGCGCGGTTAATCCGCATCCTTTATCTCGTTGTTTTTCAAACACATACGTCTGTGGCTGTGTTGTACGCAATTCGTAGTAGTATAGCCTCGTATTCATTTTTTTCGGCGGCCATTTTTTTCTCGCTT
Organism: Discoglossus pictus; assembly: GCA_027410445.1. Taxonomy (NCBI): domain Eukaryota; kingdom Metazoa; phylum Chordata; class Amphibia; order Anura; family Alytidae; genus Discoglossus; species Discoglossus pictus. The sequence continues at coordinate 381,466,764 of CM050166.1, read as the reverse complement.
AGCCGATTTTCGATCTTTGTAACTCGGCTAAATCGATCTAAATTGCAGTTCCAACTCACTTCCAGACGTCCTGCCTGGTTCCCCATGCTGTAAGTGACCTTTTAGTGTTTTTGTTCCGCCGCTTATCTCGTAATTTTTTTCACCTCGTATTTTTTTTCTAAGTGCTACGGTTTAACGGCTCGCCTCGCTACTCGAGGCTCGCCTGCAATGAGCGACTGCGGAGCTCATTGCCAAAGTGCTACGATTTAACGGCTCGCCTGCAATGAGCGCCTGCGGCGCTCATTGCCAAAGTGGTACGATTTAACGGCTCGCCTCGCTTTGCGAGGCTCGCCGGGCGATGAGCGCCTGCGACACTCATCGCTAAGTCGTACGCACTACGCAACGCAGCGTGACGAAGAATCGTAGTTAGACAATTATAATATGTGATAATTGTTCCTAAAGTGCTTTAGATCGGTCTCTCAACCAAACCCCCACCTCTACGTGAAGACCTTATCATAGTGCGGACAAACTGTGTTTCTAAAAACAAACAGGTTTGGTTTTATTTGATCTTGTCCGTTATGGCTGCCTATTCCCAGCATATTGCTTGAATCCAACTGTAGCTATCCCGACTGCAAGGTTACTGGGTTTTAGAAAATGGTGGAACTGGAGAAGTGGGTTTAATTTTATGATACAGTGTGACGTATATAATTAGTGCTAATCTAAGTACCTCCGTTACACCATTAAAGTGTCTAAATTAAACACGTTGTCCTCCAATAATGCTAATTTTCAATTTTTTTCTAGATCAGCTCTCAGCCTTGTACATATATTGCTGAATGTAATCTATTTGCTCAGACCTTAGATGATTTAAAGCTTGAGCAGCCTTTTTCCTTCTATATTGCATTTGCTGCCTCCCATATATATTTCATATAAACAGTTTTTATGGTTATCGCCTTTCTTGACTAATGATGGAATCATTATTACTTTATAAGCCATGAAGTAAATTACTAATTTCCTGTGTATTTGATGATTTATGTATACTTTATCACTAAAAATCAAATGTGTCATTTGTATTCAATAAAAAGAATATAATAAAAAAGTGTAAATAATTTAACTATTTTCAGAAGGCGATGTAGTTTTGTAGTGCGTTATATTTAACTTACTCCCTTGTATCTACTCCGAATGGGCATACCAGCCATTGAGTTGAGGTTGGAGCTCACTGATATGTAAGTATAAATTTTATAAGCACGTTTGTCAGTAAGCTAAAATACACAGTTTTTATGTAACCTTGAAGATTCATCAGCTCTTCATGGAGTCAGAACTCCTCCTGAGTGTGCCAGTACATGTATTAGGTGACATGTGTATATATGATATATAAGGATGAGCGCACGTGGGTGTAGGAACTCGGGGGATACGAGGGACAAATCCCCCCCCAGATTTTTCTATTTTTGTATGTATGTATATATAAGCTATTTTATGGTCTGTGTATACAATGAGCTGTATCCCCCCTAACATTGTCCTGGTTCCTACACCTCAGTGAGTGCATATGATGCATGTTTTTGTATCTGTGTATAGTACAGTTTGCTTGTGAGTGTGTGTTGTACATATATGTATTTGTACATGTGTATATAATATATGCATTATGTGTGTACACCAGGTGGAGTTACATTTAGGATATCAAAATGTATAGTAATTCAGGAAATCAAAGAAACATTGTATGTGATTTGCGATTAAAACATTTTTATTAAACTGTATTAATTCGAAAGAATTGCATCTTGAAGGAGCTGAAGCAGTTTTTCAAGGAGGAATGGGCAAATATCTCAGTGGTAAGTTGTGGAAAGCTCATAGAGACTTATCCAAAGTGACTTGGAGCTGTGATTGCCGCAAAAGTTGGCCCTACAAAGTATTGGCTTTAGGGGGGTGAATAATTATGCACATTGACTTTTTCTGTTATTTGGTCCTATTTGTTGTTTGCTTCACAATAAAAAAAAAAACATCTTCAAAGTTGTGGGCATGTTTTGTAAATTAAATAATGCAAATCCTCAAACAATCCATGTTAATTCCAGTTTGTGAGGGGGGAGGTGAGGAGGATGAGGGCGGTACCGGAAGTGGAACACACACCGGCTCGCAGATGAGCTGGTGGTAGGAGAGCTGGGAGGTCATGTTTTGCAGACAGCAGTAATCCTGAGCCCATATCGGATCCTGGATCCAAGGTCACAACGATAAAACAGACGCCTGAAAGCCTCAAGAGGGACCATCCCACCAACTTACAGCTAAGTAAAGACTATTTAAAAAGCTTTAAGTGTAATCTATTAGTGTGTGTAATTACCCTATATACTTCCCATCCCCCCTCCCACTATGCCTCAAAAGTTGATATAAACAAACAAATAGAGATAATCCCCCAAAGCTATAAGTACTAATATAAGGCGGATTTAAGCCTAATAATCAAATTTCGCTGAGTATTGTAAAAGTCGGAGGACGGAGACGGTCCCCGTGAAGATCTCGCGAGAATACGAGCAAACCGCGCAAAAAGGGCGCGAAGGAGAGAGTTTCCCCGCGAGAGAGCTCGGGAGACCTAAAGGGGACTAAGAAAGAGAATAAATTATATAAAAGTCCTGCAACAACAAAGGCGAATATCAGAAAGAGGCATACTATGCCATAAGTACAAAAGCCCCAGAAAAATACGAACCTGCTACAATCTGCAAGGGAGCGATATTGGGGAATAAAAATAAAGGATATAGAATTATAATGAGGCAGAGGAGGTAGAGGGAGTTAGGGGAGAAAGGGTATAAATCACAAACAAGCTGTATGAAAATATGATATAGACAAGAGGCTAAGGGCGCGAAGATGAAGATATAGAAAGAACTCTTCTAAAACACTACTAAAGGTCATACACCAATTTAAACCATAAAAGATAAATAAAATTAAAAGGACTCTATATAAAGAAAGGAGGAATAAAAGAGGAAAACAAGAAAGGGGAAGGAGGATAGGAAGAAGGGAAGGAAGAGAAAGGGGGAGAAGAAAGAAGTTAAAGGAAAAGAAAGAGATAAAGAATAGTGGAGATAATTAAAAACCACAAAATCTCAGGAATACCTCCCAAAAAATAATAAGATGGCAAATAAGAAATCCTCAAATATAATAAAAATAAAAAGCAAGGAGAAGAAAACTGGTGTTCCAGAATCAAATCAATTCTTTTCCCCAAAACAAAAAAGTAGTATATTAGAAACAACGCAATCAGAATCATCCATATTGGAACAATCCATAACTCCTTCCCCGAAGAAAATAACACACTCTCCCCTTGATAATACTGAAATACAACAAGAGGAACCATTAACCTATTCAAAAATGAAAGACCTTCTACAAGATTCCCAAGAAAAAATCATGTTGGAAATAACAAAACAGTTGAGGGAAAATACAAATTCAGTAAAAGAAACTAATAAAAGAATCAATGAATTGGAAACCAAATGTGACAAACTTATCATGGATAATAATGCATTATTGAAATATACAAATAAATTGGAATATAAGATTGAAGAACTAAATATGAAGATTAATATCATGGAAGATAGATCAAGGAAAAAAAATATTAGAATAAGGGGAATAAACGAAAATATATCTGAAAAAGATTTATGGGGTTATATCAAAGATTTATTCACCAACTTATCTCCACAAATTTCCAAAGACGAAATGAAAATAGAAAATATACAAAGGATTTCCCTTCCTAGAGGACTAGATAAAAATATACCAAGAGACGTTATAGTCAAGCTTCAATCCACTAACTATAGGGATACAATAATTAAAGCTAATTACTTAAAAAGGCCAATGGAGGTACCCTATGATAAAATCAAAATATTTCCGGATCTGTCCAAATATACTTTGGATAAAAGAAGAGAATATACGGCAATAACACAAAGTTTAAGGAACGCAGAAATTAAATACAGATGGAAGTACCCAACGGGACTATACATAATGGAAGGCAACTCCTGGAATAAAATAGACTCTGTGAAAGAAGGACTTATGCTGCTACAAAAATGGAACATAGAAGTAGATCTCTCAAATAATTCCAAAGACAATATCCAATTAAATTTAAAGAATCCGGAATGGGCCCTGAAATAATAGAGAAGAGGAAAAGTCCTTGAAGAAAAAGCACTATTATAATGTTTATTTTTCTTATCTGTTATTTTTTTTTTTTTTTTTTTTTTTTTTTTTACGGGTTGGTCCACCTATTCTAGTAGATATGTAATGGGGGTTTATAGTATGTAGGAGTTAGAATATAGATACCCACTATGAGATCACCAATACTATGGTAGTGAACATTGAGCACCTTACTAGGAAAGCACTTTATAGATTTTAATAGTCTATTATAGGATACAAAGCACTTTAATTAATTATATAGAAGGATTGGGAATCCTACATTATGTATATAAATATAAGCACTTTTTTTATGCACTTTTAATGAGGTATAGAAATTTAAAATAGCAACGGAAACACTGAATTTGTATAAAGAAATGGAAGTTGGATAGTTAGATGGATATTATATAAAAGGTTTTAGAAAGAATAATGTTACGAACTGGAAAAATATAGGAAGAGTTTAAAAAATACCCACTACACTAGAGATTTTTTTTTTTTTTTTTTTTTTTTATTGACACAAAGTTAATTAGGAGAGTAAGGGGAGGGAAGGAGGAAAGTCACACTTTTTTCATCGAGAGAACACTAAGGAAATATTTCACAGGGGGAAAATTAAGCACTTTATTGACATGCACTTTACAGATTTAAAGAAATATTTAACAAATTATTATTCACTTCAAAAACTATAAAGCAATAAAATTTTAGAATTGTTTGATATATGTATTGAGGAGAATCCATACTTGTTATATGAGAGAAAAGGAGGATAAGAGAGTAAGAAAGGGTAAAATGAGGGAGGAAGGTAAAAGAAAAGTGAGAAAAGTTATATTAAAGAGGTAAAGGGATTTATGTAAATATTAATATTAGTTCTCTGGATATATCTCATTATTTATGTATGAGTGGTACAAGGACTAGAGAAAATGGTATGGATTCCCTCTAGAATAAAGATATATAGGGGAATGTATAGATAATTTGATTTTCTAGTGCAAAAGAGAATAATGTATAAATTATCAGAATAATATATGAATGTTAAATCATGATAAAAAATTAATGTAAAATATGCATTTAATGATATGTCTTGGGAGAAATTTGGGGAGGAGGATGCCAGAGGGAAGGGTTAAGTAGAATGGAAAAGAGTAGGAGGACATCTTTTGAATACATTATGGGGAATATTATAGTTAAGGGGGATAAGGACATCTTTCTTTATTATATCACTCATATGCCCCTGAATACTAGTAGTGGATAAAAAAACTAAGAAAGAATAGAGTGACAAGGAGAGTAAGAAGAAAATTAAAATACATAACGATAATACTTAAGAAGGGCGTAAATCAGGGAATTAAGATCATATGACCTCCCAACTAATGAACTAGTAAGTTTATTATAATTCCTAGCATTTCCTAAAATTGGCATAACAGCCCTTACTAATTGCTTAGAATGAAGGGCAAAAATACGAAAACAAGCAAATTCGGACTTATTTTAAGTTCCAAGGAAAAAAAGCCCAAGGTGTGTAAGAATGAACGAATGAATGAATTTCCCAGAGATACAGTTTATACAGGTGAAATCAATAGTAAGAGTCGAGACAGCACTAGACACATTAAAAGAGACCATGTAAAATATAAAGATAAGGTTATAAGAACTAATTGGAAAAATGGTCAAAATAATATCACATAATGTCAATGGACTAAACTCCGCATCGAAAAGGAAAATAGCCTATAATCATTATATAAAAAACAAAGTAGATATTCTTCTACTACAAGAGACACATTGGGATAAAGACACCTTAAGATATGTAAATAATAGAAATTATAACCTTAAAATAGATTCAACATATAATAAAAGATCTAGAGGGGTATCAATCCTCTTTAGTAACAACTTAGAAGTACATGAGGAAGGTAAGATTATAGACCCCCTGGGAAGATACATAATATGGTCTGGTACAATAAATCGAGTAAATATGACAATAGCCAATATATACCTACCAAATACAAAACAAATTAGATATTTTAAAAAGATATTGAAAGAAATTAAAAAAATTAGGAAAGGACAATTAATAATTGGAGGGGATTTCAATATGGTGCTGGATACGGAAAAAGATAGAACAGGTACAATTAAAAAAAATTCAGAAAATCAGATTAAGAAAACTTCTAAAGATTTTGAAAAAATAATATTAAATGAAGACCTCTTCGACGCATGGAGATTATTACATCCAAATGAGAGGGACTATACATTTTTTTCAAACCGTTTCAATTCCTACTCAAGATTAGATTATTTCCTAACAGATATACATACAATAAGACAGATAAAGGATATAAAAATATACACCGTTTCATGGTCAGATCACTCATTGCTAGGTATTAATTTAAAAGAAGAAAAAATAAGTAAAAAAAAAAAATGGAAGTTAAATCCGATCTTATTTAAGAACGAGGATACTTTGGAATTCCTAAAAAAGGAAACTAATGAATTTTTTAAAATTAATAGAAATACTGTAGATTCACCATCTATGCTTTGGTGTGCATATAAATCAGTTATAAGAGGTCAAATGATATCACGAATGGCGATGATGCATGGGGAAGGGGGGAAAGCCCTGAGACAACTCCATATAGATTTGGAGAATAAATTAAGAGAAAATAGAGCGAACCCATTGGTGGAAAGATCAGAGTTGATTGCAAAAAAGAAAGCCCAAATAAATAAAATCTTACAAAATCAGGCTGACTCTTTGATTTGGAAATTTCAACAATACAATTTTCTAATGGGGAATAAGACAGGTAAATACCTGGCCAATAAATTAAAAAGACAAAAAATTCAAAATAAAATTTATAGTCTAAGAGGACCTGATAATACTCTGAATATTCACCCTGATAAAATAAGCCTAATCATGAAGACGTTTTATAGCTCATTGTATAATTTAAATAATAACCCGGCATTTAAAAAACCCAATATAGAAGAGATAAATATATTTTTGAGTCAAGTGACTCTACCAAAAGTACAAGAAGAAGATCAAAGATTATTGGATCAAGATATTTCTGTGAAGGAAATAGAGGAGGTAATTAATAAAGCAAAAGCGAATAAAGCCCCAGGTCCAGATGGCTTTGACCATCTATATTATAAATGTTTTCAAAAAGAAATTGGAGAACATTTGCAAAATATGTTTAATGAGATTAAAAATTATGGGAAAATGCCATCAGAATTATCAGAAGCTAAAATAATCAATATCTTAAAACCTGGGAAAAACCCAGAAGAAGTAACCAGTTACCGCCCTATTTCCCTTATTAATATAGATCTGAAAATTTTTACAAAAATCATGGCTAACAGATTAAATAAAATTATACCAAAGTTGATACATTTTGATCAATCAGGATTTGTCCAAGGCCGTCAGGCAACAGATAACACCAGACGTCTAATTGATTTAATGTTTTCCATTAGGAAGGGAAGGGCTCCCTCACTAATCCTGTCATTGGATGCAGAAAAAGCATTCGACAGGGTTAGTTGGGAATTCTTGGATGCAGTATTACAGAAATTTGGGTTAGCCAATTTCGCCTCCAAAACAATAAAAGCTATTTATAAGAATACAACAGCTTACATTGTAGGAACAAATTTCGAAACAGAGAGGTTTGTGATTACTAATGGTACACGACAGGGATGCCCCCTTTCCCCATTGCTTTTTTTGCTGTTTATGGAACCATTGGCCTCACTAATAAGGAAGACTGATAATATTAAAGGCATAAAAATAGGTAATAATGAATATAAAATAATGCTATTCGCTGATGATATCATGCTAACACTAGCAGACCCAATAAATTCCTGCGCCAATTTACAATCTTTGTTAAATGATTTTGGTAGAGTTTCGTATTTTAAAATAAATCCTTTTAAATCAGACATTATACACAAATTTATTGAGCAAGACTCATTAAATAAATTAAAAAAACTTTATACATTCAATTGGAATACAAAGTATGTAACTCACTTAGGCATAAAATTTACATTTCAAAACAATAAAAATATAGTTAATAATATAACAGAAATTTTAAAACAGATAAGAATATTACTATACGATTGGAATACAATAAGATTCTCATGGTCGGCCAGGATAGCCATAGTTAATATGTGTATTGTCCCGAAAATAACATATTTATTTAGATGTATCCCAGAAAAAGTTCCAGAATACATCATTAAAATAATCCAGCAAATATTAGATAAATTTATATATGCCGGGAAAAAACCGAGAGTTAGAAAAAACATAACAAATAGAAAGTTTGAATTGGGTGGTATGGGATCTCCAGATATGAAAACGATCAGTGAAAATATAGCAATATCACATATAATTAATATGAATTTAAAACATAGGACAATTGGTTGGAAAAATATCGAGGAAGATCTCGTGGGTATTGTCCCAATAAGAACATTGCTGGGGAATTTTAATGAGAAAGAAACAATATGGAAGAAATTACCAGAAGGTATTAGATCGATCATAAAATTCTGGGGGAAAAGTAATATTAGATCAGAGTTATTCCATATACCATCAGCATCTATACCCATAGATATTTTAAGAGACAAATCATTCAATATAGAAGTAAATTTATTGGAAAAAGCGTCAATCTCGTATATAGTTGATCTATACCCAGAGGGTAGCTTAGTAAAGCAAAGGGAACTTCAGGAGAAAGGGACACTAAAATCTTTCTCTTGGATAAAATATAGAATAATGTTGGAAAAAATGAAACAAAAGGGATTTCCATCTGATAAAATAGGAAAACTGTATGATTTAGAAGCAATTCTGATTAAAGGCCAGGTGAATCATTTGGTATCTAAAATTAGTAAAAGTAGGATTAAATATATGAAATTTGAAAAAACAAAGAGTATAAAAGATTGGGAAGACAATTTTAATATAGATTATAATGAGCAAGAATGGTTAAGGGCTTTTAAGGTAATAAAGAAATCTTCTATTAACACCATGTACAGAGAAGTCTACTTTAAACTGCTGCAAAAGTGGTATTTAGTCCCAGTAATTTTAAATAAATTTGATTCCCAAAAATCCTCACTCTGCTGAAAGGGCTGTGGCAAAGAAAGCAATGCGTACCATATTTGGTGGGAATGCGAGAAAATAAAAAAATTTTGGGAAGAAAGTTGTGAACATCTGACGAAAATTGCCGGGACAAAATGTCCGTGTTCCCCGGAATTAATATTGTTCCATATAGGGATAGAAAAATTCTTCCACAGTAATAAACTACTGATATCCCATATATTATTGATTATTAAAGCAATGATAGTTAAATATTGGAATAAATTGGAAATCCCTAAGTGGAAAGAGATTATCAACAAAATTAATTATAATAAGGATTTGATGAAAGGAAATTTTAATGAAAAACCAAATAAAATAAGTACTATCAATTGGACTTTATGGGATCAGTATATGGAAAAATTTTAATGGGGCACACGGAAAAAGTAAAAACAGTAGTATATGGATATTAATATTTATTGGGATTTTACTCTTTTTTCTGTCCATTTTTTAATATGGAAAAGTGATCCCGAGATTTTAGTAACACTAAATATCGGCCGATTGTAAATAGGATTTGTCTCACTTGATCATGGATTGTTGAGATGTAACTGTATGTTTTGTATCTGCTGGGAAAACGTTTTTATGTTGTTTGTATTTTTATATTGTAATGAATGATGTTTTGGAAATAAAAGGACAAAAAAAAAAAAAAAAAAAAAAAAAAATTCCAGTTTGTGAGGCAACAAAACACGAAAAATGCCAAGGGAGGTGAATACTTTTGCAAGGCACTGTATATCCTCTCCTTTTATAAAATCTGTGTGGCATGTTTATTAAACTTCATCTTAAGTGAGGTAAATAATATAAATATTTGTTAAGTATAAGATCTCACACTCTGGTTTACAGATCACCCTTGATCCATGACCCTCATTGAAGTAGACCATGGTCCATCTTGGAATAACAATAAATCAATGCCTAATACCTAGATAATAGTTATTGTTTGTTCTAAAAACACCGTCTATACTTGTATAACACACAAAATGTAATAGTTAAACTGAAAAACCATTGAGTTCTGCCAAGGTCTGTACCAATATTCGAAAGGTTAAGTGGCCAATTATAAGAAGGACCAAGTTTGGTCTAACAGAATGTTTCTCAATAGCTGGCCTTATTGGTATTGGAAGACAACCAGCCGGTCACTAGATGAATTTCACTTTTGGAATAACAAGTTATTTAATCAGTGTTTTTTTTAAAATATTTTTGCTGAATGTACTTCAATAGCTCATTTGCTTACAAAGCATGGTAAAAGCCAATGGGTTCCAAAATAGAAGCAAGTCGGGAGAGCAGATATATTGCAATGATAGAGTGCTGTAGGGAAAGCAGAAAAGGTTCTGCATTTCCAGTTGGTGTTAATCTAATCAGGGTAGATAATCCAAAACTCCATCAATAATGCAAATACATGCTTAAAATATAAAAGTACCGTAATAAGATAGTAAAAATAATTTGCAGCTTGTCTCTATTCGGTTTGCTCGGCTGTTATGGACATTTATTGCCATCACTTATACATACCTCTACATGATCAGTTATTCCCAGTACGACAGCCTGTAAAGGGTTAATACTAGATATTGTGATTTCCTGAATATTGATGTATTCTCATTGTGTGCAATGTGTTCATCTTTCTTTCCATACTTTCATTTTGTCTTTAGTCCCTTAAGGTGATTTTTTTTACACTGTTTCGCATTTGTAATATGCCTTTCTCGAAAAATGTCATTACTTTTTCCCAACACTGCAAGTTTTTCAATTTGTTGTTGTGGTTGTGTATGGATGGCTTATGTAAATCACTTTTAGATCTGACTTACAATATAATAGGCATCCAAAATATCAGTATTTGCTCACTGTAATTTTAAAATTAATCAATAAATATGCTGGTCATTATGATTATAATTATTATTAACAGTAATAGTAGTATTGTATTTATTCAAACTTTGCATGATATCTAAAATTGTAATTACCGGTAGTATAATTTATATTTATGTATTCTAAACATTTTGTGTACAAATATTACTCATCATGTATTATTTATTTTTATTGTATACAGCAGTACTATATCTGCATATTTATGGGTGATATCTGTATTTTGATGGACAGGTTTTACCTTTTTAGAAAAATACTGAAAATCATAGGAAATGACAGACACTGCCAGCATATTATCAAGGAATTATATTCAGTAGACCCAATGCACTTATTAAGCATTTAGAACTATACATAGTCATTGGGAGCTGCACATTAGCATACATGGATTACAACCAAACAATGCTTCTATCTCTGGAATTATTTACTGTTCAAAAAATGCGAATACAATCTATAGATTTCAGTGCTCTTAAAACTAATCCAACTTGTTTTTTGGGGGGAAATGGTCTCTCTAATATATAACACTGGTAAACACAATTTTTGTTACATGGAAAATGAAGGTATATGTATAATCATTTTTTACATTGTATTCAAATATGCAATTAGAATTCTTTGCTTTTATCCACTTTTTTTTATTAATACTTATATTGAAACATTTGGCCTTTTTTTTTCGAATAAATAATATTTTTTTTTTTCTTATAATGTTTTTTTGTTTGCTTTTTTATAAGTCTGCATGCAGTTGGTAGATCAACTGGCAGGCAGGTGGCACCCAGACAAACTATCAGATGTGTGATGCATGGCATCATATCATGAACACAGCACTAGTCTGAGAAACCTATGCCATTAGTAAGCTGACATTCACTGTGTACACATTGCACTAGCTTGGGTTCTCTTTTGTCTATTGATTACAGTGCAACTGTGTTGTGGTTGATACTGTGTCATTATGCCAAGGACGTGTTTAAATCCTCCATATTAAGTTTGTTATCTTTATGGAGAATTTATATTTAAAGCTCAACAAGAAAATAACTTTCCATCTACTGAATAAAACATTTTATGAGCTATATTTTGGTTGTGAAGCAGGCAACCAAAATAAGAAATGAGTCCCCCATGTTTACTGTTTCACCAGTTTTAGGCTTCTTACAGGATGGGTAATTTTTTCTGCCATATGCCCTTTGCAGTTCCTGTGGTTTGGAGGAAGCCAAAAGGTAATTTATCAGATGATTAGCCTAACAAACATGACAGGAATAACATCTAAATCCAAACACACAAAAAAGGGTAGGGGCAAAGAAACACCAGGAAATCCTGATCGTGCAGATCAATAACATTTATTAATAATAAACAAGAGTAATTGCACTCACATGTGCGATCCTCAAACACTATGATGTATGGTCATAGTATAAGAGTGTTGGACTATGGGCACACATATGTAGTCCTTCTTAGTCCATAGATGCTCGGCAAGATCTTTCCTCTCTCCCCACTGGGGTAGGATATCGCCTGGAGTTATTAAGCAATGCTGCTATGAGGCCAGTTCTTCACAGTGAGGACTTACCTGCACCACAGACTCCAAAAAATGTAAATCTATCTGATAAAGACTTAAGATGATGCTAGCCCAATTCAACATGATGAACAATATGATCCTACTTTTGAAGCAAGTACATCTTCCTCTGAGACTCATATATTAACTCAAGGTGAATTAAACAACCTTGTTTGGCATTTGAATTTGTCATTGCACAGACTCTTGGTATGCAGGTCAGCAATACAACATTTGTTGTTTCTTGTGTGAGTGGAACAATCAAGACCAGAAAAGTCATTGCATCAAGATCTGGCCGACTGGTCAACGTTAAAAAGATATGTTTTTACTTCCACTCAATATAAAATTAGGGAATTTTAAATAATTTGTTAAGGCCATGAATAACAATGGTGTTGGTTTGCTTATTTGAAGTAGAAGTTCCCTGGAATAAGTGATGCTAACATTAAGTAAGTCCTTTTTGTGGGCACTGAAATAAGAGCAGATAATTACTTTGACATTTTGGTGGATCTCTTACATTCATTGAAGATATAGAATGCACCTTAAAATTATTTTCTGGCACCCTCACTTGGATTTCTGCCCCAAGAGTCTTGGTGCTGTCAGCATTGAACATGGTAAGTGTATCGCCAAGACATCTTATGTATGGAATAGGGGTACCAGAGGATTTATGTTGTAAGCTTTGATCCTCATTTACATTCTTCTACCCAGAATCCTTAAGTTACAGCATTGTTTATTGAGCATGTATGTGTGTAAACAGGTTTCCTGTTCTTCTTTGGACACTTAGATGTGCTAAAAAATGCCTGTTCTTTCCTCATCCATTTACAAACACTTGGCTAAAAGCTAAAAGACTACCTAACAAAAGTCACAATTTATAGCTGAAAGCAAAATGAATGTTTTTTCTTTTATAAATCCTTTTAGTTTTGTGTTGTTACATGAAAATATGATGTGTTCAAAAAAAATGTTTTTACTAGGTTGCTAAAAACCACAGGTAAAAGATTTTAGGCTTCGTTTGGAGCCACACTTTCATCCTATTGAAAAGCAACTTGATTGTGTTGTGGTGCAGGGTCCTTGCAGGTTCCACTTTTACATGTGTGCTTTCTCTAAATTACCATAAAGTTACTCATGGAAATGTAAACACATAACAGAAGATAAATAAATAAAATAAAAAAAGGAAGGAGAAATAAATAAAAATATAATGGCACATATGTACCCTTTTATAGGATTACCTACTTCTTTTACACTGGGACATTTTGCACTTATAAAACATATGTATAGTATTCATTACACTTCTAAATGGAAAAGTCACTGTGGGTATTTTTAGTAAAGGGGCAATTTTCAGAGAGTTGAAAGGACAACTGAAATTACATTTACTGTAAGAATTTTTCAGAACTTGCTCATTGGAAAATGTTTTTAGAAAGTAGAAAAAACTATTTATTTTTGTATGTGGTTGGCCTTTGGTTTTATTTGCCAATGTTATTTGTTATCGGCTGCACCCCTCCTTAAGTTGTTACTACAGCATAACATGTATAGGGTGGTGTAAAGGCCTATAGAAGTTTCAAAGATTAGGAATGCATCTGACAAAGGAGTAGGATATGCAAACATTTATTTGCATGAAAAAAAAATCCCAAAATAGACAAAAAATAAACTTACCCTAAAGTTTGCAAATTTCTTTAGCGTTCTGGCAGTTGCTTTTGAGAAGCAATACCCTGAAAACACTAGCTAAAGTAGCATCAAATTAATCATTTGCTTTGGCTAATCATAGGCAGCCACAACTTTCTTGTAATGTCTGGGGATCAGTCTCTGCAGCAAAGCAACATGGGATGTGTAGTCTTAGTTCCCACTACAAGGAAGCAGCTCAGGCAGTGCTGCTCTGTATGTATGTCTGCACTGTGCTGAAGGGTAGTATAGCGGTAAAAAAACATACTTGAATGCAGTGTTTCTATTGGTTAGTATGTAAGCAGCTCTGGGGGTGTGGAAAACATTTTTTTTTAAACAGAATGAATCTGTGTGTATAGTATAACTCCATGTGATGTGTGTTTCGGATATAAGCAGCATGTGTTATATTAGCCAAATGTAAAATAAATAAATTAAATAAATTCACTGGTGTGAAGCTAAATCTATGTTCTTAGAGCAGTGGTTCTTAGAAACCAGTCCCTGGGACCTTATCTAAAGATCCTCCGGAACAAAAGGAGACAAGGATATTATAGCATTGTATAATTGTGACTAATAGTATTGTTATGTTTAAACAGATAATTCATAAATGTATCCGCTTAAAATGTACTTTATTCAAATTTGTGCAAAATCAGAATAAAAATGTAGTGTTTCACATGTAATATCACCCCACTGAAAATGTTCTGGGTCTCATAGTTGATTCGCATGATCATTGAAGGTAACCAGCCAGGTCCAGAGCAAAAAAAGCTGACAACCACAGCTGATACCAAAAAACTGACCAAGCTGCTGATCCTACTCCTATGTGTCACCTTTACCTCTCTGTCTCTTTCACTATAACTATAGAGGAATTTTGCTTTGTATTCTGGGTAGTGAAATTCTCTGAGAAACACATCTGTCTGTGTTATTATTTCCTCCATGTGCTCAAACAACCTAGATAAAACCTAGCTATTTGCTTTACTTTTTTATGGTTCACCAGAGTTTACTTGTAACATTTAAACTGTATCTGCCAGGGAAAGCACAACTTGTGACTTTTCAGTGTTCCTTTTTGGTTCATGTTTTTAAAATGTCAGATCGCTCACTTTCATCACGTGTAAAGTATGTTTCTTTTTAAATGTAATACAAAAAAAAAATGTACTTTTAAAGAAAGATTTAAAGGTATATCTATGTTTCCCTGTTTTAACCTTTATCTAACACGTGCTGCTTATTTTAGAAACCCTTCTATACACATATAGATTTTTTTTAAGACGGTTTCCACACCTCCAGAGCTGCCTACATAGGCACCTCATACTTACCAATAGAAACACTGCATTCAAGTAATTTTTTTAGCACTGTACTAATCTGCAAGCCAACAGCAGCACAGTGCAGAAATTCACATAGCAATGTCTAAGCTCCTCCTTGCTTCCTTGTGGTGGGGAAAACAAGACTACACACTCTATGCTGCTTTGCTGCATAAACTGACTTCCCGGTAATTGCAACCACGTTATAGCTGCCTGTGATTGGTCAAAACATTTTTTTTATTTTATGCTAATATAGATAAGGTTTTCAAGGGGCATTTGTTCTTAAACTCAAGTGGTAGAAACCTGAAGAAATTTGCAAATATCAGGGTAAGTTTGTTAATGTTTACTGTGGGATTTTTTTTTTTTCAAGCAAAAAAATGCTTTCATACACCACCGATTCTCCTCTGTCAGATGCATTCATAATCCAGAAATCTTAAATGCCTTTAAATTCTCTTCTTTAACTTTATGTCTTTGTTTTACCAAATTGCTTATGATCCGCAACATCATGAATATGCCTTTATGTTTCTAAACAAAACCAGTAGCCTGATGTGTTAGTGTTATATTCTACCTTACTAGTATGCATAGTGGCAACAGTGCCCCCTACAGTGCTTTTCATGAACTGTAAATTCCTGTATGCCAAATAAAATAATTAAAAAAATATAAATACATAAATAATATATGTAGCAGAATATTTGTGGCTTCAGCATCCATTCATTTTATTTGGTTGGACCCATCTTGGCAATGACTCCCAATCAGCCATTGAAACTTTCCTTGCTCAACTTGTACTTAACCTCTGTACAGCCCTAAGGAATATGTTGGCGTGCTACAGATAAAGGATGATAATAATAATAATAATAATAAGTAGTCCATTGGCAGAATGTGACCATTAGTGAAGATGCTACGATTCAGGCTTGTGTTTGTTAAACCATTAAATAAAAGGTTAACATTAGAGAACAAAATGCCTGCTATGATTAAAGGTTTTACGCAGGATGGGATAAGTGATATTATTTTCACTTCCAATATAATTGAATCTTATAAGAACAACACTTTCATTTCTCTAACCATGATCAGCTGTCCATTCGACAAATAAGGGGTCTTGTTTCTCCCTGGTACACACTATTATCAAGGTATCAGGCTTCTCTAATCTTAAATATAATGATATTTCTTGAACAATCTGTAGGTTTTTCATCAGTATAGTGCTAAGACTTTTAGTTAGTTTTTGAAATCTTTCTGAAATGAAGCCAGGAGCTTTTCTGGAAGATTAATTGATTTGATAAAATCCTAAAGCTCTATTTTTCCCCAAAGTAATCCCAGTGCTTGCAATGCTCCTTGCCTTAAGATGTTATAATCTACAGCGTGCAGTGACATTTGGGAGTGCTTTAAAATCTTTCTTAAGAAAAGGTTTTGTGTTCTATTTGTTTCAGAGGTAAGATGTTTTGATAAATGTACTGTATGTGTATAAGTTTAATCTGTTTCAAAGAGCAACTCGATTCTCTAATGGTTGTCTCGGGTAGTATTTTTCTTGTTTGTGAATAACAGCGCCTGGTGGAGCTTACTTTGTGATATGAAGAACTGCACTGGGCAAGTCCTGTACTACGTGTATATCTGTGAATACTACTTGTTACGGCATATCGATTACACAAAGGTACTCAAACCAGCAGTTTCTCCCTATGTTATAAATGGTAATCATGTACAATGCCTCTGATTGACCAATTAGATACAGCATTTATTTTGCTTGAACAGCATATTTGTAGAAATAAGGAAACCTTGCATTCTTTGTTTATTTGATGCACATACAGTTTATAAACTTCTTGCAAGCTTACTTAAAGGACCATGTAAGGTTCCCTGTTTTTAATGTTAAATTATGCTTAATTGCATATGTAAACCACTTTTTAATAACCAGTGTTTAAAAGCTTTTTTACTAACTGAAACCTTCCAGACAGTCCCTGCAAAGGTCTACTGCCTGTAATGTATATTGCTGTAGTGTTTCTTCTGTGCAAATGAATATTTGCAGGCATTTTAAGGCTGGAGTGTCCTTATGAATGTATTGAGACTTATAGAAATGTCTTTTTTGTCACACTGTCAAACTGGGGAGCTACAACTGCACCCATCCCATATGGCGTATTATTAAGCTTTCTCCTTGTGTGTCTCTTCCCTATTAGCTATGAAATATTGGAAGATTTGCTAACCATTACCAAAGTTTTGTACACAGAGATCAGCCCTTCAGCGTGTTTTTTTCATTTAGTTGATCTGCAGAATATCTGGAAAGTAAAAGCAGAGTTTCTTTTCTCCACCTCCCTGTGCCTTGTCAGGGGGTGTGGCCAGCCCTGCCTGGAGGCTGGACAATCACAGAGCTTGCACGCTGCCAGGCTATGATGTCATTGGCCCCACCCTATAGTGTAATTGGCTCCTCCCCCACTGCTCACAAGACTTATTGAAGGTAAACCTTCCTTGCGACCCAGACTGGTCAGACTTTTGTTTTTCAGTTGAGACCCCGGGAAGTTCAAAAGTAAGAAAACGGTTAACATAGCTATAATAGTGTGATTTGCTATACTTTAAACTTTTTATATGAAAGCTTTGTTTAATGCAAGGCTCTATTTTCTGTTCCATGTTAATTCTGTACTTTGTCAAACAGAAGATCATTTTTTAAACAGGGTATCCCCCGCTTCTTGGGAATATAACCTTATTTTTTTTTAACAAAAATAAATATTGCTCATGTGAGTTGCCCTTCATGTTATATAAAGACATTCTAATGAAACCAATAAAAGTTCAATTTGAAGAATCACGAGTGCAGGAACATTACTGTGATTCTGTTTAACAATTTCTCTTCTTCTTTTGACATCGTATTAAATAAACACGCCGGCATTCAGAAAATGATGAAAGCCCGTTGATTGCTAACACATATAGGGTATACATTTATTTCTGTGCAGCAGTAAATTTGTATATATAATTCTGCACTTTCTCAATTGGATGTCCTTGTAAACTCTAATGAGCTTTTTACTTGTTCTGCTGTAAGGACTGACAGTTGCAGCTGCCACATATTTACTATGCAGATATAATCTTACTCTGCAATCAAAGTCTCCATAAATTAGAGGATATATTATAATTGTGTTTTTTTTCATTCTAAAAATCTTTTGCCTATTTGAAGGTGTATTTTAAATATGTGCCTTCAGTGACCTTTATACTTATTTTAAATGACTTAAAGTGATTTGGAACATTCCCAGGTATGGTAATAACTTCTGGTCTTGATGGCTTCTGTGGATTTGTGTGGTTTTACACATTCATCTCTTGTTTTGTTTTTTATATGTCACTAATGGTGTGTTTATGCCCAGGGCCACAAGGCCTAGGCAGCACAATTTCCGGGGGTAGCAAGCTGCATGAAGATGAATGCAGTGATATTTTTGTACTTGCCATTTGACATACTCAAAATATAAATTTGAAAGGGGAAATGAGGTGCTGCAGGTGGGTCATGGTGGGCGACACACCTGAATAGCCTAAGGCAGCATAAAAGCCAAATATGCACATGTCACATTAAAGGGCCACTTAATTCAGCAGAATTTGGGCCACATCACAGTAAATATCTCCTAAAGGCATGTTGAAATACTTGTTTGATTTTTTTTTTTTTTAACATGTGCATTTTTTACTGATAAATAAAATAAAATCAGACCTATGTTTACATGTATATCAGAATGCCCACGTGCTTTTTCATTATTGAAGCCAATTTGGTTAAAGAGGTGTGTCTCCCCAGTTTTTTTTTTTGGGGGGTGGGGGGTGGTTAGTGCTCACTTTGATGCTGCAGCTTGTGTAGTGATCATAAGAAAATAAATGAACCCTTAAAAAAATATATCAGTGGAGACATGAAATGCTGGACTCACCTAAAACAGGTCAGCTATTGGTGAACTGGTCAGTGCAGTGTAAACTGAGTCCAGGGAAAAGATCTCCTCTATATATTATTACTATATCTATTATTAGTGGGCAGGTATGTAAACAAAGACTTAAAACTTTTGATTTTTTTTTTTAGATTTTATTAGTTTAATTAAGAAAAATCAATCATTTTAACATACTGTGTAGTATTGGCCTCTTTCACACCATGAAGAGCACTTACAGTAAGGTAATTGACCCTTTAATGTCATTATCTTCCTGGTTTATGCAGTTGCTTATCTGTCAGCTAAGATTACTTTTCCTCTTTGATTACATTTGTTTGTTTCCTTCTCTATTTTCTATGGTTTGTTAAAGCTGAGCACATGATTGGCACTAGGTAAATAAAATAAAAAAATAATATACACTGAGTATTTTTATTGATTGGTTCAAGCTTCTTGAAATTGTGTTCTTATAGCATAGATAGAAACCAAACGATCAAACACATCTGATTTAGGAGGATTGAATAACAATATTCTGGTCTACTAGTTTTTATGTCATATCCATGGGGCAAGCAGAATATGATTCTTCTAAAAGCAATCAGTACACACATCCATAGATGTATAACAACGCTATCAGTTATATATTACTTGTGTGGAAAAGTATTCAGCAGAGTAATATTTCGGGACATTTCCATAAAAGCAAGAGCATTTAATCCTTACAAGCAAGTTTTTCTGCATATTTCAGCTTTTTTTAATGAAGCAGTTTCCCTCCATACAGCAGTTCCGTTCTTTTCAGTATCTCCCCTGTATAATCAATACTGCACAATAAAGTAATTCAGGGGTAGTCAGTGATAATGTAATACATGTTGAAGCAAATTGACTTGTTTTAGATCTATGAACCCAGGTGATATGTAGATCGAACTGTAAAATATGCTAAATCGAGTGTGTTATGCACACAAGGACTTTGTAATACACTAGCAGCAGTATTTTGGAAATCAAAGCTGTTTATTAAATATTAATAATGTGTATTTTTTTAATTTATTTCAGTTGTACAGATAATTATATATTCACTAGCGAATTGCCCGTCAAAAAATGACGGCAATGAAATTGTAAGGTAGCTAATGCTGTTTAGTGTGTAATAATGAAATATATAATACATTAATAAATGAATATACTTTACCTATTTTAAAGCATTGTGTGGAAGAGCTGTGAATGTGTTTTGATGTTGCTGCAGCATTAGTGGTGTGGATCTGCTGTGTAAGCGTGCTGAATGTGTGCAGTGTAACACTGTGCGTGCGCGAGCCCAAACCGTTAGCGTAGTCGTGTACTTCCGCATTGGCGAGAAATGGCGAGTAATGTGTGTTATACGTTTGTATCGGAATATCCGTAGGTGTTTTGTGGTGTTTTGCGAGTTTCTTGTGGTGTTTTGCGAGTTTAGAGTGCTGTAGCCTCGTTTTCGTTTTGTTCGGCGGCCATTTTTTCTCTCGCTTCGTTTTTTTTTTAGTCTCTAAACTGTTTTATTTGAAGTAAAATCGAGGTGTAAGTTGTATTTTTGAGGTGCTGGGTGCTCCCTCTTGGTGTAGGTAAGTTTTTTATGTATGTGGTGTGTGTATGTATTGTGTTTGACATTTTGTAATGTTCGCGAGTTGCGTCCGAGTGTTGCGAGTCCGTAATGTGTGTGAACGTGTGTCGTATGTTGTTTGCGAGTGTCGTAATGTGTGTGTCGTACTGTTTGGGTTGCGACGTGAAGTTTGCGAGGGTCGCAGTTGCTGGCAAGGAGCGCCTTCGGCGCTCCATGCCAGCAACTGCGGCCCTCGTTTTGCGAGGTCCTCAGGTGCTGGCATGGAGCGCCTACGGCGCTCCATGCCAGCAACTGAGGCCCTCGCTTCGCGAGGGTCCTCAGTTGCTGGCATGGAGCGCCTTCGGCGCTCCATGGCAGCAACTGAGACCCTCGGGCAGTGCCCTCGCTTCGCGAGGGCACTGCCCGAGGGTCTCAGTTGCTGGCAAGGAGCGCCTTCGGCGCTCCTTGCAGCAACTGAGACCCTCGGGCAGTGCCCTCGCTTCGCGAGGGCCTCGGCTCGCTGCGCGAGCCGCGGCCCTCGCTAGGCGAGGGCCGCGGCTCGCTACGCGAGTCGCGGCCCTCGCTTCGCGAGGGCCGCGGGCTCGCTACGCGAGCCCGCAGCGTTAGCAACAACTCGTACGCTCACAACTATATATGTGATAGCACCTAGTAGAGCAATACCGGCAAGAAAAATATTTATTCACCACAATCATATTTTTTTGAGAAATAAATTGTTGTAGATTTACATTTTAGAAGGTGTGTTTATTTCATGTGCAAATGCAACTTTTGAACACCATAGGTACTGTATGTACCCTGTTAATATCATTTGAATTGTTTATGCAACAAATGATTCACTTGTTGTTTAGTCTTTCAGTTGGGTCCAACTCTCCATTTACTGTAAAATGCCAGGCACATCTTGTGTCTGGTTGTGCTTATCCATAAGGTTTACATGGCAAAGATACTGGAGTGGGTTGCCAGTTTCTTGTTCAGTGGACCGCAATTTGTCTGACCTCTCTGGCTATGACCTACCCATTTTGGGTGACCCTACATGGTATAGCTCACAGCCTCATTAAGGTAAACAAGCCCCTTATCCACGACAAGGTAGTGATCCAGAAAGGGATTCACTTATCCAGTTATAAAAAAAACAACCAAAATGTTATTATTTTTAAATTTGGGAACACAGACAGAGTTTTGTCTCATTAGTAGTTTATACACTTAAGGAGGTATTTATGAAGGGGTGCAATTAGCCAATTGTAATGCAATTTTCCTCATATGAAACCCAAGCGGTCCATATACATTAATCTCATGTACAATCCGTGTGTTCCTGCTTAAAATGAAAGGGACTTTGAAAGCTATTTTCTCTGTTGCGTCTGGTATCTGGTTATGCACCACTGTGTGTGTTCTTTTTTTGCTCTCAATGCAGAAAAAGACAGATTCAAATGTTTAAATGATCTGGGCGCTTGCATAGCTGTATGAGACATGCTTGTCTGCCAATGAAATCTGCAGACATACGCTCTGCGCACTTCCTGTTAGTTTCATTTAGGCTTAAACTGGTTTTACTTCATATTTTAAATGCATGAAAAAGTAAAGAATTGTGGTTCATATCCCTTTAAATCTTGGATATAATTTATAACTAGCGACTTGCCCTTTAAAAATGACGGGGCAATACAATTTGAAGCCATGGGAATGCTGTTTGAGACATAATTGAAACCATTTTGTACTGGGAGTACCTTCGGCGCTCATTGCGAGGCTTGCGCTTAGCGCCTTCGGGGCTCATGGCATGCCTCGCAATGAACCTTCAGCGCTCATTGCGAGCCTCAGGACCTCCGGCGCTCATTGCGAGGCTTGCGCTGAGCGCCTTTGGCGCTCATCACATGCCTCGCAATCTATCTTGCAGGTTGTAGTGTGATGTGTAAAGTGCTGCGCAGTTTGCAATGTTTTGCGCAGCCTCGTTCTCTTTTTTTTCGTGGACATTTTCTTCCTCACTTAAGCGTTTTTCGTGTGGCGAAAATCGTCTAAATCAAGTTAAATTTGCGTTCCACTTCACTCACAGATGTCCTGGTTGTTGCCCCATCTTGTCTGTGATGTTTTTGGAATTTTTGGGGGGTGTATTTAGTGTGTTTTTCTGGTTTTTGGTTCGGCCGCTAATCTCGTCAATGCTTGCGTTTTTTTTTGTTTTTTTTTCAAGTCCTGCGTCTCGTATTTTAACGGCTAAGTGCTATGGTTTAACGACTCGCTTTGCGAGGCTCGCAGCGATGAGCGCCTTTGGCGCAAGCACCTCGCAAAGCATTATATGTGATAAAGCGTGGGCACAGTAATCACAACATAGATCATGTGGATGGACAATTCAGAGGAAGTCTATGAAGTTGAAATCTATATATGTAATTTCTGATGACTTGAATATTATTTTGGTGCAGCCAAATGTTGGTAATTTTCTTTGGATCTTATCCTCTGTTATTTCTGAAAGTTCAAGGGTTCTGATGGTTTAGTTTGCATTGTTTCCTACAACACATTTCAGGGATAATCCATTATCAGTATTTTAAAAAAACAAACATATTCCAGGGCTGTGCAAGTCCGGTCCTGGTGAGCCCCACACAAGCCTGTATTTGCAGATATCCTTTCTGTGCAATCGGGATACTGAAGAAGTGATTGGCTCACCTGTGCGCAGCAGGGATATAATCACATCCTGGCATGTGTGGGCCTCTTCAGGACCAAACTTGCCCACCCCTGCCAGATTCCATACATTTAAAGACTCTTATTAGTTGGTTTACAGAGTGGTTCAGGGGAATTTGTAGTGCTCTCGTTATACGATAAGATTACTAGGTCTATGATTAGAAAGGGGATGTAATTGAAACTGATTATTAAAGTGCCACTTTAGTGGTCCAGCTTGCAAAACTTTTTAGTAGTAAATAGGAGTATACATTATTGTGATCAAAAGTTGTTCTTTTTTTTCAAGAAAACTTACAATGAAAATAGCAGAATACAGCGTGTCCTTCCATTGTTTACCTGATGTGGCAGAGAATGGAGAACATTTTGCCATTGCCTTGAACGTTCAACATTTTAATGTCACAACCTGAAAGTTGTTTATAAGGAACCTTATTGTTTAGAAGTAAAAAATGAGCCCTGCTAGAACAGTAGACATAATGTGAGGTTAAGGAGTGCTAGAAGTAATTTGCTGAAGACCAAAATGCAATAGTTGAAATAAAACCTCCAGAGAAAACAGTAACATAGAATATATTAAGTACAATCAATTCCTAACATTAAGAAACTGCAAAATTGTCTCTATCATTAAAATGACATCAAATTCAATAACACTGATCTATGTCATCAATAAAAATCGAATGAAAAAAAGTTTGAGTTTTTAAAATTGATACTTATTTTGCTATGTTATGACACTTTTTATATAACCAGCTATTTTACATCTCTCCTTATATCGCGGACCTTGCCTGGATTTTCACTTATTCCTGCTTTTTCCTTTGGTTTCTTCAGCCATAACGCTTCAAAAGCAAAAAATAAATACATAAAAATAATAAAAGCTAAAATGGGGAAAAAAAACGATGGGAGTGCTTAAATAATTTACTGTTTAAAATATTATAAACTATCGAAAAGAGCATCAACTGAAAAAAAGTTTACAGCTGTGGATGATGGTGCAGAACATGGTTTATGAGTTCTGTTACACAAATTTACATATTAGAAATATTAATCTTAAAATAAGTATATTCCATTTTTTTTAAGAACTTATGGTCTAACACCGTTAAATCACTTCTAATTTCAGTCAATATGTTTTTGTTTAACCCTCTATTTCATGCAAATTATATTATGTGTCAACAGCAACATATATTTGACTTCAAGTAAGAACCAGAAAGCCTATTGGCATTATTACCTTATTAAATGATTCTTTATTGAGTCAGAAATCATAATAACTAACATCGTGATTAGTAGTAATTGTATATTTAATATCATTTTACACAATATTATTAGATTTTTATTTTTTTACACAATATATTAGATTTTATTTTTTTTAAAAAGTTAAATATGTGTATTACTTGTAGGTGCATATCATGGTAGATCCATAGCTAGAATGTTTCTGTATTATTAGAGAGCATCTCTTGTTTTTAAGATTATACATTTTAGATCAATGAAAGGGCATGAACGAGATCTGCCCTCTATAAGGGTCTGTTTAATAACTTTTCTCGTTGATACGATGATACTTCAATTTTCTGAAATGTTCACCATCTTCAAACCTTGATTGAATTCTTGTTTGGTTTAGTGCAAGAACTGTTAGATTAAATTAACAAGTTTTGTTCTGCTTCGAAGAAGTGACCCTCAACAACCTTCAGTTTGTAGAAATAATCATCCTTTCAGTGATTTATTGATTGGATTTGTAGCAACACATTGCTTTTGTCAATATGCTTCACACATAGGTCTTCCAGTCCTAATAGGCTTGCTCTTATTGAGGACTATTCAGTGGAAAAAATAGCGTCTCCTGCTTAGATATGCCCTGAACTCTATATTTCTATCCATTCTGAACACAGCAGTCTTCATTATAACATGTTTTCCCATGTTGCTGTTGATTAGTTTTAGAACGTATTACCATGCATAGATATTTATATTGTTTGATGTGCAGTGACATTTAAATTAACCAGAAATGTTATTATTACATTGGATTGGGATTGGAAATATGTCATTCTTTAGATACTAAGACTTCAAGCTGATCACAAAACAAAACTTGTATTCATATGTATTGAGTTATTTTTTTAATAATATGTCAAAGACGGAGGGTATTAGCTGACAAAATAGCACTCAGTACTTGTTGTTTTAACATATTTGTTGGAGTATAGTAAATTAATGTGTAAATAATACAAACCAATGAGTACTAAAAGCTATGTTGTGAAAGGTGAGAATTTATCCATAACTGTGTAAATGCACAAAATTGATTTGACTTATTTTAACAATTAATTGAAATGAAAAGTGACAAGCATTATAACACTGTGTTAAGATGAAGTATGGTTAATAAAACAGTTTATATATATCCTGGTGAATTTCTTTAGATTTTTTTGTATTGCATATTATTGGAAGTTGACAGTAATGTTATGTATGTATTCATTAATTTGTGAACAGGATGACCCTTGGAACAGATCATTTTGTCAATGTTTTAATTATGTCTTGGCACAGAGTATAACCAAGTAGTGAGAACTGGGAACAAGGAATTCAAAGTGGTAAGGAGAATTGGAAGGGGTTAGAGTTTGCATTTGAACCCAGGTTCCTTCTGAGGTCTTGGTGTGATTTTTTTAAAATAAATTCTGAAAAAGGATTTTATTATTTCTGCTTCAGTTCATACATTTCTTAATGGATTTACAAATTCCTGGTCAAAAGAGAGAGTCACTTTAAGTGCATTTCTGTTAGTCATATTCAGTAGCAAAAACACTGAAGTTGTTAATTTCGTCAAAATATCTCAATTGCCATTCAGTCCACACAATATAATGCTGGATTCTTACAAGACTTCAGAAGATCACCTCCATTGCACAGGTAAACATTGGGGACTTAGCACCGAGACATCCAAAAGGAGTGTGACTTGCATTACTAGGAGATTTAGCAAGAAGTGGTAGACAGTGTTTCCTTTCCTTTCTCTTCTATCCTATCCTTTCCAGTGTCCTAACTCTCTCCTCTGGAGTGTTTTGCACTCTTCTCTTTTTCTCCTGTATACAATATCCATCGTTATCTTCTTTATTTCTCATGTTTCTCTTTCTATCTACTTTTTTCCTCGGGTCTTTCTGTTCGGTCCCTGTGTGGCTGTCCCTAATGTATTTCTATTTTGCTTCTTTATCGCGTTTAGCAATTTTGTATATTTAACCCTGTGCTACATTCCTCGTGCCCCATTTCAAGCCATAATTCCCTTTATGTCTCATAAAATTGTTAGTTGAGGTAATGGTGCTCTAGCTAAGAAAGTAGTGTCTGTCGATTTAACCCTTAAAATTGAAATACTATGAGCCTCATTCAGTTAGGAGGCCGTATGTCTGCGGGCCCACAGCGCACTCGAGTTATGGTGCTATTCAATTTGGCAAGACCGCAAGTTAGGGTCCGATAGCAAAATTCATAAACCATGCCAACGTATGTAGCATTTGCGAGCTTGAATAGGATCATTTAAGAAAGGCCGCAACTCCCAATGCTGAAACAGTCAATAGAAAAGGAGCGCATCAGCATGATGGCCGTACAACATGGAGCTGGCATGTCCATCAACTAGAGATTTGGGGTCCGAAATGCGATCAGACCCTCAAACCCGCAATGTACAAAAAAATAAAAATTTATGAAGCGAATATCATAGTCCATATAGTTGTCCTGATATGTACTAACTCATTGACTCCCGAGATTGATATAACCCCGAAAATTACACATTAAAATGTTTTATTTATATTCCATATTTATGGCCTTGAGACTGTTGTACAAATAATTACGTTGTGTTGGCCATTATTTACAGTGCAGTATTGAATTTTTATTCACATTTAAAGTGCTCCGGACATGTCTTTAAGCTATTTGCGAGTCCTCCTTGGAACACGTTACTTGTGGTTCGACTTTTGCCATTTGCGGGCTTGATGGCTTGCGAGGGGGAATCGAAGCAATTGAATAGTGATTTGCGATTTTAGCGTTCCCAACTCTTGCGGCCGTGAAAGATCAAAGGTTTGGAGGGGCATTAACTTGCGATGTTAAATGAGGCTCTATGTATTTATGTTCAATACCTGCATGGCTACTGACCATATCTGTGTGTTGTTTTTATTATTATTATTTTTTTTTAGTGACGTTTTGAAGGACTTGAGGCAGAAGGATAGTCTAGTGGAGCGAGGCAAGGAGTTCACCATGTTAATAGTTCACAAAGTATGTAATCTGAACCCCTTTGTGACTATTCCATTTGTATTTTTGTTTAATCTGTTGGTGACCATTACTCATGTCTGTCTATTTATCACTTGGTATAGAACAGTTCAATCTCCAGAAAACAGCTATAATATTATATTATTTTTTACAGGACTTCCAAACTTTATGTGGAGTATGATTTTTTTTTTTTTAAATATATTTTCTTGCTATGTGCTTTTATTTATTTTTTGTCCTTTTTTTCTGTTGCCCCTGTCAGCTGCTTATTTGACATGAAGATTTATGAATACATTTGACTACATTATAACAAAAATGTATATCCTCCATTAGCCCAACACCATTTAGTAAGCAGTCCTTCATAGGGCTAAAGTGGAATATAAACGTGATTTGCCAACAAATCAGATAGGTATGAATATTTTTTTAAATTGTTTTCGAGTATTTCATTTTCCCAAAGCAATCAAGTTAGTAAGTGTACATTTTGTGATCTTAAGTGTTGCGTGGGATTATTTTAGACTGTTTTATATGCAAATATATGTTTTCATTTAAACCTTTTCCGTTTAAAGTTATTTCATTTGGCTAATGCTGGCAGTTTAATTAGTTTAGAGATAAAACAACTGTGGGAAAAACAATGATTAACAGATAATTTGAATAATAAAAAAGGCCAAGTATATTCTTTGTTTTTTGGCACAAAGAATACCCTAAGTTAATTCATTATTGAATTTACTGCTCTGTTTTTAATTTTATAGATGTCAGAGTTCTCAAAAAAGTATATCACACAAAAAATATCTTGTGTGTCATACAGCTGTATGTTTGTTATTTATGAACTAGTAACTTGCCTCTCTCTTTCCCTCTCTCTTTCCCTCTCTCTCTCTCTCTCTCCCTCTCTCTTTCCCTCTCTCTTTCCCTCTCTCTTTCCCTCTCTCTTTCCCTCTCTCTTTCCCTCTCTCTTTCCCCCTCTCTATCCCACTCTCTTTCCCCCTCTCTTTCCCTCTCTCTATTCCCCTCTCTATCTCTCTCGCTATCCCTCTCTTTATCCTCCTCTCTTTCCCCCTCTCTATCCCCCTCTCTTTCCCCCTCTCTTTCCCCCTCTCTTTCCCCCTCTCTTTCCCCCTCTCTTTCCCCCTCTCTTTCCCCCTCTCTATCCCCCTCTCTATCCCCCTCTCTTTCCCCCTCTCTTTCCCCCTCTCTTTCCCCCTCTCTATCCCCCTCTCTTTCCCCCTCTCTTTCCCCCTCTCTATCCCCCTCTCTTTCCCCCTCTCTTTCCCCCTCTCTTTCCCCCTCTCTTTCCCCCTCTCTTTCCCCCTCTCTTTTCCCCTCTCTTTTCCCCTCTCTTTACCTCTCTCTTTACCTCTCTCTTTACCTCTCTCTTCCCCTCTCTTCTTTCCCTCTCTTCTTTCCCTCTCTTCTTTCCCTCTCTTCTTTCCCTCCCTCTTTCCCTCTCTTATTTCCCTCTCTTATTTCCCTCCCTGTTTCCTTCCATCTTTCCTTCCCTCTCTCTCTCTTTCTCTCTCCCTCTCTCTCTCTTTCTCTCTCCCTCTCCCTCTCTCACCCTCTCCCTCTCCCTCTCTCCCTCTCTCTCTCTCCCTCTCTCCCTCTCCCTCTCTCTCTCTCTCTCTCTCTCTCCCCCTCTCTCTCCCTCTCTCTCTCCCCCTCTCTCTCCCTCTCTCTCTCCCTCTCTTTCTCCCTCTCTTTCTCCCTCTCTTTCTCCCTCTCTTTCTCTCTTTCTCCCTCTCTCTCTGTCCAGTGCTCCCACCTGTTGTTGTATAGTGAGTTTCAAAGCATGTTTTTAAAGTTGTTCTTTTTGTTTGTTTTTTATTTTTCGTAAATGCTTTTAATTACACTCCAGTAAAGATGAGACTATTTTTTATGTAGCCATTACTTCTATTTACTGGTTTTGTTTGTTCTGCTCGTAGCAACTATACACTCTTTTATCTTCAAAGGATTTTTCAGACATTGCAGTCTGTGTCAAAGATTGTGGCCCTTTTAAATCCCATTAGGGCATTTTAGATGCTCTGTGAGATCCCATCTGTAACTACATTGGCCCTACTGGCCTGTAGTTGAACTCAGAACTGCATTTTCTATTTCTCAGTTTGATACCTTTTTACTAGTTAGCCCTTTGTCACATACAGTATACCGTAAGCAGCTTTTCTTATTGAAAATATCATATATAAAGTGTTTTTATACTACTTTATGGAAATAGTATAATATCCAAAATGTACATGTAGATAGGCAAAGTTAATTAAAGGGCCACTTAATTCAGGATAGTTTGGACCTCATCTCTGTAAAGATCTCCTAAAAACATGTTAAAATACTTCTGATATTTTTTTAAATACATGCATTTTCTTGCTGAGAAATTGAATAACATTAAAATATGTGTCTACATGTATAACAGACTGCCCAAAGCCTGCTTGCATGTCTGCTTCATTCAAGTCAATGTTAAGATTTTTGTCAGACTGTTTATATTTCCATTTTGAATGAAACATTTATCTAAGACAGAATTTTTAATGGATTTATTTTTCTTACCATTGCTTCACTCCACTGAAGTGGAGCAATGCTTTCAGTCCAGCTCAGAGTGGGGGAGGGGGTCATTGATCTGTTCAGATATTATTACAAACAAAAATGTAACCCTTGAAAAATCTGTGTGCAGGTATGGATTACTGGTACTCGCCTAAAACAGGAAAGCTATGGGTTAACTGGTCAGTGCAGTGTAACCTGAATTCAATGGGATGCTGTGCTGTCAATCACAACCTGCCCCCATAGAGCTTCACACACCATGCTCTCACTTGGTACGCAAATTAGTACCAATATAAACAACTGATTTTTGCATAAGAGGAATAGATCAAGCTAGGAGACAAAATGCCTTAATTGAAACATACGTTTTTTGGTTCGTTTTGGGGAAATCGATTTGATAAATATATTCTCCAAATAGCATGTTGGAGAATGTTACAGGCTACTTTAATATAACATTTTACAGTCTGTGTATTCATGAGCTACAGGGGGCAGACCTAAACAAGTACAAATTGTATGATTTTAGACAAAAAAAAACAAACTTTTAAGCATTTCCTAATAAAATAAAGTACACAAAAGTGAACAGATACATAGGTATTATATTCCTAGTGAAATCCAGAAACCTTGGATGTCCATTTAATGCCGCTCTACATCATCAACAGGACAAAGAAAACAAAGTGAAAAAACATAGACATTTTCAGATTGATTATTTTTCCCTGTTTTATAAGATTGTTTATATAAACCACCTTATCTTCAAACATTTCTAACAAACAGCAGTGTAGAGCTGCCTACCCACGTACCAAATATCACAAGCACACTCAAAAGGCAATATGCTTTGTTGCAGTCAAAAAATATTTGCTTATAGCTTTGTGTTCATTAGATAGTTTTATTATTGCACTGAAGTCAGTATTGAAATATTTAGAAGGAATTTGTAGTTAGTTTCCTTTTAGTACTTTAAAGGACCACTTAATTCAGCACAATTTGGACCACATCATTGTAAAGATCTCCTAAAAGCGGCACCCTGACATGCGCGCACACACAAAAGCGCCCAGTCAATCGCGCGCCCCGACATCTGTGTGCAGGGCCACTGCCATATCTCACCCTCTGTGCACTCACAACGTGGAAGCAGTGTTATCTGCATCACCATCCTAAATACTATACATATTATAACTGCAATACACCTGCAGCATACAGTTTCCTTCCTATACTAGTGCACTGCAATATAAGGCAATGGGTTTATATATACCATAGGTCTGTGTGTCGCAGTATCCTGCATGATGGGATTTCTCCACAATTATAGACTTGATTTCTTGGTGAGAAGTCATCGGAGTTCTAGAATGCTAGCTGACTTGCAATATATTATCTTATTTCTGCACTCCGCTACAGACAACCTTGTAAGACTGACTTGCTGATCTATTAAGACTAGATAAGAAATGACAACATACCCTGGAAATGACATATTGATGGACCTGAGTGCACAGAGGGTGAGAGATGTGAATGGCCCTGCGCGCAAATGTCGGGGGCACGCCTTTGTGTGTGCACCATGCGTCGGCGCTCCTATGTCAGGCGCCCTACCCCTAAAAGCATGTTGAAATACGTGCATTTTTCACTGAGAATCCAATGAGTCTGTGCTTACATGTGTCACTGACATGCTCACTCCCAGACATGCAGTTACAGCTCCGTGTTGTGAGCAAAATACGAAATCTTGTGCTCTTTTGCAGCATAAACAGCACTTTTTTTGCGTCGTTCAGTCGTGTCCTACTTTCCAAGACCTCATGGACCGTAATACAGCAGGCACATCTTTATTTCCACGGTCATGATGATCCACTTGGTATTCATGGCAGAGATACTAGAGTTTGGTTATCAGTTACTTTTCCAGTGTGCCACAGCATACAGCTCCTGATATTTGTAGGTGGTCTCCCATCCATGTACTGACCAGGCCCAACCCTGCATGGCTTCAGGGTGTTGTGACCTCTTGGTTCCCTGACTGGAATCAAACCCAGGTTGCAGCAGTGAAATCACCAAATCCTAAACTACTAGACCACCAGAGAACCCACTGAGAGGTAAATTGCAGTTTAAAGAATGCGGCTATAAGCTCAATAAATTGTCCTGTGCTTAGACTTCAGTTAAATAAACAGTTTGAGTTCTGTAGAAGATAATACAATTAGGAAACACTGAAAAGAGTTTCAAATTATTCTTTTATACAAATGTTCTATTTATTTTAGTTGTTCTGCATGATGGTGCATAGTAATATCCGAAGTTCAGAGCCTGGTGCAGGGAACTGTTATCAGTCTTCCACACCCTCATTGAAAAACACTGCTTTAAAACTGTTAAATATATGTATGTGTATATACATACACACACACACACAGTGTTAAAATAGCCATGAGAGTGTGTGTAGCAGCCTTTGTTTGTTAACTGATTGATCTCATAGTTAAACTGATGAAGGACAGCATTCACTGTGATAGAATGGAGAGGTAACAAGCTATTACTTTGATATCAGTGTTTTTGTATCATGCTGTCTGTGAGAACTGATAAGGGCCAGAGCTGCCTCCTGAACCATACCGTACTGTTTATATTGATTGCAGGACCTCAGACCAGTCCTATTATGAGACGCCTATTCATTACTTTGCAAGGAGCAGGCTGGCCCATTCCCAGACACCGCTATGATTAGTCTTTGCCAGGCCACTTTCAAGATAATGAGGTGACATGTAAGATGAATACAAAAAAATAAGTAGTATAATTGTTTTTATCTCTCTCTTTTTTTATTCCCAACAGCTCTTTTATCCCTGCCTTATACAGGCAAATGACAGCTGAGTGATGTGATTTGTATTGCCTCATTGCTTTTGCATAAAGCAAATCAGGTCTTGTTCAGAGATTGCAATACAAAAAAAAGCTGGTTTATATTTGTGCAATAAACCTAGAATTATTATAATTTGCAAACTCTGTTAACACTCCTTTGTGATTTTGTGTTTTCTCTACTTGTCATAGCAATATAATTTACAGTTGTAAAGGAGGTAAACTACAGATGTGGCGTGTAATATTGTTTGGTCAGATAACACTACAATATCCCTTACAATATCACAATTTATCTGTAGCATGTAATGGCTTTTGTTGCAGTATGTCCTCCCAGCATATCCTATTATAAGCAACAATGAAGCCACTGTCTATGGCTTCAGTAAAGTATTTATTATATATACCGTATTGTGATGTTCTTTTAGTAGCGTTTTTTTAAAAGCAGTCGTTTTTCTTTTTTTATATTTTATTTAAGCCCCTGTCTTGCTCTTTCAAACTAGTATTTATGTTCTTAGAAGTATTACCGTATTGGCCCGAATATAAGCTGCACCGCATATAAGATGCCCCTGTGAAATGCAAGGAGAAAAAAAAGAAGATAATATCCGAATATAAGCCGCAACTTACCGTATATACTCGAATATAAGCAGAGTTTTTCAGCCCTTTTTTTAAGGCTAAAAAGGCCCCCCTCGGCTTCTACTCCAGTGTCTCTCTAAACCCCCCCCCCCCCGTGTCTCTTTAACCCCCCCGTGTCTCTCTAACCCCCCCGTGTCTCTCTAACCCCCCCGTGTCTCTCTAACCCCCCCGTGTCTCTCTAACCCCCCCGTGTCTCTCTAACCCCCCCGTGTCTCTCTAACCCCCCCGTGTCTCTCTAACCCCCCCGTGTCTCTCTAACCCCCCCGTGTCTCTCTAACCCCCCCGTGTCTCTCTAACCCCCCCGTGTCTCTCTAACCCCCCCGTGTCTCTCTAACCCCCCCGTGTCTCTCTAACCCCCCCGTGTCTCTCTAACCCCCCCGTGTCTCTCTAACCCCCCCGTGTCTCTCTAACCCCCCCGTGTCTCTCTAACCCCCCCGTGTCTCTCTAACCCCCCCGTGTCTCTCTAACCCCCCCGTGTCTCTCTAACCCCCCCGTGTCTCTCTAACCCCCCCCGTGTCTCTCTAACCCCCCCCCGTGTCTCTCTAACCCCCCCGTGTCTCTCTAACCCCCCCGTGTCTCTCTAACCCCCCCGTGTCTCTCTAACCCCCCCGTGTCTCTCTAACCCCCCCGTGTCTCTCTAACCCCCCCGTGTCTCTCTAACCCCCCGTGTCTCTCTAACCCCCCCGTGTCTCTCTAACCCCCCCCCGTGTCTCTCTAACCCCCCGTGTCTCTCTAACCCCCCCGTGTCTCTCTAACCCCCCCCGTGTCTCTCTAACCCCCCCCGTGTCTCTCTAACCCCCCCGTGTCTCTCTAACCCCTCCGTGTCTCTCTAACCCCTCCGTGTCTCTCTAACCCCTCCGTGTCTCTCTAACCCCCCCGTGTCTCTCTAACCCCCCCGTGTCTCTCTAACCCCCCCGTGTCTCTCTAACCCCCCCGTGTCTCTCTAACCCCCCCCGTGTCTCTCTAACCCCCCCGTGTCTCTCTAACCCCCCCGTGTCTCTCTAACCCCCCCGTGTCTCTCTAACCCCCCCGTGTCTCTCTAACCCCCCCGTGTCTCTCTAACCCCCCCGTGTCTCTCTAACCCCCCGTGTCTCTCTAACCCCCCGTGTCTCTCTAACCCCCCGTGTCTCTCTAACCCCCCCGTGTCTCTCTAACCCCCCCGTGTCTCTCTAACCCCCCCGTGTCTCTCTAACCCCCCCGTGTCTCTCTAACCCCCCCGTGTCTCTCTAACCCCCCCGTGTCTCTCTAACCCCCCCGTGTCTCTCTACCCCCGTGTCTCTCTACCCCCGTGTCTCTCTACCCCCGTGTCTCTCTACCCCCGTGTCTCTCTACCCCCCGTGTCTCTCTACCCCCCGTGTCTCTCTACCCCCCGTGTCTCTCTACCCCCCGTGTCTCTCTACCCCCCGTGTCTCTCTACCCCCCGTGTCTCTCTAACCCCCCGTGTCTCTCTAACCCCCCGTGTCTCTCTAACCCCCCGTGTCTCTCTAACCCCCCGTGTCTCTCTAACCCCCCGTGTCTCTCTAACCCCCCGTGTCTCTTTCCCTCCCCCCTCCTCATTCTAAACTCCCCTCCTCACTTTACTCCTCCAAATACCTCCCCCTCTCCCTTTCCTCTCACTTACCTTCATCTGCAGCTTCTCCTTCCTGCGTCAGCACCTGGTATATGCTAATGGATAAAGCTAGGATGTGGGGGTTGAGGATGAGGATGTGGGGGTGTAGGATGAGGATGTGGGGGTTGAGGATGAGGATGTGGGGGTTGAGGATGAGGATGTGAGGGTTGAGGATGAGGATGTGAGGGTTGAGGATGAGGATGTGAGGGTTGAGGATGAGGATGTGGGGGTTGAGGATGAGGATGTGGGGGTTGAGGATGAGGATGTGGGGGTTGAGGATGAGGATGTGGGGGTTGAGGATGAGGATGTGGGGGTTGAGGATGAGGATGTGGGGGTTGAGGATGAGGATGTGGGGGTTGAAGATGAGGAGGGAGGTTGAGGATGAGGAGGGAGGTTGAGGATGAGGAGGGAGGTTGAGGATGAGGAGGGAGGTTGAGGATGAGGAGGGAGGTTGAGGATGAGGAGGGAGGTTGAGGATGAGGAGGGAGGTTGAGGATGAGGAGGGAGGTTGAGGACGAGGAGGGAGGTTGAGGACGAGGAGGGAGGTTGAGGACGAGGAGGGAGGTTGAGGACGAGGAGGGAGGTTGAGGACGAGGAGGGAGGTTGAGGACGAGGAGGGAGGTTGAGGACGAGGAGGGAGGTTGAGGACGAGGAGGGAGGTTGAGGACGAGGAGGGAGGTTGAGGACGAGGAGGGAGGTTGAGGACGAGGAGGGAGGTTGAGGACGAGGAGGGAGGTTGAGGACGAGGAGGGAGGTTGAGGACGAGGAGGGAGGTTGAGGACGAGGAGGGAGGTTGAGGACGAGGAGGGAGGTTGAGGACGAGAATGAGGAGGGGGTTGAAGACGAGGAGGGAAGTTGAGGACGAGGAGGGAGGTTGAGGACGAGGAGGGAGGTTGAGGACGAGGAGGGAGGTTGAGGACGAGGAGGGAGGTTTGAGGACGAGGAGGGAGGTTTGAGGACGAGGAGGGAGGTTTGAGGACGAGGAGGGAGGTTTGAGGACGAGGAGGGAGGTTTGAGGACGAGGAGGGAGGTTTGAGGATGAGGAGGGAGGTTTGAGGAGGGTGATAAGGGAGGGGGTAAAGACACAGGGAAGGGAGAAGGGGGAAGAGACACAGGGGAGGGAGAGGGGAGAAGAGACACAGGGGAGGGAGAGGGGAGAAGAGACACGGAGGGCACAAGAGGGACACTGGGCAGCACATTTCCCACCCTTGGCTTATACTCGAGTCACTCATTTTTCCCAGTATTTTGTGGTAAAATAGGTGCCTCTGCTTATACTCGAGTATATACGGTACCTATGGTAACTTTTTTTGAGGGTTACAGGCCAAAAAGCGTAACTCGCAAAACGCTCCAATCGCTAAAATTGCAAATCGCTATTCAATTGCTAGAAATCCACAGCACTCACCCCCATAAATGCCAAATTTAGAAGAAAAGAGACTGTTGCACAATTAATTCTAATGTCAGTCATCGCTTTCCCCATATTTTACAGTGCAGTATTGATTTTTAACTTGCATTTATGGTGCTATATTTAACCCACCTGCGGGTCCTATTTGGAACCCATAAGTGGGTTAAATGAAGCACCGTAAATGCAAGTTAAAAATCAATACTGCACTGTAAAATATGGGGAAAGCGATGAATGACATTAGAATTAATTGCGCAACAGTCTCAAGCCCGCAATTCGGCAATAATTTTTTGCGGCCGCGAATATAAGCCACACCCATAATTTCCAAAAGTGTGGTTTATACTCAGGCCAATACAGTATATGTTTCTGTTAACTTAATCTCACAGTTATTTTGGCAATTTTATAAAGCCACAGTAAACGTCCCTGTTATGGTAGAATAGGAACCTACCAATTAAATTATAAATATTTGGAATGGGAAGTTTTTATAAAATGTCAGCAATAAACCAAATTAAAACAGGTTTGAATTTACTACATTTTGGCTGTCATTCAGCTCAAGAGATCTTCCCATTAGATTGGTCTTGTTATGAATACCTAATTGCCATTACGACTCATAAATGGCTCCCTAGATAATAAAGGGGCAGCGTTTTTCCTGTTAAATCATTTTTTAAACGCACACTATTATTTAACATAAGAAATGCATGTTGCAAACAGCAGCAAAACTTTAGCCAGACAATAAACTATGGGCCCCGTTCAATTGCAAGCCCACAATCGCCTTGTAGCCCGTAATTTTGGCTGTGGGCTAAACATTTTTTTTTACCTTAAGACACATTCAATTGTCTGTAACTACAGTCTTACAGCCTCCACACAGAACCCTTGCACTCGTCGGTAGGATTTCAGCGGGCGTGATCATATGATCTGACAATATTTAAGCAAGCCCATAATTTACTTCTTAGACACAGCCAATAGTAAATAAGAATCATGACATCAGTAAAACTTCACTCCGAGACGACAAATTAATTAGTGTCGAGAAGTTAATTTAGCGAACAGACCCTCAATCTATTAATGTAGAAATCAATAAATATCATAAAAGCAACTGTTCTAGTCCATTATATGTATGAAGTCCTGATATCCATTCCACACAAAAAACATAAATACATTTTTTTATTGCATATTTGTGGGTTTGAGACTGTTGTGCAATTAATTCTAATGTATTTATATGCTGTATCAAAGCATATTAGTTTGTTTTAAATTGCTGCTGCAGCTGTGATAAGAGTTTAAATAAGCCCTTGTGAGTCTTTATCAATACTCGTAATATTTTTGACTGAAACCTGATACATTTCAGACTTCATTTGTGAACTAGAGCTATGGGTCTAATAGAATATTGTTATTGTGTAACTTAAATTATTTAGCACTTGTAAAGCTTGAGCTGTGCTAAACCCAATAGAGTTCTAAGGACGGTTTTGCGTCATTGGCTGCCCCGTAGTGATTGTGGACAGGTAACTCGCATTTGGAATGTGAGTAGATAAATGTAGCCAATTGAAAATCTGTAACTTTTACAAGCTGCTTTATGAGTTCAAGTAATCTCGATTTGACTAATTAATTGGGGCCTATGTTTGCCCATATATTTGTATGTTAATTAATGGTGAAATAAAAATAGATTCAACATGAGAAAAGTTTACACTGGCCCTTTAATGGCTTCCTTTTGCATCCTGCTGCTGAGATTTTAATCTGTTAACATCCAGAGTCTTTTGATACCTCAGAAGTCATGTTCAGAAGAAAGCCATAAATCAAGTTATGATATTAATGGTGCTAAAAGAAGACCAGACTGGCCTTTTACTAAATTAAGTTGCAAATATGCATATTTATATTAGTCTGCACGTGGCAAAGGTCATCCATTATGTTTTCACAGTTTTGGTATCTCACACCGATAACCATCCCCATTTACTTCAATGGAAAAGGTATATGAATCCAGTAATGTGATGGAAAACTAAATTTAGCACATTTTAACTTTACTATCCTACCACAATTGGGACCTCTGCTGCAGCCGTTTAAAGTGACATGACATACTCAGGCTGTAGCTGTAATAGCCATATATAGAAACATTTTGATATTGCTTAAACTCTTACACCCAGTTTTCTGTTCTGTTCTTTTCTTGCATTGGCCAAACTATTGCTGCAAACTAGGCACACCAAGACTCTGTGTCCAAGGTTTCTTCTGACTTCATAAGAAGATAAGCTAATAAGTAGTGGGGAGTTATTAAAGACCATATTGAAGATTTTTTTAAAGATTTTTTCTGTTCTCCGTTCCTAAAATATCATACTGAAAATATGGGCAGGGTTAGCACGTGCCTTCAGAATGTCTTTAAGGGCCTCTGATTTTTGTGTGTAGTGTTTTCCTTGTGCACATGCGGAATAATAAAGGGAATTACAGTATTATGACCACCGCCTACTTTTTGACACCAGCAGCGTGTAGCCAATAAAATAAAGTATGTCGAGAACTGGCTTGGTGGGTATATAAGGTGACATGTAGCCATTCTGCAAATATATCAACCATCGCTCTCATCTGGATGATAATTGGCTTTTGGGCCAAGGGTGGCAGTGTTTCTGAAATCCCGCAGTTTGTGAACTGTTGGCATGCTGCTGTGGTTAAAGTTTACCGTGACTGGACAAACAGCACCATTGCGAATAAACAGCGTGGAAACTGCGGAACACCATGTGCCATTGGTGTCAGAGGTGAACATCGGCTGCGAAGGTGTGCGAGGGCCAACCGACAGGCTAATTGAAACGCA
This sequence comes from Discoglossus pictus, assembly GCA_027410445.1. Classification (NCBI taxonomy): domain Eukaryota; kingdom Metazoa; phylum Chordata; class Amphibia; order Anura; family Alytidae; genus Discoglossus; species Discoglossus pictus. Next base: position 381,427,271 of record CM050166.1, on the reverse strand, counting down.
GATCAAGTACACCCATACTTGTTGACTGTCTTTCCTGTCTTTCCCCATTGAGCACCTGTGGGACCATTTTGATAGCCATGTTCGCTGTATTAATCCTCCACCATGCACTCTTCTGCAGCTGTCGGATGCAATGCAGTCTGCATGCCTCCAGATACCCTTTCTAACCTTCCAGCATCAATAAGTCAATAAAACTCACTACTGCGCCGTCTAGGCGCTGTCTGTGCTGCACATGGCAGTTATTCTGGATTTTAGCTGGTGGTCATTATGATGTGACTGGACTGTGTATACTTATTGTATAACTTGGCTACTGACACACCTATGATCTCTTAGTTTATAGACGCACATGGACATATGCCCCCATACAGTCAATTACCACACATACTATCTATAATATTAACAATATATTTATCATTGTGTTTGATCTATAATGTTTTGGGAAAAGTAAGTGTAAATAGTTGGAATGTGTTAAGTTATACTTTATATACAAGCTTCTTGTCACGGAGTGTTGCATTGTCTCTGTATCATGGGTCATAGATGTACTGTCTGTTTCCAGTAGTAGATGGTAGTGTAATGTGACAGGATGTCAAATGTTCAGTCGACAACTGTCTTGCAGTGCAGCATGCTCCTTAGGGCTGCAGTTTCTTGTGCGTGTCTTGTAGGCAGCAGTGATCAAGAGTAAGATATGGATTCTAGCATGTGATTGCAAATTTTTTTGTTTGTGACTATGCTTCTGACTAGGAAGCAATGAACCATTTTTAAATAAATGGCGAGTCATTCCAACAACAAGTTTTATTCTTTTTAACCCTTTGTCAAAAAAAAAAGTAAAATACATTTTATAGTAACAAATTATTTTATGCAATTAGTTTTTTTTTTTACCTCCATTGTTCACAGCTGATGCACCCACAGACTTAATCACTAATAAACCCTCTACTCCTTTACTTGGCAAGCCCTTGTTTCTCCATTTTAATTACTTTACCTAATGTTTTATTTATCCTTCAGTTTGTTAGCTTGAGAACTCTCAGTCAAGCAAAGCACTTTATATAAAAGTGTTATGTGAATGATTGTTAGCTTTAGGGCAGGGTCTTCAATTCGTTTTGTATTAGTCTGTCATATTTTGCATTGTCATACCCATTTTTTTATGTACCCTAGCAAAACAAAATGTTTTGGAGATATTTAAATGAGAGATAATAATGATTAGTATGTGGGTCGAAGACCAAATTGCATGATAGCACATGGGTAGATTACTGTTAATGTTACAAAAGCATATTTACATATTGTACCACAAATTAGTATATTGATTCACAGAGTAATCAATATATTAATCAAGAATGATTTACTGAAGATAAAAGTTATTAGTGAAATAAGCAGCCAGACTCAATACCCTGACACATAATAAATGCTTTTATAGTTTTCCCCTTTATTCATTATTCCTTAATCCTAGTTGCAGTTAAGTTAGATTTAATCACTTTTTTTTTGTCTTACTAGTTGAATTGCCTTTTGGTAGAACAAAAGTAAGGTGTATTGGAATAGAATTACAATTGTAAATTAATAAATGGATGTATTCTTAGAAAAAAAATGGCTGTAGATGGGAGTGATTCTGCGTAGTGTTGTCTCATTATGATGGAGAGTGCTTTTAGTGAGGAGGTGTTCTTTCACCACTGTGTAGTTGTCTGTAGACCATTTGTGCAACAGTCCCTTAGTCTGCAGATCACTTATTATTATTAATCTATTGTGATTAAAAAGTTAAACTTTTGTGGGCAAATATGGTCATTTTAATTTAGGTGGCAAATAATCGGTTTTGACTGACAGCTGCAAAGCAATTCCTAAAAATGGGAGGTGATGCAGCCTTATTAAATTGCGATTCGGACAGTTGAATAGGGCTCTAAATAAGCACATAGCGTATTTTTATACAGATGTTTTTAGTTGGTGAAGACTAAAATTGCTTTTGGATAGAAGATAGAGCCCTTTTCAATTGGCCGAATCGCAATTTAATAAGGCTGTAAATATGTATTATCAATGTACATTTTCTTACCAAAACCACCTTTTAATCACAATAAATTGAAAATGTGTTCTGACAGATCTTTACCACTTGACAAAACATGAAATCCTCACCATTACTCCGGCCTTTTAATGTTATTGCAATACAGATCGCAGCTTGAAATAGGTTCTCTGCATCTTTTACCAATTCCATGCTCCCATACTGTGTGAAATAGGATATATTTATTCATGTATATATTTAATGACTTAAGTATGTTAAAAATAATATTCACACATACTAAATGCATTTAACTATTGTTAATGTAGTGATAGCAATATCCGAGCAATATTTCTTCTCAAACCTAATTTCTATGTTTTATCTCTGATATAGTAACAGAAATCTAAATGTGACCGGAATAATTACTGGACTGCAGACTTTGTTTGCATCTTAATCAAGATTGGAGACCAGGCCTGAGCTCAGAGACCTGATTTTCAACAAAAAGGATAGAAAAAGCAAAATAATTAAGTCTACAGAGGACATCTTGAATGAAAGTGACTATTAAAGAGACCTCTAAGGAACCTTTGGAAATGATGTGCTGCATCCAGTATATTAGATCATGCTTTAAATTATTTTATTCTATACATGTGTGTTTAAATTTGCATTTAAATCCCACTACCTACAAATCCCTATTTTAATATAATGTTTTTATATTTTGTATTATGTTCACAGGCTTTTCATTTGTTTTGCATACTGAATCTACTCTTGTGGTTATGTCATCTGTGCATTAATTCCTCTTATGGTTGTGTTGTGTGTGTTCATTCCTCTTGTGGTTGTATCATTTGTATGTTTATTCCTCTTGTGGTTGTGTCATTTGTGTGTTCATTCCTCTGGTGCACTTTGCAATAAGAGCTTGTTAGTTGACAGTAGAACATTCTCAACAAAGAAGCTGTGTGCATTGGTGTTATTACAACTGGGGTTTGAGTTAGAACTCTAAACCTATATGTGATAAACTGCTACCAAGTCTGGTCCTGTGATGGTAAGCCCATTAAGTGGTTTTGTGTAATTTTTTTATGTATTTAATTTTATCTTCTGTGGAGAATTTCTACTGAAGCTCCAAGTGGTGGCAGTGTGGAGCAGTTCTGCATGCTGGGGATGTGTATGAGGGAAGAGGTGAGAAGAGAGTAAGGACTGGATGGCAACAGACTGCAGGGGATGGATTCTGTGAGGTGGGTGCTGAGTGGGGTTGGGTGTTGTGTGGGGTAGTTGCTGAAAGGGGCTGGCTGCTGACATGGTCTGGGGGCTATGTAGAGATTGATGCTAAGAGGGGTGAGTGCTGTATGGAGGTGGATGTTGTGAGAGACTTGGCGCTATGTGAAGATGGCTGCTGAGAGGGACTAGAGATAGTATATGTATATATGTGGGCCTTATGCATACTGGAAGAAAGAGAAGGGGAGCACCTATGGAAACTGGCCTTGGGGAGGAGCAGCTATGATAAAGGGTCTTGGGGAGGGGGGCAGTTGAAGAAAGGGAGGGGGTATATTATGGGAAGATGTTTTATGGAGGGGAACTGAGTGATTTGGTAACTGTGGGGGCAGTTCAAACATATTTTTTGTTTACCTGGGCCTTCAATTCTCTAGCTCCGTCACTGTCTACTTCAGATACATACTAACATACATACTAACCTCAAAATACCCTGCTCACATTTCAGAAGAGAAAGGAGAATACTGGTGAATGCACAGAGAACGTTTTGTGGTCAGTTTTTTTATCTAAGATACAGCTTATTTTTCAAGCCCAAAATTAAGAAATAAATATGGGGACCCCCCACCCTGAGTATTCTTTCAGACCACACCCTGTGCCCTCACCCTGAGCAACCCCCAGCAGACCCTCACCTCCTGCATCCCCCCACCCAGAGCCAGGAGTTCCTAGAAGACCCTCACACTGTGCATCCCCCCATCCAGAGCCAGGAGCCCCCAGAAAACCATAACCCCGTGCAGCCCCCCATACAGAGACAGAAGCCCCCAGCAGACACTCACCCTGAGAAAATCCTAACCCTGTGCAGACCCCCATCCAGAGCCAGCAGCCCCTATCCAGAGCCAGGAGGGACCTTCCATTTGTGCTAGACATCCAGTTATGTTACCCCAGGCAGCGCCTGCAAAACAGCAACAGAGCCATTTAGTGGCAGTTTTGCAGCATATTCCATATATGACGACCCCCTATTTTAAACTTAAAAATTTGGGTAAAATACATCATACACTGCTGGCTTGAAGGTTAGTAAATGGTTAAAACCTCTACCCAAATGTGGTATTTCTATTGGAAGGTTCACTGTGCCTATGTAAGCAGCTCTGGGGGGGGTGGAAAACAAGTTGTATTTTTTAATAAAATAAGTCAATATGTGTCTGATATAAGCAGCATGTGTTAGATTAGAGAAAGGTAAAAACAGGGAAATTTAGATATACCTTTAATTCTGTAATGTAATATGCCTCACATATTTAATATGCATTGTAAAATTAAAGCTAACACGTATTTGAGGGAAGGGGTGATTTGTAGTATAATCTATCATAAATCAGTAGTATTTATATTCAATACATTTTTTGAGCACAATGCAATGGATAAAGCTGGGAATTTCTGTAAGACTTGACCAGGGCAAACTTTGATACTTATATAAAAGAAAGTTCACTTGCAATGATCCTGGGAATATGAGTATTTTTTTCTAACCTTGTTTAATAAATACCTTTTCTTCTTGTTTCTCTAATGCCAAGGCCAAGAGAGACCCAGCTTCTTCCTTCAGTCTCTCATGACTCATGCACAAAAACTGGGAAAATTGCTTGTAAGATGATATATTTCTTTTTATTTCAGTAACCCATCTTGCATTTCTGTTATGCCCTTTATATTCCCAAGTCATTATGAGTAGGTCCATATGTCTTCGTGGTTTTAATTATGTTTTCCTTTGATTGTTATGTGTGTCTAATATTATACAATTTATGTTTCCTATCTGTATCATATTTTTCAACTTTTCAAATACAGCAATATATTTTGATCTTCAAATTCCCAGTTTTGCTCTACTGTAATCCCAATAGCAATGTACCGCTGCAAGGATTTTTTTTTATTATTTTTAAAAATTGCTTAGGTTTCTCTTTTTTGCTGAGAAAATACAGATGATGATGATGTATAGATTTCCTGGTTGCAACATAAATTAAAGGCTTAGGACACGTTCTTGTTACTGCAGTGTGTTTTGACTTTTAAGAAAGCTTAGTAAACAAATTTGCACCTTAACAAATCATGTTATTTGAAAACCTTGATATTTCCAGCATCCAGTAAAGTATATTTGTCCGTACCAGATGAGACATAGACAAGTTATAGCACACAGTTGGTTTGTAGTGTAAATGTTAGGGTAAAATATTAGATTTAGTAGCAACCAAGAAAATCTACCATAGTTAAAGCAAAATAAACTCTTTCTACCAGTAGCTATTAAAAATGTTTCAAATAAAAAATGAAGTATCTGTAGGAATTCACTCTTAAATGTGATTTCACAATTAATATTGCATTAAAAAATACACAAATAACATAGAAATGTGACCATAACTTTGAGATAATTTCCACTAAGGTGGCATGAAGAGTTCCTTCTCCTTCCCTGCCCTTCTTCTGTTTTGAGAATTCGTAGACACACCCAGCACGGAGCATGAATTGCTTTCAGCCATTATCCCTCCCTACTTTAGGACAGTGGTATCCCTAAAAAGCCCCTTCTGTGGTGAAAGGACTTGTGTACTTCAATAAAGGTTTGAGTTATACCATGTAGGGTCACACAAGATGGGCAGGTAATAGCAGAGAGGTCAGACAGATACATTTGACCACTCTCTTTTAATCCAAATTTTCTGCTCCCTTGGAACCCGGGATACTGCTCTCGCATGGTTCACATTATAGCTACAAGATCGAACATTTAGTGTCTCCTTTTCTGGCACATCTTTTTCTCCTCGCACTCTGTTGGCATACCCCAAGGTTCTGTCCTAGGCACCCTCCTATTCTCCATCTACATATCCTCACTTGCCACCTTAAAAAAATATCTTTTGGATTTCATTATCAAAATCTACCTGTCAGCACCTATCCCCTCTTTTCTAACATGTGTTTCCAACTGCCTCTCAAGCATATCCTCATGGATGTTCACCCACCATCTCAAACTCAACCTGACCGAAATTCCTAATCTTCCTAATATCTACTACAGCTTCAATGCCTCACCTCTTTCTCACTATCTACAATGCCACCATCACACCCCACCTCCCAAGCTCATTGTCATGGGGTTCTACTGGACCCTGGCCTCTCTTTCATTCCTTACATATAGTTACTAACAAAATCTTGTCTTTTACAATAAAAAAAAAACATTTCCAAAATACGCCACAACCTTGCACAAGACACAACTAAGATTCTATACATTCTCTTATCATATCTCCTCTTCACTACTGCAAATCACTTCTTGTTGGCCTGCCCACCACCCGTCGATCTCCACTTCAATCCATAAATGCCTCAGCTAGACTCATCTCCCATACACAACATTCAGTGTCTGCAGCACCTCGCTTTCAGTCACTGTATTGGCTTCATGTAGCCTCCAGAATAAAATAGAAAATCCTGAAAATCAAAGCCCTCAACAACACTGCACGCCTTTATATCTTCTCTTGCCTCTAAATACTCCCCCAACCGCACCCTTCGTTCTGCTAATGACCTTCTTCTTTCCTCCTCTCTCATCACATCCTCTTACTCCTGCTTTCAGGACTTTTCACATGCTGCCCCCATTCTTTGGAACTCCTTGCCTTGCTCCATTAGACTATCTGCTTTAAATCCTTCAAAACCTTGCTAAAACTAACCTGTTTAAATGTTTCACCTGCAGCCATAACATGTACAATGTATCTATCACTCTCCTGTACCACACCCAAAAATATTTAGATTGTAAATCTGGACACTGGATTATAAACTCAAAGACGGGGCCCTCCATTTTTGCAATGGGTTAATATAATTTTGTTTCGAACAAAATCCATGTATAGCGCTACAGAATATGTTGGCGTGCTACAAATAACCGCTAATAATAATAATAATCGCGGCCCACTGTAGAAGAAACTGGTAACACTCTCCAGTATGCTTGCCAAAGAAACCTTATGGATAAGCACAACCATTCACAAAATGTGCCTGGCTTGCTGCAGTCCATAGGGTCATGAAGAGTTGGACACGACTGAATGATTAAACAATGATGGATTCCAAGGGAGCAGAGAATTTGTACCCTCCCAAAGACCATACCCACACCCCAGATATTCCTGTAGAATAGGCTTGTGAAAGGGGTATTACAAGGATCCTTCGCTGCAGTGGAAATACTGTTCACCAGTTAGTTCTGCAGATATTTGGAATATATAAATACATCCAGAATGGCTTTTTCTTTCCATACTACATACACAGTGGAGGGTATTTCAATTATGCTTGAACTCAACGTAACATATTTTGTGACTGGTCTGAGTACTCTCTCCAACCTTATTTCAGCACTACCATCACCACACTCACCATGATGAACCCCCATATAGGGGCAGAAAACAATTGAGTGAGTGGGTTCTGTGAACTGTACCCTAATCTAAGGCTGTGGTCTGAAGGATGCATGTGAGCAGTGCACAAATGGGGCGTCTACATTTTTATTTCTCTACTGTGTGTATAGTTTAGGGTATTACAATCATATTTCTACCGATCACAACATACTTTCGTAACAGTGTGAGTACCTTTTGGAAATGTCTAACTTTTGATTAAACTATTTAAGTTTTTCTGTATTATTGTGCAAGTTCTTAAGCACAAATTGCATTTCAAACATATTATTTAGTATGCTCTTAACACAAACATGCCATATTTAGACCCTTTTATTGCATATTATGTTTACACCAACAATGTTCCTTTTTCAGATCTATTTAGTTAGCTTATGTGACTATGTCCAGTTCTGGAGACTGTATCTTCAAAAATATATCAACGAGCTAGAACCGTCTTAGAGATAAACTAAGATGGTGCTTGGTCTAATAGACAAAATATGTAAGACCTTAATGTGTATAGTTTAGAAGACCGTGTTAAATCTAAATCCTGACCTGTTTGGGGGGTCCTTGTGGAGTGGTTTGGGGAACATTGCTATAAGCTATACATATTAAGTTCATGATGTTTTTCTTAATAGTTTTGCATCTCCTTTGAATGGTTTCTAGTTTTACCATCCTTTTAGAGGTAATATCTTTAGTATTGATCTCTGCCTCATTAGTACCTCTCTTTCTGCTATTCATACCTCTTCCAACACAGCCAAGCTTCCTTGTTTTATTGCCACCTTTTAAATAATCTGATTTAAGTATAAAGTCCCTCTTCTGTTGCAGTCATCAATATACCAATAGATATATCTTGTGTACTAATTACATAGTTTTACCTTCTCAGCCCACTTAATTGACCAATTATTTTTTTTCATAATTAAGCATTTGCTTTAACCCTCTGGGAATGTCAGACCATTAATGGAACACCTCTTAAGTGTTGTTTATTTATATAAAACCGCAAATTTCATTAATGAATCTTTTTCTCATATTCGGTCCTTATTTTCACAAATGATAAATAATTATTTCTGACTACTTACAACCTTATGTCTTGAACATTAACACCACAGATCTCTATGAGGGATTGGAAGCACCATTAGCAGTTACAGCTAATAACAATAATGAATAATGAACACGTTCTCACAGTTTTTGCAGACACAAGATGTTTTTATTCCTTGAACTCTGGCACTTTTTAAGAGGCTGTCACAGTCATATTAATTTGGAGCTTAAAAAGTGGACAATGAAAGGATTGGACAAAGATATTTAGATTTTTTTCGAAGGGACTTATTTAGAATTCATGATCATCTGTAGCAATGAAATATTTTATATAGTCGCGTTAATCCTACAAGAGGAAAATCCTTTTTTTCAAAAACAAATTGTTCTCATTCAGCAGTTTTAAAATGAACACATAATTTTATTTCAACTGTGTCTGTGTACATAAAATGATTAAGAATGTGATTTATGTTTGGAAATCTATCTGGCCTGCATTCTCTTTCTCACGTGTGGTTGCTTAATTAGATAGAAAAGAATTAACGGGTGCTGGTATTGGATAATACTTATGTCTTCGCTGTTAAAAGGTAAAAAAAAAACCCATGGCAGATAATTTATAACTACATCCTTCATCTAATACCTTCATATCCTTGAGTGAAAAAAAAATATTTGTAATTAAAAATTTGTTATGTGTCAGAATGCTGCTTAATTCAATAATCTTATGCCTTTTTAATTGAATCAGCCTGTTTGCTTTTTCCATCTTTTGCTTTACTGTTTTTTTTTTTCTCTTCAAACAAATGACAGACCAGAGAAGAGAAGTAGATGTAGCTTATCTAGATTTTAGTAAGGCCTTTGACACAGTCAAACATTGATTAACAAGCTGCAAGGAGTGGATTTGGTTTCTAAGCTAGTCAAGTGGATAGTGGAGAAAGTCAGAATAAATAGTAAATTGATTTATGGTTTGTCACCATTTTAAATAATTGGAGTCAACGTTGGAAACAGTATTTTAAAATGACTACAGGTCTTATTTTAACCATGGGCATACCATGATCGTTTTCAGGGTAGGGCAGGGAATCCCTTGAAGCCCTCAAGCAAGTAGCCTGTACTGGCCAAAACCGTATTGTCACAACACCCTGAACTATTGGACTCTTATTTGGAACCCTAGCCCATTAGGGCTATTGCAATGAACACGAGATGTCTTATAAATGAAAGACAATATGTCACAGTCCTTAAAAGTAATTTTAGGCTTCAGGCTCTGATTTTGTACTACGGAACCCCAAGTGCATTGTCTTTGAGTACTCAGGGTAGTTTGTAATATTTATTGTTCAGGTTGTGGTCAGAATATGCTAAGATATGACACTGTTAGTCTCATTAGATAGTGCCAGTGATATGATCCTGCTGCATGTAATTGTAGAAAAAGAAATTACACTGAAGAACATACTAGGAAAATAGTGACTTTTCTAGTCACATATAATAGTTGTCGTAATTACGAATTTGTCTGTAATGCTATGATAAAGGTTACAGGCTTGTGCATGCGCAATGAGCGACTTCGGACGACTTTGAAATCATGGGGACTGTAATGAGCGCTCATCGCGAGGCTTGCAAGACTTTTAAAAAGGCTGGTAATGAGTGCCGAAGGTGCTCATTGCCAGGCCCATGATAAGGGCCAAAGGCGCCCATCGTGAGGCCCGCAAGACTTTGAAAAAGGCTGGCAATGAGCACACAAAAACGAGGCCCAAGGAATTGAGCACTATTTGATGAAAGACTGCATACTGACAATTAGTAGTAGACAGGCAGATAGAGGTAACAGGTGTTGTAGTCAGTTCTGCAGTTAAAGGACTTTTGTGTTTAAGATGTATGTATATGACTGACAGATGGCAATATCTTCAAGTCAAATATTACGTACAAACAAATCTTAAACTTACCATTTATGAAAGCCAGTGATTCCATTGTAGAGATGGTCCTGATATTATATCACAGCTTTATAACATGCTTGTCAATCTAAATGCAAATACATCAACATAAACACACATTTGGAACTCTATTACAAATCGAGAAATCGATAACAAAACATGGTAAAAGTATGGGATCAGAACACCAGAACATCAAGAAAAAATAGAAACAAACTATAATATATTATACATTTGGTGTTGTGTGTGTTGGTATCTAGTCGTGTCTGACTCTCTGTGACCTCATGGACCCATTAACACACCATGCTGATCCACTTTATATTCAGGGTAGAGATACTAGAGTGGGTTACCAGTTCCTTCTCCAGTGGGCCACAGCATACAGCGTTTGGAAACCAAGGGTAGAGTGTAATAATTTAGAAGTACCAATAGTTTTGTAATAATCTTCATCTCTTATATAAGGTTAAAAATAAGATACAGACATTAAGAAGTGACTTTATAAGGTAAAGCAACATTTAATTATTTTGTACTGTTATCTATAATGTTTATGTATTATTTGTTTACTTTTCTAGATCATAAATGTAAACAATTAATAAACAGAATATATATAAGACAATTTAATTTAAAAAAATAGCACATATAAACAATTACTGTAGTGGTCTTTTAAAGCAGTGATTCTCAAACGTCTCCTCAAGACTCACCAGACAGACCATGATTTTGGTTTAACACTATGTGAACACAGGAGGAGCAATTAGTGTTCAACAGGCTTCCCTCATCTGTATTGAAACAGTGTTATGACCTGACTGTTGGGTCCTGAGGAGATACAGTTCCTTGCAAAAGTATTTACCCCCCTTGGCATTTTTCATGTTTTGTTGCCTCACAACCTGGAATTAACATGGATTGTTTGACGATTTGCATCATTTAATTTACAGAACATGCCCACAACTTTGAAGATGTTTTTATTTATTGTGAAGCAAACAACAAATAGGACAAAATAACAGAAAAAGTGAATGTGCATAACTATTCACCCCCCTAAAGTCAATATTTTGTAGAACCACCTTTTGTAGCAATCACAGCTCCAAGTCGCTTTTTATAAGTCTCTATGAGCTTGCCACATCTAACCACTGGGGTTTTTGCCCATTCCTGCTTGCAAGACTGCTCCAGCACCTTCAAGTTGAATGGTTTGTGCTTGTGAACAGCAATCTTTTAAGTCTGACCACAGATTTTCTATTGGATTTAGGTCTGAGCTTTGACTAGGCCATTCCAACACATTTACATTTTTCCCCTTAAACCAGTGTGTTTGGGGTATTTGTCCTGCTGGAAGGTGCCGTCCTAGCCTCAAATCACGCACAGAGTGGTACAGGTACATTTTGGGAGTCTCCCACATGCCTTTTTGAAAAATCAAAACATGCCATTTTGTTTTTTTGCTGTAAGTAATGGCTTTCTTCTGGTCACTCTGCCATAAAGCCCAACTCTATGAAGCACAAGGCTTATTGTCGTCCTATGTACAGATACTTCAGTCTCTGCTATGGAACTCTGCAGCTCCTCCAGGGTTACCTTAGGTCTCTGTGCTGCCTCTCTGATTAATGCCCTCCTTGCCCGGTCTGTGAGTTTTGGTGGGCGCGGTCTCTTGGCAGGTTTGCTGTTGTGTCATGTACTTTTCATTTGGTTATGATAGATTTGATGGAGCTCCTGGGGATCATCAAAGATGTGGATATTTTTTATAACTTAACCCGTACTTCTCATCAACATTGTCCCTTACTTGTTTGGAGAGTTCCCTGGTCTTCATTGCAGTCTTTGGTTAGTGTTGCCTCTTGCTTAGGTGTTGCAGCCTCTGGTGCCTTTCAAAAAAGGTGTGTATATGCAATGACAGATCATGTGACACTTAGATTTTACACAGGTGGACATAATTGCACTAATATTGTGACTTCTGAAGGTAATCCTATATATATATACATATATAATCACCTATCATCAACCCTCTTTATTATTTTAATATAATTATCTACTAATTGATTGAGGGTGGGATTAACACAATATTGTTTTGTAGCTTTTAGATTCCTTTCTCACTTCATTATAGGGTGTTTTGTGCATATTTACAGTGGAACCGAATAGTGGCAAAGACTAATGACAATCTGTAGTAAAAAAAATGTAAACTTGTAATCCAGTCCTTATATCTTAAATTTTGTATATTCTGCTTCTGTTTTTGTGTTTCCAATTGTATATTGTATGGCTTATTTTTGCATTTTTTAGCAATATTTGTTTACAATCATGAATAAACTTATTTCAGAGTAAACTGAATTATATTAAATATGGGAACATATTTATAAATCTACTTTGCCCAGATGCAAATAAATATGATAAAAAATGACACAAAACAGTCAACATTTTCCAAAAGCACATCTTTTCAAGGTTCAAAGGAGGGGTATTTTGCTATCGAGTAAATAGCAAGTATCCCTTGGTGAATTTGTAGACTGAGGCTAAGTGTAACTGCCACATATAAGACATGAATGTGAAAGAGGTAATCCTGAAGGATATGTGCTTGGATTTGAAAAGATTTGTAAAGAGCATGAATTGGTAAGGTAATAACCTCCCAAAATGACCAAAGTATGTTCAAATTGTATAGGAAATCTTTGATTTTCCTGTTGATTTCAGAGCAAAATAGGAAGGAAATTCTGAGGAATCTTGAACCATCTTTACTTCCAACATCTTGTCATTCAACAAAGTTTTATTCTTTTTGACAACTGGCTATGAATGTCGTCCATATTGATATATTTTTCACAATTGGCGGGCTTCCTCAAGTAACAAACTCATATATTAGAGAGAATATTAGTATATTAGTAAGAAATATATGCAAAAATAAATTCTAGTTTTTAATGCACCTACTGTAAAACCTAATTTACTGCAGTGGGAGTTGTATACTCGCCCACTTACATCTCAGCGCAGAATGACTAAATGGAAAGGATTATCTTTAAACCAGACACAGGTTTGCTGTGTTGTAAGTTACTAACAGCACTAGTGAATCTCTAATTTATTTTTGTTTATTTTTTTAAGAATTGTAAAATTCAGTGCTAAAAGCTTATACCAATCTAGTTCCCATGTACCATTATACTGCATGTTTATGTATTTATTTATTTTTTTAAATTCAGATTAATTGTGTTCCATAGATTTGTTTTATAATCCTAGTCGTTCAGGAAACCACCTGAATGAAGCCTGCAGACCATTGGGAACCGCTGCCCTATACATACCCCTTTAAACATCTAGCACACACCACATGTATTTTGCAGAATTGCTGATGTGATAAACCATGAGATAATACTTAAAAACAATAGATGTTTTGAATGAATCATTAGCACAATAATGATAGAATGTCCCTATCTATTGACAAATGCTACTAATTTCAAGTCTGGTTAAAAAGTTTGGTTTAAAAAGTTGTAAAAATCATATGAAGAAGTTTAATCTTTTTTATTTATTTTTTTATTTAAATCTAGTCTGGAGTAAAACTTTTGTTTTGGTGCTCGTCTTGACCTTATGTTCTACTCTGCACAAAAAACTGTTATAGCCCAAGGTTGATGATGTATTATTCTTGCTTATTACATAAAATATTATTATATTATTTTTTATTTTCACTTGAAAACTAGATTGGATTTTTATTGAGGTCAGGGTTACTGAATTTGTTTCAAGATGTTATGTACTGGTTTTATATACACATCTAATTTAATAAGCATTTATTTGGCCCCGCTTGAAATACTCCGTTCTTCCCTTTCTGCTTTATTATAACTTCTTATCTGATGTCAGATTACATTTAGCGGCAAGTTGGCACAATATATTGCACTGTTATGGTACTGTTGTAGAAAGAATATATATCTCCATTTGTGTGAAGTGGAGGACCCTTATAAATGGTATGAGTCAGAGATTATAGAAGTACATTACAGAGAATGGTGGTATCAAAGTAGATTGTGATTGGGAACAAAGGAGGTATTTGTAAGATTTCAGGATCAGACCTCATCAGTTTTTCTATATATGACGTGTTTAAAGCTAGATAGGTTCCAGGCAATAGGAGTGTTAAGTTAAACAGCGCTAAGCAGGGTCATTTTAACACCGGTTAGATAATTATAGGGCAACTCATGGGAAAAAAAACACAAAAGCAATAGCATTTTCCAAATTTCTGGCTTTTATATTCACTTTTAAGAAAACACAAAATAACCTTTTAAAAAAAAATAAAATGTAAAGAAATCGCACACATATACTACACAATCCATTTTAAATAGCAGATGTGGAAGCTTTAGGCTCATTCTCCGTTCTGTCTTTTTTGGACACAAATTCATCCAAGGACATCTGTCTCTGCTTTCTACGGCCATCCGGCAGATTCTGGTAGGAAGACACTACCCCAAGAATGCTACATCTCACATTCTGCTCCTTGCAGTGTCTGGATCTTTGGCCACAAAATCATATATAATGTCATAGATGCACCATAAACTCTTCGTGAGAAGTTATTTTTGGTTTCCTTTTATCAGAGTAGCTGGTTTCCTGGGCTTCCTCAATGTCTTGTTCTGACAGTTGTTGGAGATCCTCATTTGTCACCAACTCTTCAATGTCCTGGACACCTACATCTCCCAGTCCAGTCATATTGACCAATCACTTTATGCCCATAGTTGCAGTGATGGACAGAAATGTTTGCTGAACCAGTTTTTGAAGATGTCCATTGCGATCCAAGGTTTCTGTTTGAATTGCCAAATAACCGGCAAAGTGGATTTTGGAATCCCCTTCACGGGTCTAGGTATTTTTTTAATCGTACACCAGTAATGGCTTGATCTATAAATCACCACTGGCGTTCCCACCCAGAAGAAGTGTTAGTCGGTCTTTGGATGATTTGAACCCCATTGCTCGCTTCTGTTCTTGTGAAAAGAAGGAGGCTTGGAATTTGTTTCCATAACAGTACTGTCTTGTCAACGTTGAATATGAGTTCTAGTGGATAATTGCCTCTTTCTACGATGTCCTTCAAAGTGGCTGAAAGGGCTGCACAAGGTTCGCTGTCTGCGCTTGCTGCTTCACCCGTGATTTTGATGTTGTACAAATTGTTGCTCTTCTTCAACCTGTCGAAGCAACCTATGCTCGTTTAGAAGCTTTCACATCTGGTGTTTGCCTTTGGTTATGACCATAGATGCTTCTGCCCTTCTCCATGATAATAGCCTTAGTCATCGATTCAGATGGAAAGCCACTTCTCCATTTCTTCCAGGTCGTGACATCTTGGCTGGGTAATTTTCTTTATACAAGATACAGTGCTGGTGGTTGCCAAAGACTTGATCTTCTCCTTGCTTTTCAGAATGGTGCGGATTGTGAAGGTTGGCAACTTGAAATCTACTTCAATGTCCACTTGGCGTTCTCCTTTTTTCAAGCAGTCCAGCACTGCATCTTCACATCCAATGGAATGCTTTGGTGCTTCAATTTGGCCTGATCTTCTTTGCGCTCATTCATTATCTGTAAAACAGTACAAAAAAGTTCAACAAATGTAGATTTTATTAGACAATTAACAACCACATGACGAAAAACAAGGGAACATGAAACATATTCTGTACCTTCTGTCTGATTAGTGTAGGTAGGAATTGGTGTTCTTCTGTGACTCCTTCTTTGTCCAAGATGGCACCTTTCCTCTTCTCTTTGCTCTCTATCTCTCTTAACACTATATTGCTGTTCTGAGCATTGAATGGATCAGCGGTGAAAAAAACACACTTTAACAGTGTTTAGCACAAAGTGGGGAAAACCGTGCTATAGCAAATCAATGCTAAAAGGTTATCGTTAAGTGGGCTATACCTTTATATATTTAAAATAATTTTCTAAGAACTAAATTTAAGACCTTCACGTTACCGACATTTTGGTTTAAGGGAGTTTTTATTGATGACCATCTCTCCTTGACATTTTTATCTGCCTATATACAAGCAACTTTCATGTCAAGCATTAAAGTGTTTCATTTTAATGGCTGGGTCCCATTTATATATTCCCACATATTGAAAATTATACTATTTTCCAGTAACTGTTATGCAGGCAGTCTTTATATGTGGTATAACAAAACACTAAGTTGGCTTTAAAAAAGAGTTAAATACTCCTATTACTATCAAAGCAAATCTTATAGAAACCTAATTAAAAAAGAGGTGAACACTTTCCAGGAAAACTAGTTCATGTAGGTGTTGTGTCTTTACATCTTATTCAATTATATCTCAATGCATTTGATTATGTAGGTTGCAAATTACTGCGTATATTCTTGACACCAAGAGGCGCATTCAATTCAGGGGTCGCAACTCGATCGCAGACAGCCAAAAGCTTGTGATTGAGTTGCAGGCTCCCTCCCGTTGCTATACTTTTGTGATGCTATTCAATTGGCCAGGGTCGAAAGCGAAAATCGGAACCCATTGCCGTCAGACGTAGCATTTGCGGTCTTGAACATGTTACGGGAGCAAGCCCATAACTCCCGATGCAGAAACAGCCAATGGAAACGGACATCGTCATCATGACCAAACTCCAAGCCTGTAACTCATAAGCAAAGGCTGTAGTACTTTGAAATCGAAACTTCCATTTTTCAAAGTGAATGATGGAGGTTGGATTTCAAAGTCCTACGAGCTTGGAGGTTTGAAGCCCGTAGGACTTCACATTGATTCTCGTGATCAATATAACACGAGGAATTGAACATGAGATAAAGTATTGGACAATGTTGTTCTATTAATTCTAAGACCTAACATCACTTTCACTCTTAATTAAAGTTCAGTATTGCTTTTTTATTTGCTCTTTAAAGTCCTCTAATTTGTAATTAAGCACTTTGCAAGACCTCCTTGGTACCATTAACTTGTGGTTAGATATTTGCCATTTGCAGGCTTGTCGGAGTGGTTAGCAATCGGGAATCGGAGCAATTGAATAGCAATTTGCGATTTTAGCATCGGGACTCTTGCGGCTGTGAAGGATCAAAGGCTTAGAGGGCATTAACTTGCGATTTTACAAATCACAATGGATCACAGCTCGGAGCACCTAACTCTATTGAAGCCCGCAATTGGAAAGCATCTGAACAGCAAAATAACTTCGGACCTCCACTTGCAAACCTGAATCTCCTGAATGGCTCAATTAAATGAGTAAGTAAGTTGACGGAAATGCTTCTTATAGGTTTTATTTGAAGTAACTTAAAATGTGGGCGTGATCCCCAATGCGTTCTACTGAGTGGGCTGGCACTCTGGAATACAAGTTTTCATTAAAAAAATGGAAACTTACCCATATACACTTTCCACTCCAAAGTAGATAAACAAAACTACAATGGTGTTTCCATGCAAAGTATACCTGCATATAATAATTAGTAAATTTAATGCTGTATTTATTAACTTAAAAAATCTTGCTCATTACAAAAACTATTTATTTTTAAAAGCATGAAATGTTAAATATGTAATTTTTAACTTTCTTTAATTGTTATTGCTGCCTTTTTTTTCCGTTACTATATTTTTCCAATTGTTAAAATTGTGTGTCTTTAATTATTTGTATTCTAAATGAAAGAATAATCTGAAGTACCCCAGACATATTGCATTGCTGTGCAGTGTGTAAAGGGCATGCACAGTGACAGTGCAAATGTGTATTTGTCATTACAAATGACACTGATGTCCCTGGTCATTAAGTCTTCGAATTAACAGGAAGGTGTTAAAGAATATTTGCAGCACAGTGTGGTGCTTTAATGAACTAAGCAATTTACATAAGAAGCTATGGAAAGGAGCACATAGCTTCTTATGCAATTAATAACACAACAAAAGATTAAAGATGTAGAGTGAAATTCGCCCTTTAAATTACACCACCACAAGGATTTTTTTTTATGCTGAAATGTGTAGTTTATATTACACTAAGCCTAATTCCACAAACATTGCACATATAATACAGAGAACTGAGAAGCAAAATTCAATTTATTTAGGATTGTATTTACTATGAAAATATTTACTATGAAGATATTGCATTGCTTTGCATATAGAAAAGTGGAATCATTTTAGCATAGATAAGTTACAATTTAGAAAGACATAGAGAAGATTCCAGCTTTGGTAAATCCATCAATTAAATCCATACTTATAAATAATATTTGCCATTGATTTACCAATTAAAAGCTTTTGAGATTCTTAGGAGTCAACCAGTTGAGCATCCTCTCCCTGCCAGTCATCTCCCAACGTGAGTATTCCTTAAAGGAGCCCTGTAATTTGTAAAAAACATAACATGATTGTGAAGTATGTCACACAATATCAACATGAGCAGATTACGCCATATCAGGGGGATTCCCTTTTTAGACTGCTAGTCTGTATGTATTTTGAAAGGGATAGTCATCATATGGCACCTAACTTGACATTGAACTCTACTGTCGAAGGACTATTTGCAGAAGTCGTTTTAATAGAAGTGAATAAAGATCAGAGCTCAATTCACTGTTCTTTTCACTACCCAGGTTTCTAATCCTTTTACAAAGAAAAACACAATGTCATCATTAAAGTTACATTGTTTGTAACAGTTAAAAATAAAAGCAAGTAATAATTTATTTTAAGATGTGTAAAGACATTTTGTTGGTTTATTGTCACAATCTGCTACTTCAATTCGACTTGGTAAGAACCTGCTTCAAACCTATCCAGCAGAATCGTTCGGTCATTTTACACCTCTGATAACAGAAGATGGACCAAACACAGGTACCATGCCCAGGAGCTTGCTTTCACAGATCAGGAAGTCAGGAACACCATATAATCCCTTAAAATTAGGATTAATTCACAGAATGACACTTACACCTTGTTTATGTAAGTCCAGACACAACTATCATACCTTTATTAATTGTCACATTTTATAACATTTTCTGGCACACAGGATGGCCAATCACAGTAAGGCCCATCCTTAGGTACATAGAAGAGGGACCAATTAACATAATAGGCTGCCCCTGCTTACTTGGAAACCCTGTACATCTGATGAAGTCAGGCCCTTAAGCTTATCTATATTAATGCTAACCATTTGCTGTAATCTTGAAGTGTGTGTACAAGGATTATCTATGAGACTACTGTCTTGGGCTTTGGCCAATGCAATAGCCTGCAGAATATCGAATATGTTTTTTACAACAATTCCTAACACATGAAACATAATACATATGTTATAGAGAACATAAACCAAGATACATACAGTATAACAGTTTAATCATATTTTAACCACAAGCACAAAGAAATACATAACCATAATAATAAATGGTAACTTCTTGCACGCCCAGGCCCAGACCATAGTATAAAACGATTCAGTCAGGCCCTTTTTTTCCCTTTATTCTAATCTGTTTATGTCCAAAACTCAAATTATATTGAGTGGTTCTATACACATACAGATTTATTTTATTTAAAAATAAAACTTGTTTCCACACCCTCAGAGCTGCTTACATAGGTACAGTGTACCTCCCAATAGAAACACTGCATTTTAACCCTTTTACTAACTTTCAAGCAAGTAGCAACTCAATGCAGAAATCTACACATTAGTGTCTGACTCTTCCTTACTTCCTGTTCCCTGGTGAAAACAGGACTACACATCCCATTATTCTTTGGTGCGCAAACAGGCATTACATATTGATACATATCATTAGCTGCCTGTGATAGGCCAAAATGAATTATGTTTTTTTTGCTAATTCTAGCAGGAATAACTCTGAAAAGCAACTGTTTGCAAACTGAAGATATTTAGCAAACTTTAGGATTGAGTTGGTTTGTTTATTTTGGTATTTTTTCATGCAATATGTTTTCGTATACTAGTCATTCTCCTCAGATATCGTAATCCATGAAACTTAAACTTTTAAACTTCAGTGATGAGCCAGGAGGTAGGATCTTGAAAAATAATGTCTGCTTAAAAATAGAAAAATTCAAGTAAATGTGAACACTAATTTTGTTTTAATCACAACAAATTGCAGATATGCCTTTTTATAAGCGGAGTCTTTATTTCTGCTACTTTTGTGATCTTGAATGTGTCCATTTAATCTATTTGTCTTCTGCTTTTCTTGCCGGGTTAGGTAAACAACTTCTCTACTTTCCACTCAAGTGGATGAAGTTGCCTATGATATTAAGGTACAGAAAACGCAGAGTAAGTTTTATGCCATCCTTATTTGTAATTAGATATCTCAGAAGCACCAAACTCTAGCACCAAGCTGTGAAAAAGGAATTAATTATCAGGAAAGTGAACATTTTGAAAGCAAATATCTAAAAAGCTAGGTCTCAGAATGTTATATTTAGGAATAATATAGGTGTCAGCAAACAG
Source organism: Discoglossus pictus (assembly GCA_027410445.1). Taxonomy (NCBI): domain Eukaryota; kingdom Metazoa; phylum Chordata; class Amphibia; order Anura; family Alytidae; genus Discoglossus; species Discoglossus pictus. The sequence continues at coordinate 381,406,533 of CM050166.1, read as the reverse complement.
TTATTCAAACCTGAAGTGGGAACAGCACTAAACTGCCTAGAAATAGATAGTGTTACAACGTACATGAAAACTGATATAACATTGTGAGCTTATTGAGAGAATGTATATTTATTAGTTGTTCAGTCCTTCAGTCATGTCCGACTCGGTGACCATATGTGTGGCAGCACGTAAGACTTATCTGTCTGTGTTTCTGGTTGTGCTCATCTGTGAAGTTTTCTTGACAAAGATACTGGAGTGGGTTTCCTGTTCCTTTTCCACGATTTGTCTGACCTCTTTTCTATGACCTGCCTATCTTGGGTAACCCTACATTGTATAGCTAACAGCTTCACTGAAGTACACAAGCCAACTCACCACGACAAGGTAGCGATCCAGAAGGGGTTTTATTTAATTATACACCTGCATATTTAACAATACATAAGTAAATCTAAAACTACAGGAGGTTACAGAAGACACCTACGTAAGAAGGGGCTCCCAAGGCTTGTTGTATGAGTATGTTTTAATATTTTGTTTGTTTAAATTAAAAGAAAGTGCCAAATAGTTTCTATATCTTATTATTACAGTACAGGGGTATTATTACCACATATGAGCCATTATAGTATTATTATTTTTCATCAGGGAGTTACATACAAATCCAACCTAAAGACCTTCCCAGAAATCTATCTCATCCATAACCTGAGGACCGCCTTTATACTTTATGATATATGGATTTATGGTTGCAAATAAATACTGACATATTTTCTATCGGACATTTAAAAGATCACATTTAAATATTGGAAAACAAGCGATCTAAAGTCTAGAATACATTGAACTTGATGCATAATTTATTCATAGCCCCAGGTATGATCAGTTGTACAACTTTATTTTTATTTTGTGGAGCTAGGACTTTTACAAAACCAATTTATCCAATCAAGATCTATACAGAGACCTGATCCAATTGTGAGTCATGCGAAGGGGGATGAAAAGTATTTTTGCATAGATAGGAATCTTATTATATTTTAGGTCAATCATTTTTTTTTACATAAATTGCTAAAAATAAATGATTTGATTGCAGGATGGAAGGGAACTACTTCATTCTTAAAAGGAGCACTTTAGAGGTTATACAGTTGGGTTTCATTTCTTTATTTAGTTACTGATTAGTACCATGGGTTGACAAATGTATGTAGCCAGACTATTGAGGAGCCAGCCAGAGTTTCTGTGAGGCAGGTAACGTTGTACATATAGATGGATATATTTGAATAACCAAAAAAGGTAAGAGCTGTAGTTCCTTGGCTCAGGGGATTTGTCAAACCCTGAATTAGCAATAATATCAATGTTTGAAGAAAATAAATTAATTGTGACTTAGATTTGATCTTTAGTTCTTCTCTCCACCCCTGTTAGATGCCATGAGGGTGGTAGAGGATCCGCCCAGAAGTCTGTTGTAATTTTCTGACCGGTCTAAGTTTGCCTGTAGTGGCCATTGCTGGGAAGGAAGCAAATAACTTCTATAAAGGACAGCATCCTGGTCAGATCCGCTCCCACCCACGTGACAACTGATCCTCGTTAACTTATCAGCATTCCTAAGCCCATAGACCTAATGAATGCATGGTATTCTAGATGCCACATTTCCATTGTACAGACAGAAGCAGTGGTGGAGCTAGAGAATAGAGGGCCCTGGTGCGAAAAATGTTTGAGGTCAGAGGGGGTGTGGCCAAAGGGTGCCACTACAAAAAAAAACAATATAATAATGCAGCACTGGCTAGGGCCCCCACAGGGCAGGGCCCCCGGTGCCATGCACCACTGATCGATCCGGCCCTGGAAACTGAAATGGCTTAGTCCACAGCAACATAATTGCATAGGATAGTGATACATTAGATATTTTTTTATTAGATTCTAAATACATGTTTCCTCTGTGTAGTGTAGTGCTTCAGAAGAGGATATTTTAAATTAATGACCATAGTTAAATAAACTTTATTTGTGAGCAGTACAGTGGCTCTTTAAAGCGACGCTGAAAAGGTCCCAATTCTTTTAGAAATTAAATGTACACATAAACATAATATTGTTTTAGGTGCATTAACATGGTTATTTTTATGGATGAAGATCCACTCTCCGGAGGAATTTATCTGCAGTAAATAAGATTAGCAGTAATGGGTACAAAAACAAAAGAACATGCACAGATGGAAAAAAAATAGTGACAGAGATGTATATCAATGTAGCAATTAAATGTAAATAGTAAATGCCTCTGTCACTATTCCCATGTTTTCATATGGCAAGCTTATCTCTATACCCATCACTGCTAATGTAATTAATTGCTATTGATTAGTCCTTTTCCTTGGGGGTGGATCCAATATACATAAAACAACTCTTTTCTATATTAGTTCAAAGAGTCCATGTCACCTCAAAATCAGTTTTTTTAGTTGTTCCTAAAGAGCAAGGAAGTATATACACATTGTGCTAGCTGTTTGTTTCTAACGTGAATCATTGAGAAAATAAACATTGTTTGCTGTGTTCTTAGGCATATTAGAGGTGTCTTAAAGCAAATTAGCTGAATTGATGTGCTAATTAGGATTACAATTGTCTTGCATGTCTCTGTGTTAGCTTTGTCCCCCTAAGGTTATTATGCAGCTAGATTATCAAGCACTTCAACCCACAAATGAACTTGTCGAGCCACATACTACCTTAGAGCTGCAAAAACAATGCTGAATATCTCGATCTACTGTAGAGACACAGCTTGTACAATGATGAAACCATCTTCATGTTTGGGTGACACTGTCCCTTTAACACACTTAGAATTACCATCTGCTGTGTCATTTTGTCACAACCCTCTTTTTGGGGCCACGGTTGGACTCCCCAGAACCCCACAAGCAAGGGCCTGTTATGGCCCGAAACGGTATTATCTCAGCCCCCTGAACTCTTATTTTTGGGACCTGCGAATCATGGAGGGACATTAGCCCTGTGGCTACCAACCTCAAAGGCTATTTCAGTGGCCATAGGACTTGTTTTAACGACTGTGATGCTTGTTTTCTGATTATGTGTGGTATAATGTTGGCCCTTAGGCCCTTGTTATGTACCCTGGCCTTTGTATGAGTATTCAGGCCTACTAGGGTCAGAGTTGTTTGTTATAATGTTTAGTTAGTAGTAATGATTCTAGGACTTTATTATTTAGTAGCAATAGTAATTACTGGTCTTTAGAAGAAAGAATTTGGAATGAGGGAAAACCAATCATTTTTTCATCTTTGTATTAGTAGGCCATGCTACTTCCATTTTATATTTCCCATTGCAATTTTACAATAAAGCCCCACTGAGACATTTTGGCTTTAGGATGTTATCTTATCCCTTAGCATGCTTAGTTCTTGGTTCCATAGATCAGAGGGCCCAAGGTATTCTAAACAGGACACTGTATAGTTAATTAACCACCATTTGGTGTTTTAGTCTTGTCAGAGAGGGTCAATAAGGGAGAGAAATATGAGTTTTGAGAACAAAGTTATTGTGATGAATATAGAGTTTAGAAAGATCTTAAGATAGGGTTACTGTCACAATCCATATAACCTCTCTTTAATATCTGTACAACGATATATGTATACATTATGGTGTCCCTTATTATCATGACATTCTAAACAGGAATTAACTTTAAATACAGCAGAAATCCAGCAAAAACTATTTCAATATAGCTAAAACAAAACACCCCAACCTGGATTGCTACCTTGCCGTGGTGATGGAGCTTGTGCACTTCAGTGAAACTGTGAGCTATAACATGTAGGGTCACCCAAGATGGGCAGGTTATAGTAGAGAGGTCAGACAAATCACAGTCTACTGGAGAAGGAACTGGCAACCCACTCCCATATGTTCGCCAAGAAAACCTTATTGATATGCACAATCAAACACAGGATGTCACAGAGAGTCAGACACAACTGAAGGACTAAACAACAACATCGAAACAGACTACTTTTTTATGTACTTGTCCATCCTCTCTGCCTTGTTGCCGGCAGTGCTGTTTGTGCTTTTCTTGCAGGCTTTGCATCCTCAGTGTCACGGTAATTTTACTGTTTTTCTAATCACCTAGTGGCTCCAGGGATGATTTACTGATTTATTGTATTTATTTTCAGTTATGTTTTCTCACCTCTTTTGTACTGCCTTTCACCCGGTAGCTCATTAATTGTGTTTTTAAATCCAACAGTATAGCTATTCACTAAAAATCCCTCCAACAAAAGCATAAGAATAGTTATATGAGATTTAATGGACAGGATAATCCTTGCAATCTAAAATAAAAGTACAGATACTGGAGGCAACATCCTACATGCTGCCACTTTATGAAAAGTATCAAATTATTGCAATGAAAGCTTTACTGGTAGATTCTATGTATTGAGCTGTGGGAACACTTACAACATGCCATTATATGTTAATAATAAGCAGTATGACCATAATGTAAGTATTTCTAAAGCTTTTTATATTTATCAAAATAGTAACCCAAAAACTATAATCTGCAAGAGCATTACTGTTCTTCCTCTTTGAGGCTGTCATTACTGTACTCTGAAATGTTCCAGACATTAGATAAACTCTTAATGGCTTTCCTTTAGTTATTACCGAATATAGGAGGGACAGAAAGACTGTACAGATATCGAATTTTGGAGTGAAACAAACTTCTGTTAGAGTCAAATTTTCTCTCAGAAGAAACTGCTTTTAGTTTTTGAAAGGATATTGGAATATATAGTCACTGCCTGTTATAAAGTTATTTATTTATTTATTTTGGCCATATTGTTTCTTAGAGAAGATTCTGATGCTGGGAAACATTGAGGGCACACAAGGAAGGGGCATAAGAGGCAGAGATGGATAGATGAGGTCATTGAAGAAATGAAAATTAGCTTGAGGGAGTTCAGAGGGGCATTTGTTTTGTATATGTGTATGTATGTTCTTAGTGACTGAGCAAGCCAGCAAGCAAGCACTGCGTAATAAGATACACAGACTTTTCTTGTATAATTAATAGCTATGGAGGAATAGAAACCTTTTAAAAAGTTACAGAAAGCTTTGGGGGGTGGGACCAGCGGCAATACAAGTGGTACACTGATCTCCCCAAAAATGCATCTTCAGAACTAAACAGCCTGCCTTGGTAAATATGACTGAAGTATATGGTGGTCTCTGTTGTTATTCCATTTTGTTGAAATAATAATCAATTGTACTAAATATCATTGTATACAGTGCCTTGCAAAAGTCTTCACCCCCTTGACTTTTTACCTATTATGTTACCTTACAGCCTTAAGTTCAATGTTTTGTTAATCTGAATTTCATGTAATGGATCAGAACACAATAGTCTAAGTTGGTAAAGTGAATTGAGAAAAATATAAACATAAAAATATCTTTTAGAAATAGAAAACTTTGTCATGTGCGTATGTATTCACCCCCTTTGTTATGAAGCCCATAAAAAGCTCTGGTGCAACCAATTACCTTCAGAAGTCACATAATTAGTGAAATGATGTCCACCTGTGTGTAATCTAAGTGTCACATGATCTGTCATTACATATACACACCTTTTTTTAAAGGCCCCAGAGGCTGCAACCCCTAAGCAAGAGGCACCACTAACCAAACACTGCCATGAAGGCCAAGGAACTCTCCAAACAAGTAAGGGACAATGTTGTTGAGAAGTACAAGTCAGGGTTAGGTTATAAAAAATATCCAAATCTTTGATGATCCCCAGGAGCACCATCAATACTATCATAACCAAATGGAAAGAACATGGCACAACAGCAAACCTGCCAAGAGACGGCCCACCAAAACTCACGGACCGGGCAAGGAGGGCATTAATCAGAGAGGCAGCACAGAGACCTAAGGTAACACTGGAGGAGCTGCAGAGTTCAACAGCTGAGACTGGAGTATCTATACATAGGACGACAATAAGCTGTACACTCCATAGAGTTGGGCTTTACGGCAGAGTGGCCAGAAGAAAGACATTACTTTCAGCAAAAAACAAAATGGCACATTTTGAGTTTGCGAAAAGGCATGTGGGAGACTCCCAAAAATGTATGGAGGAAGGTGCTCTGATCAAATGAGACTAAAATGTAACTTTTCAACAAAGAAAAAGCTATGTCTGGAGCAAACCAAACACATCACATCACCCAAAGAACACCATCACAGTGAAACATGGTGGTGGCAGCATCATGCTGTGGGGATGTTTTTCAGCAGCTGGGACTGGAAAACTGGTCAGAGTTGGGGGAAAGATGGATGGTGCTAAATACAGGGATATTCTTGAGCAAAACCTGTACCACTCTGTGCGTGATTTGAGGCTAGGACGGAGGTTCACCTTCCAGCAGGACAATGACCCCAAAGACACTGCTAAAGCAACACTTGAGTGGTTTAAGGGGAAACATGTAAATGTGTTGGAATGGCCTAGTCAAAGCCCAGACCTCAATCCAATAGAAAATTTGTGGTCAGACTTAAAGATTGCTGATCACAAGCACAAACCATCCAACTTGAAGGAGCTGGAGCAGTTTTGCAAGGAGAAATGGGCAAAAATCCTAGTGGTAAGCTGTGGCAAGCTCATAGAGACGTATCCAAAGGGACTTGGAGCTGTGATTGCTGCAAAAGGTGGCTCTACAAAGTATTGGGGGTAATAGTTATGCACAATGACTTTTTTTTATTATTTTGTCCTATTTGTTGTTTGCTTCACAGTAAAAAAAAAAAAACATCCTCAAAGTTGTGGTCATGTTCTGTCAATTAAATGATGCAAATCCTCAAACAATCCATGTTTGTTCCAGGTTGTGAGGCAACAAAACACGAAAAATTCCAAGGGGGGTGAATAATTTTGCAAGGCACTGTATATATTTATATACTGTGTACATTTCCATAATAAATATATTAATTTATTAGATTCTGTCTCTGCTCTCAAGAACTTCACATCAGCCTTATCACAGAGATATTTTATAGTGTATACGGTTATGTTTAAATTGGTATTTTGAATGACTTTTATTCTGGGTTAACCAATGATGCCCTTAGTTTTTTACACTTTAAGTTGCCTTGGTGGTGGCATATTATTGATTTTGGGGTGTAGGTGACTGTGAACAGGTTTTTGTTACAGTCCTTATAGGCGACAGATAGCTTGGATAAGCTGTTTTGTAGACTTTCAACCACACATCTATGTTAGGCACATACCTGCAGGGCTTGCTTTTTTTTACATGAAAAATATATATAGTTTACCTATATTAAAATGAGTACATTGTTTCTCTTCTATAATCTGTTAAATAATACAAGTAATGAAGCCTTGGAAATCTATATTCGCAAGGCTTAAATTATTGCAGTTTTTAGTTGCACAACATGCTGACATACAGTAGCTAATTCAATAAGCCTTCCTATAAAATTAATAGCTCAGACTAGAGGTGGGTCATATACTTTACTCTGAATCTATTTTGTCTTAGATTTCCACATTTGGAAATCATTATTTTTTATTACATAAGGATCAAGTCAAAGGATCCTTTCTCCATTCCAATTCTCCTGGATATCTCTGCTGCCTTTGAAACAGTTGACCACCCTCTTCTCATCTAAATTCTCTGCTCTCTTGGCAACCATGACACTGCTCTCTCATGGTTCACATCTTATCTAGAAAATCGAACATTTGTTGTATCCTTCTCTGACTTCTCTTCTTCGCCTCACCCTCTGACTGTTGATGTACCTCAAGGTTCAGTCCTAGGCCCCTCCTTTTTTCTATCTGTACATCCTCACTTGATAACCTAATACATTTTTTTTATTTCAGTATCATGTGACACTACAATCTAAATATCAGTACCTGACCTATCTCCTCTCTCCTAGCTCATGTTCTAACTCTCTAGAAAATATCCTCCTGTATGTCCGCCCATCAGCTCAAAGTCAATATGTCAAAGACGGAACTCCTTATCTTTCCACCCTCTACAGCAACTTCCACTCCTCAAACATCTCTCACTGTTTACAACGCCATCATCACTCCCACCTCCCAGGCCCGGTTGTATTGGGGTTCTACTGGAACCTGCCATCTCTTTTATTCCTCACATACAATCAATCACAAAATCTTGTACTTTTCACCTAAAAAAAAATCCCCAAATTACATCACTTTCTCTCACAAGACACAGCTAAAATTTTAATTCACTATCATCATATCTCACCTTAACTCCTTCAGCTGTCTTTTTGTTCGCCTCCCCATCACCCGTCTCTCTGCACTCCAATCCATATTGAACGTATTCACTAGACTCTTCTACCACACTCAACGATCAGCTCCTCTCTTTCAGTCACTCCACTGGTTTCCCATAACCTCCAGAATAAAAATTAAAATCATGATAATGCACTCTCTTGGATCTCTGCTCTCGTCTAAAAATACTCTCCCAACCGTCCTCTTCGCTCTGCTAATGACCTTCTTCCTTCCTCCTCTCATCAACTCCTCTCGCTCCCGCCTTTAGGATTTTTCTTGTCATGCCCCTATTCTTTGGAACTCCTGGCCTCGCTGCACTATACTATCCTCCTGCCTCAAAACATAACTAAAAACACATCTGTTTAAAGAAGCTTATCACCTCCAGCCTTAATATGCACAACACATCTATCACCCTCCTGTACCTCACCCAAACCATTATACTGGAAGTTTATGAGTTTTTCAATCTTGTTAGGTCCTGTAGGGAAAGCACTTTGTACGTTTTGCTTTTCAGATCAATAACCGGGTCATCAATTCTCTTGCAATGTGTTAAAACTATTTTTGATTTGTACTTAACCCCTGTATAGCGCTACAGAATATGTTAGCGTGTTACAAATAAAGGATAATCAAAAATCAACTGTTGCAATGCTCTCTATGCCAGCTATTTTGCCATTACACTTTGAGATTACCCTGTTACTGTAAATACTCAGTATAGATAATAATAATAATTAGTAGTAACAGTAGTAGTAGTAATAATAAATTATGTTGAAGTTTAATTACAATATATAGTCTTTACCTTTTTGAATACGTGGCCTGAAACCTTCTTTATCCTTGTGCTTGGCTCCGTGCAATTGATATTTAAATGCTATTTTTTTGTGACTGTCTTCAAGTTTCTTTTTTTTTATTAGGAGAGATGAACAACAGATTTGTTTTGAAAGGAAAATTTCTGTTCCCGTATAATGAAAGCAATGTTTATAATTCACTTATCTTAGTAAATATTGCATTTTATTCACAGCAACATACCTTGAATACCAATGTGGGCCTTTGCTGGCGTCCAGACAATGACATCTGCTTTTCCATGTGTTTTATGTCATTGACAAATTGGTAAAGCTGTTGCACGGTAGAATAGGCTTCCCAGGAGGAAAAAACTGCTGCTGAATCACCTGTCACCTTGTTGTGTTGCCTACATAAGTGGTAACAGTCAAATGTTGGATAATTCCTGAGCAAAAAAAAAAAAAGTTATGGAAAAGTACATTGCTCCAAAATTCAGGTAGATAATTTCTTTCTGCCTCATTTACTCCAGCTAGTTCGAATCTATTTCCCTTTCCTTCATTATGTGCCAGAGGGATTAATTCCAGGGAAGCCACCAGTGCATTGCAGCCTGGTATATTAAAGCGACATTGTTTTATGGGAAAGAAGTGGAGGTCATACAAAGAAGCAGGATACATTATTAGGTTTCTTTAATATCCTCTATTTACACTTTGCTCTTTTGAAGAATTAGTTATGATAATGGCAAAAATTATTTTGTAAAAAAAAATAAACTTTTTATTACCTGTTACATGTCATTTTCTTTACCGCATGCATTCATATTTAAGTTTCATGTATTATGAATGTATCTGATAGAGGAGGTTCAGTAATGTGTGAAAAAATGTTTTTGCATGAAAAAATACCCCCAAAAATATTATTATACTTACCAGAAAGTTTGCAAGCAGTTGATGTAACACCCCATTGAAATCCCTGTAAAATTACATTACATTTTATCAATCTGTGATAGCAGTTTGTGCAGGAAGGAATCATTGGATGTGTAGTCCCCTGTACAAGGAAGTATGAGAAGCAAGACACTGCTCCGTAGATCTCTGCATTGTGCTGCTGTTGGCTTGAAGGTTAGTGTGTTCGATTACACACGGATAAACTTAAATGTACCTTTTTAAAGGGCCACTTAATTCAGCACAATTTTGACTACCTCACAGTAAAGATCTCCTAGAAGCATGAATAGGTTTTGCATTTTTGAAATACCTGTATTTTCAAATAAAGTAAATCTATGTTTTCATGTGTCACTGACTGCTCCCGTGAAGACCCACAGCAGCAGCTCTGTGTAGTGAGGAAAGAAAAGATTAATCTGTTAACTGAGTGCTCTGCTATCTGATATTAATGATGCAACAGCCAGTAGGCAGAAAAAAAAACGTTGTTATGCAAAAGGACTAAAAACTTTAGATTTTTTATGTTATTAGAGTAATTCTTATTTATTTTTATTTTTTCACATATAATCTTGTGCTCTTTGCAGTGAGGTTAATGTCTATTGCACATCCATGAAATATGATTGATAAAGGATCACTGTGGTATAAAAAATGTAAAATATGCTTTTTTGAAGAACTTCACTTATAGGCAATGTGTTTTTAGAATGTAAAAAAGAAAAATAACACAGACTTTCATTTATTATTTTTTATACATATTTGCTGCTGAGGAATCTACCATTTTAGTTTCCAGTGGCCTCATTCCTGATGTGAGAGGAGATTTAGAGCTTCCTCTCAGAATTTAATCTGTACAATAAGAATGTGGCAGCAACTACTGCCAGTGATCTCATTGGTACTGGTGCAATGCTCATTAGTTTGCAAGAAACCCTCCCGTTGAGACAGAACTTGCCAGAAACGGGTTCAGTAAAGAAAATGGAAGCCTGCAATCACCATCATTAAAATGTGAACAAACACATGCTATGGTTGTGTATATTTTTTTAACTTTCTGCCCACTATCAAGTTTATCTTTTCAAAATACTGAATAGAGAGGTCTCCATCAAATGGCTGAAAAAAATAATAAATGTAATAGTTAAAAACATTAAATTCATAATACATTGTTAAGTGTAGGTAATCATGAAACATTAAAGCATTTTTTACTTTGTAGAGTCATTTTGTACATTATCAAATAAAAGTGCATTTTTTTAATCTTAGTTGTAGATGTGTCTATAAGATTTCCTTTATACTGAATACTGGTTACTTGTCTTTTTTAGTGGGAATGAAGGACTTTGACAAACCTATACTTGTATATGCATGGTTCTCTACAATTAATGGAGTCCGTATCAGTATGTGAACTGTTATCACTTGACAAGGAAAGATAAATAAAACAATAATAATAATAATACATAGATTTTTTTTATAGACATTTTAATAAAAGTGCTTTTTTTTTTTATATGTTTAAAGTGACACTAGTTTCATATTTACAGTATGGTATTTTGGAGAATAGAGTTTTATAAAGTGAAAATGGGTTGACCACTGCGATCCCAATCAGGGAACCAAGTGGTCACACCACCCTGAAGCAGAGCAGTCTGGTCAGTACTTGGATGGGAGACCACCTAGGAATACCAGGAGCTGTATGCTATGGCCCACTGGAGAAGGAACTGGCAACACACTCCAGCATCTTTGTCATTAAGACCAAGTGGATCAGCATGACCATGGACATAAAGATGTTCTGGTGTGTTACCGTAATTCAGTTATTAATTAACATATGGAGAGAGGAACCCTAAAGACTAATATGATATAAATATAATTGAAAGTGAGGACATGCAATTATTGTTACAGATTGTAAATGCAGCTAAGCATGGGCAAGTTCTAATAATGGGTGATTTTAATTACCCTGAAATAAACTGGATAAATGAGGCCAGCAGTTCAGCTAAGGGGAGCAGGTTTTTGAGTACACTCAGGGATCATTATCTGGCCCAGGTTATACAAGAACCTACTAGAAATGAGCTATCTTGGATTTAGTTATCACAATATTGATATAGTATCAAATGTTGAAATAGGGCAACCTTTGGGAAACAGTGATCACACAACAGTCTCATTTGAGATTGAATAAAAAAAACAAAACTCCCCCCCCCCACCGTGTCTCTCTAACCCCCCCGTGTCTCTCTAACCCCCCCGTGTCTCTCTAACCCCCCTGTGTCTCTCTAACCCCCCTGTGTCTCTCTAACCCCCCGTCTGTCTCTCTAACCCCCCGTCTGTCTCTCTAACCCCCGTCTGTCTCTCTAAACCCCCCGTCTGTCTCTCTAAACCCCCCGTCTGTCTCTCTAAACCCCCCGTCTGTCTCTCTAAACCCCCCGTCTGTCTCTCTAAACCCCCCGTCTGTCTCTCTAAACCCCCCGTCTGTCTCTCTAAACCCCCCGTCTGTCTCTCTAAACCCCCCGTCTGTCTCTAACCCCCCCCGTCTGTCTCTAACCCCCCCCCCTCCGTGTGTCTCTAACCCCCCTCCGTGGGGGGCTTGAGGATGGGGGGTTGAGGAGGGAGGTTGAGGAAGGGTTTGAGGAGGGAGGTTGAGGATGATGAGGGGGGTTGAGGACGGTGATAAGGGAGGGGGGAAGAGACACAGGGAAGGGAGAGGTTGGAAGAGACACAGGGAAGGGAGAGGTTGAAAGAGACACAGGGAAGGGAGAGGGGAGAAGAGATACAGGGAAGGGAGAGGGGAGAAGAGACACGGAGAGAGAGGGGGGCACAGGGGGTAGCACATTTCCCACCCTCGGCTTATACTCGAGTCACTCATTTTACCCAGTATTTTGTGGTAAAACCCTAAAATATTTTTTAAATATATTAATGGGATGAAGGCCTGAAGGAAGCTATAGAAACATTACAATGTAACACAGGACGTCTGATAATTAGTGACCAAGAAAAGGCAGATGAGCTAAAGAGGTTCATTTCTTCGGTATACACAAGGGAGGTACCAATGGTTGGGTCACTGCAATATAATGGGGCTACAATACCTTCTCCAAATAACTGGTTAACGCAGGAAGAAATCCAAAAGAGGTTGGAAAAAATAAATGTTAATAAACCCCCGGGTCCTGATGGAATACATGCAAGGGTACTGAGGGAACTATATTTAAAAAGGGAGAAGGAGCAAATCCGGGGAATTATAGACCAGTGAGCCTCACTTCGGTAGTGTGAAAGCTTTTAGAAGGGTTGATAAGGTATAATCTACAAGAATATGTCTATTCAAACAGGATTATAAGTAGGCAACTCAGTGGGTGTAGTCAATTTCGATTTTGCAAAGGCTTTTGATACAGTGCCACATGGGAGACTATTGAGCAAACTAAGGGATACAGGAATTGCCATAAATATTTGCTGATAGATTGAGAGCTGGCTAAAAGACAGGAAGCAAGGTCGTTGTAAATGGAACATACTCCGATTCGATTAATGTAGTAAGTGGGGTTCCTCAGGGCTCAGTATTAGGTCCTCTCCTTTTTAACATATTTATTAATGACTTGGAAGTGGGATTGGAGTGTGCTAGTTAATTAAATCATAAAATAATGTACTTTCCCTCCAAAGGGATTCGCCTAAATTAGAGAAATGGGCATCTAAGTTGCAGTTGATATTTAATAAGAATAAATGTGAAGTTATGTATCTGGGAAGGAAAAATAGACATGCAATTAAGAATCTTAATGGAGCAAATCTAGGGGTATCAGATATTGAAAGAGATTTGGGAGTACTTGTGGACAACTGCCTAGGTAACAGTGCTCAATGCCAAGCCGCATCTGCAAAGGCAAGTAAAATATTAGCATGTATTAAGAAGGGTATAGAAGCAATAGAAGCAAATATAATTCTGCCGCTATACAAATCTCTAGTACGCCCTTATTTGGAATATGGAGTACAGTTTTGGCCACCACTTCATAAAAAGGACATTTTAGAGCTTGAAAAAGTACAGAGAAGGGACACAAAACTGATAAGGGGAATGGAGGGCCTAAGTTATGAAAAAAGACTAACCAAATTAAACTTATTTTCTCTAGAAAAAAGGCATATAATAGGGGATATGATTACCTTATATGAATATAACCAGGGTCAATACAAGGCTTTGTCAAGTGAGCTTTCTGTGCCAAGAGGTTTTCAACTGACAAGAGGACATCCTTCGAGATTAGAACTAAAACGATTCCACCTTAAAGAAAGAAAAGGGTTCTTCACAGTAAGGGTGGTTAATCTGTGGAATTCTCTACCAAAGGAGGTGGTAACCGCATATTCGATAGATAACTTTAAAAAGGGATTGGATATATTTTTAAATAAAAAGGGCATTCAAGGCTATCCTGGATATTTAGAGAGGGAGTATTGATCCAGGGATGAATCCTATCGCCAGTATCTGGGGTCAGGAAGGATTTTTTCTTTTCTTTCCCTGTTGAGACAATTGGCAAAAAGAAAACGCAGAGAACGAGCCCTCAAAGGCAGCACTCGCCGACCACAGCACACCGACAGCAGCGCACAGTTCTAAAGTCGATGACAAACGGGCGCAGACAAAAGGGCCCTTGGACCCCTCAGCCTAACCCTAACCCTAACCCTTGGACTTAGCAGACTAACCCTAAACCCTTACACCCCGCAGCCTAACCCTAACCCTTAAACCCCCTAGCCTAACCATTACCCTTAGAACCTAACCCTAAAACCTGTTAAACTTACACCCCTAAGCCCACCTAACACCCCTAAGCCCGCCCAAAGACCCCTAACCCTAAAACATAACACCTCCAAGCTCCTGCGTGCAGATGTCGGGCGCGTTAATACACGAGTACGCTTATGTCTGTACGTGCATGCGTCGGCGCACAATTGTCGGCGAGCATTTGTCTAGCGCTCGAAAGTCGGGACACCCTGTATTACAAATACTTAGCAGAATCTGCATTCAAGATGCTCAAATAAAACAAAAAATAGTACCCTTTCACAAGCCTATTTTACTAAATGTTATTTTTTTTCATAAACATGTCTTTAGGTTCATAAATTACATATCTATTTATGTCGTAAGTGTGTTACATATTTTTCCAAAACTACAGTGGTCCTTTCAGTGAGCTGATAAATTCATAAAAGAGCATTACATTACATTACCGATTACAGCTACACGGCAGTAGTGTATGAAACCATTTAGTTCCACCCATTCCAAAGGTACTAAAAGATCAATGTAATGTCCGAACAAGAGGAACCTGTTGTTTTAATTATGCATTAATTGTTAATAAAATTCATATTTAATGATTTATAATGACAATATTCAATATTAAATTCACATTCAATGGTTAGAGTTTTCGCCTCCAGTTCATCTGTCTGCCTTCACCCTTATAATTTCATGATGGGGAGAAGAGAGATAATATTATTCTGAGAAAAAGCTTTAAGGGCTTTATTTAAGAACAAAGTCATTAGAAAAGAGGCCAAACAAACTTTTATAGGTTGCCCTCTCACCAATAGCTTGTTGTCTAGGGAAACGACTTCAACATTGCAGCCAGTTGAAAGTATTGTGTCTGAAAATTTAGCAGCTGTCTGCAAAACAAAGTCCCCCCTCATTTGACGTTCCAGTGGGCAGAGGCCAGCAGTAGTTTAGTTTGATATTTTTGATGGCAGGTTTAATATTGGAAATTGCTGTTTTTTAATCATTGTATCTGAATTGTATTAATGAACAATACCTAATTAAACCATCTAGCTCATGTTGTTAGGGTAATTTAAAGCTGAAATATTTGATATAATACACTATATTTTGGCATGATCTTCCAGTGCCATCTCCCTCTGTTCCTTTAATCTTAAATATTGACTCAAGCTGCCTATTCATATATTTCCATAACATTAGCACTTATGACTGTAACCCTTTATGTGCCGTGCAGACTTGCAAGTAATATGCTCAGCAGCTATCTCCTGTAACATATGGGTTAAAGCTGCTTTGTAGTCAGCCCTGTGACAGATGTCTCCAGGGCACTGTGAAGAGGGGATTTTCATCCAGTTTTCTTTGTAAAATGGATCAAAGAACCTCAGTGACATATTTAAAGAGGTTTCCTTTGAGTCAGCAGCAAGAAGAAAAAAAGTTTTAGCACTTTCCCAGAAGCAAAGCGGAGGCTTATATCTTTTTTTTCCGCTCCATCAAGGCAGACCATTTTTTTAACCAAGACTTGAATTGAGCTTCTGAATTACAAAGAGCCCCTTTAGTCTTTCCTTCAGACCACTGTGATATCACATAGCTACCTGTATTGTTATCTGAAACTGAAGATGCTTTCAACTTTAATGTCTTCGATTAGTAAGGTGGTAAATGCCTTGCATGTTTTCCTTTGCGGGACCATCCATAGCACTGACTAAGCATCAGCAAAATGACAGGATGGTGTGCCGGCAGCAGCCAGGGAGACTGAGGAAAAAAAGATACCCCTCGGAGATCAGAACATGATCTCAGCAGCAGTTCTGGACTTAGTACCAGTGTAGTGATCCTGTACGGGTCATTGTATTACATTGTATGCTTTATGGCTAACTAGAAGAACTTGGTACAGGAGCAAATCTTACACAATCTCATTTTTTCTGTACTATTATTTTATAATTTAGCAGCCATTTGAAAGAGGAATTTTCACTTAAACACAAGTTGCATTTTCATGAAAGAGTTCACTTATACATTATTTGAACAAAGTTCAAATATATGTATAAAAGTTTTAGTACTTGCCTTTTATTGCTACAAGACAATTGTATGTGAGGCATTGTGATCTGCTGTAGAACACAGTACATCAATGTATCTGTCACAGATTAGAAGTCAGCTGCCATTTTATAGACAGTTGAACTGACTCTTGAATGTTTGATCCAATCATCTCAGCATTCAGTGTGTCAGTGACAAACATGGAACGTAAAATGGTAGCATCCGCTCTCCATAAACATGGACGAGTAACTGACAATCTAGACAAGGTTAATAACTTTAAAATAAATAGTCATTATTTTGGATCTTCAATATAAAATAAACTTTGGGTGGAACATGCTGTTTAAAAGACATAGAAAAAACAAATGCAAAAGAAATCCTGTGTTGGCTTTCCATAGGAAAATGCAATCCAGAATGTGGCCCATCAATGGCGGAAAATCCAACATGGTTCTGGGAATCCGTTTGATTTTTTTGATTTATTATAATAGCAATACAGTATTTGCAAATGGTTCTTATATTTTTTTTAAGATGGTGTTTTAAACATTTTACAATATTTTTTCCATGAAGATAATTGTCATTTAGAGTCTAAACTTCTTATATTAAGTCCAATGTTCCTTCTTGTCCTTGCTTGACTTCCTCAATACATTTAAATAGAGCTGGGAGAGAATCATGGGAAAGGTTATAGATATCATTATTGTGTTTGTTTAGCCAATTGTTAAAATGATTTTAATTCATAAATCTAAAATAGCTTCCCCATTCTTGCTCCATTTTGTACCATGTAACACAGGCACATCACAATTAGTCTTAGCTAAGGTAGTGAATGCATGAAAGGTTTGATTTCAGTGTTTCTTAACAAGCTGGTTTCTTGTTAAAGAGCATTACATAGTATATGTGCATAGTGTGATCTATGTTTCTCTATAATAAAACTTGCTTGCGATATACATCATTGCCTATGTAGCCATGTCTTCTCAAGTAATGTATAGAAAGGGGATTTATCTGAATTGTTACCATAGAGAAGACCATATTGCCACCCCAGAAGCAAATAAACACACCAAGTCACGTGAAGCGCCTCAAAACAACACAATGGCACATTAGCATAATAAAGACACACCATCAATGGTGATCTTCTCAAGAATTATGGAACAAAATGGCTAGTACATTATGCCTACTATTTGCAATGGTCTTCAAAATTAATTTAAAACTACGTAATTTTGACTGGTTCCCTTTTAAGTTTTTGTTTGTTTTATTCTTTTATAAAGGCACACAAATCATGTTCGACATTGATCATCTTTTTAACATGAGAATAGTGTTGGTAAGAAGTTACCATATGAGTGTAATCATTCAGCTTTGGGTGAATGCTTTGATGCAATATGATTTCATATTTCTTTGGTTCTCCAAATTATTACAATCAATTACCCGTTAAGAGCAAGTGTTTGAGGCTATAACAGGAAAGTACTGTTGAGAATGTGATTTCACTGTTGGATCTGCCAGTGCTGGAATTGGATTGTCATGGCTTACTGAGGCTTCTAACTCTCGTACTTTCTGTTTGTCTTCTTTGGTCAGGGAAGATTCTGAAAATCCATTGTTGATCTTACGAGGTGATGTGCAACCTTACAGCTACTTAACGCATTGCTGGGTTACATTGCATCCACTCCACTTGAAATTGATATAAAAGCTTTACTTGTCTAAGTGGAAAACTGCAATTCTGAGTCCCTCTAACAAGCTCAATAGGCGAATAATACAAGTGTTTACTGACCTTTTCCATCTAGTCTTTTATCCTATGATACAAGTACTCTTGTTAGAGTTGTGCTTACCATTAACAATAAAGGTACAATCTTTCACAGCTGAGTAAAAATAATTTTTACATGCTACAATAAAAATATACCATGCGGAAAACAAAGATTTGTGCTGGTGTTATTTCAAAGAAAAGTTAGAAATTAATTTCAAATAACTTTTCCTGGTAATCTCGAGCGGTGTTGCTCAATTACTGGTTTCAGAGGACTAATATGCCCAATTTAAGGAATATCACAATTTAAACTGAGGTGTGTTAATCACTGTGAAAGAACCACTGGTTAATACCAATGGTCATGTAAGGATATCTTTTCAAATGATGGCCTGTTAATGGTTCTTTATAATTAGAATGGATAACTCTCCTCACGAATCCTCCTGGCATTGGATAAACATATTTGGTGATTTACATTCATACATAATTCATAAATCTAACACCATTTTTACTGTCCTTTTTTTTGTTTTTTACATTATATCTTGTTTACATTCGTATATAATTTGGCCTATTAAAGTTCAAGAAGCACTGTAGCCCTAGATTACAGCTATGTTTTTATAATCAAAGGAAAATAATATCTATTATGCTGATATGGAGTCTACCATTTGGATTTCTGGCATTGGATAAACATATTTGGTGATTTACCAAATGGTACAGCTTGGTAGTGACAGGTTATGAGATCCAATATGTAATCATAAGGCCACTTTGTAACTGAACAGAGACGCCATTTTCATGCTGCTTCATAGCACTGTGTCTTTTATATGCCACAGGAAGCAATTATAAATGTTACCTGTCTGCATGTAAGACATTGACTCTGTTGGTTGGACGATCAAGATCCAAACAGTAAACATAAACCTAATAAAATCACTGTAAATCTTGACTATCCCTTAATACAGATTTCTAAAGCGATTATACAAAGACACCTCTTGCTGGTACCTTATGATGTTCATATCATACAGTTGACTAATAGTTATGGATACCAGTGGTGGGTATTCAGAGTGGATGGGTTTGCAGGTTGGTCTTTAATGACTAACTGTTGTTGAGTTGACTCATTTTTTTATCCATTGTAGTAAACATGGTTAATCAGAGAAGAGGAATGACTCCAGGGATCACCCAGAAATAATCAGCATATTACTGTATGTACTATCTTACAGAAGAAGACATTTGTCAGGCTTGTCCAAGGTTAGTGCTTATGGACTGGATCCAGGCAACATCATACGATTACTCAACATAAATTAAAGATCAAAATGATTAAGCCTCTGTACTCAAACTGTATATCCTGAAAATATGGCCTTGCTCCATCCCAGGACTGTTAACACTGGACAAGCCTGATCAAGAGCATAAATTTGCTATTGTCCAAATAAATAAATAAAGCATATTCTATAGTTATTTGGTTATGATATTAGATATAGATACACATATGAGATATAGCTCGCTCTTAAACCTTTCATATGTTACACAGTTGACTTTATAATATAGCAGTAGTGATGGGTCAGAACTGTATATAATTACATATAATAATTCATAATAACACCATTTTTACTATTTCTTTTTAAGTTTCTACATATGTTATATCTTGTTTACATGTCCCTATCATTTTGCCCATTAAAGTTAAAGGACCACAGAAGCTCTAGATTAAAAATACGTTATTAGGACCAAAGGAAAATAATATCTATTATGCCAGGATGGACTCTACCATTTTGATTTCTTCTCATCAACTTTCAGAGATGTGAGGAGACTTTGAATGCAGAAGAAGCTTCTATCTGCACAATGGAAGTCTAGCATATACAACTATCTGTGTTTTCTGCAGTACTAATGGAAAGATCACTGGTTACAAGGATACAAGGTCCTGATAAGGTAGTAGAATCAGGTCAGAAATAGAAGAAAAAAAAAATTTGCAGTAAATATAATAGTATATAAAATTTAGAAATGCAAATTTTTTATTCAATGTTTTACTTATTTATCTATTTGTTTGTTTTGTAAAACAATGTGGCTATTTATCAGGTTAAGTTACTCAAAATACTATATAGAAGCAATTATATGGTTTGAATAATGGTTAAGCACCCTGGTCACTTTTATAGATATTACTCTGCATTTACATTACAACCTTGTGATAAAGAAATACATTTTTCAGTTATTCCATTGAAAAATGTTGGTAAGCATCCTCATGCTTAAATTCAAGATAAAATCAAGTTTATAAAAGCAGATGCACCAGTGAAGAGTTATTACATACAATTAAATGTTCCCAAGGGCACTTTTTTAAATAGGTATGTGTAAAAGCAAGCTTTATTTTGATTTAAAAAAAAGTATTTTTCCAGTCCAAGGTTACTTTAAATGCATTTCAACACAAAAATATAATAACAAAGTAGTTATATTATTTTGGATTTATGTCCGTTTTATATATTCCCTATTCCCTAGTATACACAGCTGTGATGTTTAGTCAGATACATGTATTTTGTTTATGACCTGATCAAACTGTATCCTTATGGAAATGCTAACACATGAAGATTCACAATCTGCTTAATCCAGACCTTGCTAATTAGAAGAATCATTTTAAGGGGAAAACTGTAAAATGTAATTAGATTTGAAATGGTTTCACAGATTTGGCCCGGCGAGACATCTTAATTCTTGAACATAACAAAAAAATATATCTTAATACTGTATATAAACTGAGTTGTTTGTAACCCTTCACAGCTGGCTTAAATAATCCTATATATTTTTTCAGTTTAAGCATTGTAAATGAAAGGAAGGATGACACCCAAAATGAAGTAAATGGTAAAAATGGGTACTGTATATGGAAGTTTCCCAGTTTTCACCTTTCTCTAATCTAACACAGGCTGCTTATATCTGAAACACAAATTACATGGGTAGTTCTATACACATACAGATTTATTTTATTTTAAAAAGATCAGTTTCTACACCCCCAGAGCTGCTTACTTTTAGCCTCATTAAATGTGGGGACTGTAAGTCCAATGTGAAGCTTGCAATGGCTGCGTGCTTGAAATTTGGCCGAGTTACGTTGCTATTAAATTAGAATGGGCTGCCAGCTACGGGCTTGAGACGCAAATCGTAGGTCGTTCGTAAAACGTTGGAGTTGTCGCCTTGTGGACGATCAATTAGTGTAGACTGTAGTTATGAGTTTAGATGCCAATGGAAAAAGAGATTGTTAGCGTTACGTCACTGAAAAGTGGGAGGGAAGATTTCAAAATCCTACAGGCTTCAAATACAGTTTGCGACCGGACCCACATTCCACAGTAATGCAATATTCATAAAGCCATAATTATGATATTGTATTAAATGTGAGTTGCTGTATATGTATTAACACATTGCTTGCCGGAAATTAAACATGAAATAAAGTATTGTTTTAGGCCGATTTGCTAGCTTGAGAATGTTGTGCTATTAATACTAAGACCTAACATCACTTTCCCTTTTAATGAAAGTACAGTAGTGTGTTTTTGTTTGCAATTACTGAACTACATATTGGTCTTTACCCCCCTTGCAAGTCCTCTCCAGTACTTGTAGGGCTTTGGGCTCCATGTGCGCATTACGGACTAGCTCGCTGGTGACTTTGTTGCAATTTAATAGCATGATTGTAATTGTAGCAGTTACAGGATTTGGGGGATTTGCGGGCTGCGAAGTTCCACGTTCACGTCCTGTAGGCATTTTTCAGCCGTCCTGTGGCTTAAACTGCAAGTCGTCTGTGGGGACGTTTACTGGGCTAATTTAATAACCGCAAGTCCTACTTTCTACTTTACGACACTCAGCCCGAATTTAATGAGGCTGCTAGTACCTATCAATAGAAACACTGCGTTTCGGTATGTATTTTTTGTTCTTTTTTAACCCTATTCTAACTGTCCAGAAAGTATCAGCACAATGCAGAAATCCACAGCAACAATATTTGAGCTCCCCCTTGATTCCTTGTATCAGGAAAAAAGACTACACACATCCCATGATGCTTTGCTGCAGAGACTCAATCCCCAGATTTTACAGCAATGTTATAGCTGCTTGTGAATGGCCAAAACAAATTATGAATTTTATTCTGTTTTAGTTTGAGTTGTCATTCCTTATCAAAAGCAACTGTCACAAAACTGAAGAAATTTGCAAACATCAGTGTTAGTTTATTAATATTTATTTTGGACTTATTTTATGCAACAAAATGTTTTCATACACAACGGACTCATAATCCATGAAGGTTTTATATAGGTTTTTGCAGATGCCATCAGCTGTTGAATTTGTAACGGTGCAATAAAATGTGTTTGTTTCAATTTTCTCTTACAATAGTCCTGACCAGGTCCACTGACCAGTGCAGCTAAACTTGGACATTTTGATACAGTTGAAAACTTTGAAACCATAGGCAGTTGGAAGGATCATAATATCTGTCAGATAATATGGTTCTATTTATTTACTTCTCAGTTGACTAGCAATGAATCAATGTTTGGAAAAAATAATCAATGTAAATTTTAAAGGTTACATTTGACTTGTAGTATTTCAGATTTTTACAGATATATTTCTTTCCTCCCCTTATCTGGTCCTTATGGACTGACTTAATAGGCGTTTATCTGTCTTCTTCCTTTTTTCTAGTTTACATTTTTTTAGGACAGCCTCTTGGGCAGATTTGCTCCCAACTCCTTGGACACCTAGCTGGAGATACTTTGCTTTTCTTAGTTTTGCTTTTAGCTTTAGTTTTGTTTTAAATTGTGATCTGATCTCTTTATATTTTTATCAATTGTATTTAGCATGATATTTTTTATAAAGAACAGATACACATAATTGTGGGAAATGTAGTTCTTTTTCACTGCAGTTCATCATAGCAAACCTGCTAATTTTTATTAGCTCAAACTGAGCTTTTTGCTAATATACATAAAAATAAAGTTTTTCCGCTATCATTTCGCTCAAGAAAATATTTGCTGTTTAAACAAAAAAAAATGAATTGCTTTTAGTAAAATAGCCTACAATGCATTTTTGTTTTTCATTTCATTGAATCATGTTCCCAAAAGCATATGTGAAATGTGTAATAATATTCAAAATCGTCTTGAGAGGTGTTGAAGTGTGCCCTGATTTCAGTAGATCTTTTGCACATTTCTTGTAATGATGTCTGCGTCTGGCAAGCAGCGTTCACCTTTCTAAGCAATAACAAGAGCACTGTTGAGTATGAAGAATGGATGACAAACTTGGCTTGACCTGGTGTCCTCTGGTTTGAAGCTGATAAATAGAGCCTTGTAAATGCAATCTTCATCCGTGTTCAGATGAATGGCTCAACAGCATCTAATAGTAATTTCTTCTTATAAATATATGTCATTATTTCATTATTATGACATTGAGTCTGTATCCCATGAATAACAAATTGTCTTAACCCTTTTTTGTTATTTGATTACTTAGGATACATTGCTATGCTGGTTAAAGGACCACAGTAATAAGTGGAAATCAGTTTGTTTTGTGAAGTAGGCAACAAACTAACATTCACAACTATATAAGCCAAGAGCATAAAAGTATTTATTGGGAAAATGTTACTTAATGGTGAGTCTTATTATTTATGTCTGACATTACCGCCTACTGTTTCAGATCCTGGGAGAAGTGTTACTCTTATCTATTGTTTGAGGGAGGGGTGGATATTTGCAACAACAAATAATAGTGGTTCTCAATCAGAGAACAAACTAACCTTAATAGGTTAGTTCTATGGACATGCTAACCAACTCTGAGAGCAACCTCTGTTCGCTCTTCTGTGCCCTTCACAGGGAAAAATATCCTGTAGTATATCAGTCTAGTCTCACTCAAAAGAGTGATCCAGCCCCAAAATACCAGGCAATTCTACTAACCCCAGATGAACGTTACAGCCGTAGTTGGGTCTCGTCAGTAGGGTATAGCCGGTAACTCCCTAAGGCACACTGAGCAAGGAGCCTCCATCACCCTTAAGGAGACTAACCCCTAAAAGTAATTTTGCATAAGCAACAACAACAAAAAAATAGAAGTGCTCAATCAGAGAATGAGCTAACTTTAGAAGCTTATTCGATGGACATGATAATCTGCTCGGAGAGCAACCTCTGTTAGCTCAGGCGTGGGTATTTCTTGCATCTTTGGAGCATTTAGTGACACCTTGCATTTCCCACACTTTACTCTGAAGCAGATATTTGCAATGATAACTGTAAGTACTGCTCCTACAGAAATGTAAACACCACCTTCATGCATGCTACATTCACCATGTTCAGCAGATGTATCATAACTTACTTTTTTTTCTTATTAAAATAACTTTATGACATTTTTGAAGCCTAATGCTCCTGTACTCAATATTGTTTGTCCTTTAGCAAAGTGACTGTACACAGTTGATTATTGTTAATAGGTTCAATAGAATAACAAGA
>CM050166.1:381339387-381376887 GCA_027410445.1 Discoglossus pictus | reverse complement strand
TATATATATATATGTATATATGTATAAGTACATCCATGGTGATCAGGTGATGATGTGGTTGTGACGGTCCAAGATTGACCAGGTTGGTGAAGGGAGGAAGTTGGCAGTGTACCAGGTGTACTGAGTGCTCCCCCTTTGTTGGTATGATGGCTTTCTTGGACCAATCGACTAGCTTGTTTGGCACCTTTCCTTACTCAAACAGGATTGGTTCTCCTATACGTACGATTTTCCAAACAGGGGTGATGCGTGGGCAGCGTTTGGGCTTGTTCTGCATCAGAAGTGGGTACCCACTTGTTTTAAGAGAAAGCAGCCACTGCAGCAGCCCTTTCCGGAGATGGTGGTTTGGAGAATTGGAAGGTCAGGTACTTCGGTGATAGATCATTGGACATTTGTATATCTGATCATACGGGCACTTCGCCTCAGTTGCAGGTGGTATGGTCTTGGTTTTAGTGGAAGGTGCAATCAATTTGTTCCAGGGATATGTTATGACACCAGATGAAGGAGCAGGTAGCGAGTGGCACTTTCCACTTCCTACCTTGTATCGAACCAGCTGGTGGAAGGAAACTGGTAATGCCAAGCAGTCGGTTTATGGCATGCAAAGACATCAGGCATGATTGCAGCTTGCCTCATCTGTCTGTTATCTGGTCCAAAAGGTCTTTAAAAAAAAAAAAAAAAAGGGAAAGAAAAGACTGTATAATGTGGGGAGTTTTGTTAAGGCCTGAAGGAAAGTGTGCAAATTTGTGTTTAGTCTGGCTTAGAATTTAGTTTTCTCTGCAGCAATGTGAGCTCAAGGGCTCAGAGGCTAATAGTTTTATTTTCATGTTTTGCCTATATTCATGAGCAGATATTAAGTTTATAGTGCTGTTTTTTAGGAGGGTATGCAGCAGGCAATGGTGTTGTTCAGGGGGGGGCGGGGGTCGAAACCCTATAAGGTATTTTGCTGTCTTCTCTGTGGCGCATGGCGAGGGGAGTCGCCAGGACAGTGATGAAGTGGGAGAGATCCTACCCTACAGTGGTACGGCTCTTCCAGCACTGTAGGCCCTGGACGAGGGTTCAGTGCGTAGGGTGCACTGTCTCTGGCCAAGCTCCTCCCCTCACATGGTCATTGTTAATTTATTATTATTATTGTTCTGGTTATTACATTATTTGTGTTTACCAATAAGTGGTCTGTGTCTAATCATTATATTCAATATGTGATTTGCGTCTAATCTCTATATGTACATAGTTGCTTAGGTCATGTTTGATGCAAAAAAAATGTATGCACCAACACAACACTACATTTCATGGAGATTTTTTTTTTCAACAGTGCATTAGTGATCAATTGTTTAGTATTTTTTGCGCTATAATTATTTCACTACTTGTACAAAATAAGAAATCCAGGAAATGAAAGGGCCGGGTCACATAATATGTCTTGTATTCCAAGAGCTAAAACCATTCCTTAGATACCAGGCTGATAAATGCATACCTTATTTATATTTTAACAATTTATGTAATCTAGCAATATCTATGTAATAAAAGTACAGTGCAAATAGTGTAAGCTTTAAGAGCACTGATGAAGTAGTCTGCATATTTATTATTAAATGCAAAAACATATTAGAAAGTTAAATATAATAAGATGTAATACATTAATATTTATATACAACTATAAGCCGCAATTGGCATCATCATTACAATTCTGTATGAGTGAACTGCAAATCCCAAAGCTTCTTTCTGACTTAAAAGTTGAACAGCCTTCGTCATCTGTGATCTTACTCCCCAAACTCATTCTTAGGAATACTGAAAGGAGGATGCAAACATAAGGGACTACTACAGTGTCCTTTTAATCTTCATACTAAAATGCGGCCCAGGAATCCCATTACATCATTTCCTGTAAAATAAATAACTACAGTATATTGGTTAGTACCTCCCTCTACCACACTCTCCCATCTCTCCGAGCACCAAAGCCTTGCCTTTTCACATTAGAGCCTCACCTTTGTATCAGCGTGTGTTGCCATTGTCACAAATGTAATCTATTAACAATTTTCCAGTGAAACGGTTAAAGGAAAGCTGAAACATCAGCAGCCAATTTTAGAGATTGAATAGTTAATAGTTTATACTTTCGTAACAGCTTATTTGTTTGAACTCTGAATCAAAAATCTATATTTTTCTTTGCATTGCTCAACACAGAGAAATCAAGTAAAGCGATTTACCAATTATTGTGGGCTAGAAAGCGGAATATGCTATCCTGTAAACACTTAATGTTGCTGATTTTGCTCTACATGAGAGTGCGCTTTCCATACCTCAGATTGTGTAATTTCTAAGGAAAAAATGCATGAAATATCAGTAATACTTGAAAATGCATACATTTAAAAGTAACGTATACTTTTTTTTAGAAGCATAATAGAAAAATCTGGAATACGCTGGCCCTTTTACTGTACCCATTGTATAAAGCATTGCAGAAAATGCTGGTGCTCTATAAATGATTTTGATTAAAATGATAATAGCAGTAACCTAGCTAAAAGTTGAATTAAAATTAACTAAGTATAAATGAAAATTCTGTGTTTTATTCTAACAGAACAGGATGTTCTAAAAGCTACCATAATAAAGCTACAGAGAACAAAGTCCTTTATCTCAAAGTATTTAGTTTTTAATCTTCTTTTAAGCAGGAGTTTTCTGTTTAATTATAATAACATGTTGATATGGGCATTATACACGTTGGAGATTTGACCCTCCTGCCATCAGTTTATTCCATCATGTACTACTTACTTTCATCTTAACATTATCACTCAGAAAGATAATTGCATTTCTATAAAGCTTAGTTTCAGGGACAATGAACCACAGTTGCAATTTATCATTCCCAGGTAAAGCCTCTGCTAGTTCAAATGACTTGTGACTGTAGGAGTTTTGCCCATTAATAAAAATCTACTGTAAGACAGCAGAGAAATCCGTAAACCTCTGATAATGAAGTAGTAATTTGGATAAACTTTCTTTGAATCTGTTAGAACTGTTTTTTTGGTTTTTTTTTAATCGTGATTTAAGGTTGTAAGCCCTTTGGAAATGATTCAGCAGGCTAATGTACTTACTTATTTACAACCTTACAGATAAAGCAGGTATATTAACACAACAATCCCACCTCAGGCCATAATTAAATAGCAACAGTAGGTAATATGCTTAGTACATTGCTTCATCTTGAATAAGAAGACTTCTCTTTCAGTAGTTTATCATTTCAAAGTGTGTTTCTTTATATATTTTAGTGCACTAACATGGCTATTTATCACTAAAATAGTGCATTAAAATATGTATTGCATATTAAAATACTCAATTTATAAATATATATATATATATATATTTTTTTTATAAATATATGTTATTAGAAGAAAATAGCGTTGTACACATTTGTATTAAATTAAAAACATACATTATACAAACATATTATTCAAGGTTTATGTTGTATAATCTTAACATTTGTATCCTTTTTTTTTATTAAGCTAAACAACTAAACATTAAATAAAATAATAGCCTCTAAATTTTTTAAAGCTTTAAATTATTATTTTTTTTTTCATTAGGACACTGCGAAAATACAAAATGTCCAGTTATATCGTACAAGCATGTTACAACAGTACATTACAATAAGCAACACGTGTCTTATCAATCTTTTTCAATATTTTCTATCCTCAATAACATACCGCATTTATTGATAACAATAGTTTGTTTTGTGCGAAGACAAATAGTGTTTTAGAAATATTCTCTTACAGCGCTATTTTTTAATTCCAGCCCACTATGAGTGTCTACTGATCCCAACAGGCCACCCATTTTCTGTAATTTTCATCTAAATCGGCTGATAATGAGCACATTCTGTAACTGTTGGATTTTCCTCCTAATTTCCTCGAATATGGGCACACAATCCTTCCAATTTGTGGCTATTATGATTCTAGAAACCAAGAAAACCTTGTTTGACAACAAATGCAAAACCTTTGGAAAGTTTGGCATGGTAAGTCCCAAGATTGCATCCTCATGTTTTCTAGGGACACCTGAACCCCAAAGTCTCTCTAGTATATTGTACGTTTCGTCCAAAAAGATGAGCTATTTTCGGACTGGCCCACAGTGCATGTCCCAACTTAATTACAGCCTCGGTTGCCATTCAAGGGTGCCTTTGACCTTTGTAAGCTCTCATTTGTTATTGTATAACTCTTGATCCAAGAGGCCCATTTCTTGTCGTAATGTAATTACCTAATGAGTATATTAGACTTTGCAAGTACGGTAGCTTCTTCTGTTTTATCTACGATAATGGGCCAGGAGAGATCTATTAGTTTACATATAGTTGCAATATGTGATTCATCAGCACTAAATGTTGTGGCTAATAGTTTTTTTTTACTTGCAAATTTTAATTCTAGAGAATATTCCTATTAAACAAATTTGTGGTATAAGTATTATTTGTATACTGTACATATCATTAATTTGCTATATTTTCCTAACTATTGGACAATTTACCAAATATATACGATCGTCTTTTCCACATCCTCTAACAAGATTTTTGACTATTTTATGTATTTTTGTTGGTACCATATACATCTATGAGTCACTTTAAGACTTGTTTCTAATAAAGTGTAATGGGTCAGTTAATTTTCTATGATAAATATGCATCTCATATTTGTGGCCCTTTTTGTTTTCTGTATGGATTGGAGACATACTACATCATCAGTGTTCAGGGCTTGAAAGTTAGACTATATATTAATAAGCAGTAGATGTTGGCTTCTAACAGCCAACTCCAACACACAATTAGGCTTTGTGCTAATCTGTTTTTTTGTTTGTTTCTTGGAATCCTATGGTTCAGTCATAGTGTACAAAAAATGCTTCTACATTACTCTTAAAAGGAATGCCGAGAAGGTAAGATTATGGATCCACACTTAGAGATTCATCATGAAGTAGTATTAATAACCTTAATCTGTAACGGCTTAAAACATCTGCATTAAAATGTATGATAATTAGTATATATTTAGCTCTATTTTATCAGAATTTAAAAGCATTACCTTTCAGATAGTTGCTTCTCTGTCATCACTTGCAGCTTGTAACTAGGTCCGTTAGAGGCAGGAAAAGCCATTTGCAAAAATCTGAATTTTTTGAAAATCGCCTTCTGCAAAGCTTGATGGGACGTCTGACATCATAGCTTGTGACATCAGCACTCTTGGCTCTTGACATAATAGATTTTTATATGCAGCTTCTTACAGTTGATCCTGAGCATGTTTACAGTTATTATATTACTAACTGTCAAGATTAAAGCTTGATGATAACATTTGAAATTCCATTTAAAAAAAATGGGAGTACAATGTAAAAAAAATATTTCAAAAAGTTAAGTCTAACTAAAATATCACAAAACAAGTTTTGAATTAGAAAAAAAAAAAATAAGAAAAAAAAGTTTATGTTGATGCTGGATACATCCATGATAGATAAAGTTATATGTTTTTAAGGAATTATTTCCTATCTCCCTTGGTTTTAAAGAGCTTTTAATCGTCGTTGTCTCCTAAAAATGTGAATAAAACTTTATTATTTTTGTTTTGCTATCTCTAATGCTCTAGTGAATTTATATGGAAGTTTCCATGTTTTTTATTAGAAACAGACATAACATTGATTCATTCTATACAAATTTGTATTTTATTTATTTTAAAAAATTGGTTTCCACATTTCTAGAGGTTCCTACATAGGCACCTGCTATCTACCAATAAAAGCACTGCATTCAGATAAGTTTTTATAACCCTACACTAACCTTCCAGCATGTAGCAGCACAATGTAAGAATCCACAGTTGAAATGTCTAAGCTCCCCCTTGCTTCCTTGTGATGGGGGGGGGGGGGGGGGAGACTACACATTCCATGATGCTTTGCTGCACAGACTGAGTTACCAGACATTGCAACAATGTTATAGCTGCCTATGATTTGTCAAAATTAATTACGAATTTTATAGTAATTTGGCTTGGATATTCAGGTTTTTTTTGTTTTTTTTAAATCAATTGCCAGAAAACTGAAAAAAATTGCAAACGGGTATGTTTTTTGATGTTGAATTTGATGATGAATTTTTTTAATGCAAACATTTTTTTGCATACACTACCGATTTTCCTCTATCAGATGCATTCATAATCCAGGAAGCTTCTATATAGCTTTAAGGTTGTATGTATAAGAGGATCATTTACATTTCTGGAGAAGCTGGGCTGGCATTTATTATTACGAACTGCCTACTCTGGACATGTGCTGGGGATAATTGTCAAATCCAATAAGATTCAAGTACATAACTTGTAGGGATTCCCTGTTTGTCCAGTGGTGGGTTCAATGCGGCAACCTGGGTTTGATTGCCATCAGGAAACCAAGAGGCCACACCACCCTGAAGCCATTCAGAGTTGGGCCTGGTCAGTACTTGGATCAAAGACCACCTAGGAATACC
Organism: Discoglossus pictus; assembly: GCA_027410445.1. Taxonomy (NCBI): domain Eukaryota; kingdom Metazoa; phylum Chordata; class Amphibia; order Anura; family Alytidae; genus Discoglossus; species Discoglossus pictus. Next base: position 381,370,475 of record CM050166.1, on the reverse strand, counting down.
AGTTGCTGTATGCTGTGGCCCACTGGTGAAGGAACTGGCAAAACACTCCAGGATCTCCCTCCATGAATACCAAGTGGATCAACATGGTGTGTTGCAGTCTATTAAGTCACAGAGAGAACGACACAAACACAAAACATACATGACTAATGCCCTCACTTCTCACACTTTTCCACCCTCCCTCACACATCCATCCAGTGATATGTGGGAAAATATACCGTTCAACTAGTAGCTGAAACCAGACAAGATGGAGTCTTCTATGCATAAAGAATGTTCAAAAAATATTATGTACGCGTACAGTAACAACTGCTAACGTTGATAATGTGTTAAACACTTCAAAAATAAGTGCATTTTTTTTTAAACTACAGTGGTACTTTAAACTTTGCAGAATACATTTTGGCGGTATCCATTTAAAGGCTGTTTTTTTGCATGCTGGCTGTGAGCATCCACTCTCCAATTTGTGACTCGTTCGGATCTTTCTAGTCAACCACAGGACTGTGATAAATCAAATGCAAGTATAAAGAACAGCAGATGAAATACATAAAGCCCGCTGACAAACAAGAAGCGGTTACAAACACACACAACACACGCACACCTATTATTTTCCTTCTGCTAATATAATATGCCTTAATATAATTCCACACCTGCAATTAGACATGCTGTCTGATCACCAGCCATCGAATAAAATGCTTTTATATTCATCACTCAAAAAGCCGAATTTAGCAAATGAGCCCAGCGTCATGTCAGTCAATGTTTTAGTAAAAATCTTAAACCAGGCCTGGTAATAAGGAATGCTGATTTCATCAGCACAAATTCACCTGTTGTGAGATTAAAATACAGTTTCTGTAGAAGGAAATTGAAGTCCTATTCCTCTAGATGCAACCTGTCATAAACTAGCATTCTTTTGATTGAGTCAAGATGAGAGCGAAGCAGCTCTTGAAGAGTAATAACAGGTTTGCTGAAATAGAACAAATTGCAGTGGATAGCAATTGTATCTGTTTCACGAAATTGTCTCCTAGTAGCGTGATGTGATGAGCCTGTGGTGAGTGAATATTCCTCTCCGTATTTGTGTTTTGTCGGGTCAGGCATGTTCTATCTTCTTGTTGGAAAAAAACAGAAATGGCAATAATTTTCAAAATCACAATACCTTTATTACATGCCACGGTTTTATGTTTCACAGCTGCAAATAAAACTACAGACTGCAGCATAATATATAGCTCAGTCTGTTCCTTGCTTAGCGTTTTTCTGTTTTCCTAAATATCCATAAAATTTTTATTAACGCTTTCTGTTTTAGTTACATATATACAATATGCTATATTTTAGTACACTTAAAGGCATATATAAGTATCCTGGATTATGAATGCATCAGTAATGTATGCAAACCGTTTTTTGCATGAAAAAATATCAAAATAAATATGAATATACACATCCTAAAGTTTGCTAAATGTCTTGCGTTTGCAAGCAGATGATTTACAGAGTTAACGCCACTGGAAAAACCTGCTAAAATTAGCATAAAATTCATAATTCGTTTTGGCCAATCACAGGCAGCTAATACATTGTATCCATCTATGATGGCAGTTTTTGTAGCACGGAATCATGGACCCAGACATTGCTCTGTAGATCTCTGTACTGTATGGTGCTGGCTTGAAGGTTAGTAAAGGGATAAAATCTGTACCCAAATGCAGTGTTCCTATTGGTAGGTACACTGTGCCTATGTCAGTAGTTCTGCGGGTTTGGAAGACAAGTTTTATTTTTAAATAAAATAAATCTGTATGTGTATAGAATGGAAATGTGTGTGTCTGATATAAGCAGCCTCTGTTACATCAGAAAAAGGGGAACTTAGATATAACTTTAAAGGGACACTGGCACCCTAATAACAAGTTTATGTCTTCTTAAAGGACATTTAAAACTAGCTGTATGTTATATTAGTTGTTTTTATCTACATTGACTCATTCAAAAAAATATTCAGTATTGTTTGTGTAGAACTCTCCTAGTATGGGCCTAATCTGGCTGATCTAGAAGATATAACTGCAAAACAACAATGAGGTAGGTTTCTTTGGTTTGTTTACATTTTTGCAAAAACAGTTTCACTAATTAGCACTTCAAAGCAGCTAATTACTATTCATGAGCTGTACATTTACATAATATTCTGGAACAAACAATGCTGAATATTTCAGCAATGATTTGCTTTAGAAAAAATGGCTAGTACAATGTATATCCATGTTTTCATGCTTTTTAAAAATAATTTTAAACATTACTTGATTTTATTAAAACCTTATGGAAGTTTTCTGGATGTTACTTGGTATATAATATACCTTTATATCTATTTACTTTTATGTACTTTATTAATCAGTGCTTATAGACTGTACTTTTACTGTCTAGAATCAAATAAATAGTAAGAGTCCACCCACTGCAGTGTATGCATACACAGACTCTTAAGTACTTGTCATACTAACCGGTAACCATTTCTCAGCAACATTCTGCAATGGGCTGCTGAGACGTGGCCCCTGATAGTCTAGGACACTACATTGCACATCCAGCCCTACAAAGTCTGTGTCTGCATAGCCTGCAGAGTGGAGACCCATAGAGGGACTGTTTGTTTGATTTCAGGCAGTAAAAACAGAGCTTATAATCACTTCCTAATCAAATAAAAGTAAAGAGATACACAGGTATGTTATATACCTAGTAACATCCAGAAACCTTCCATGCGCCTTAAATTGGCAAATGTATAATAAAAAAAAAACTAATTTATATGCAATTATGCTGCAGTGGGAGCCATCATGTTTCTGTAGATCTAGTTACAAGTGGAAGGAGACTTTGAATGCACATGGTTGTAACTATTACAACTGAAATGGCCATTGCTTGAGAAATTTCTTCAAACAAGACACTCAAGAAAGGGAATGCATACCCACATTTAAAATAAATAAATACATATAATCATTAGTACAGGGAATCTGTGTTTGTTTTAATAGATATATTTTGACTGGTATTAAACATAGTACTCAAAAAGGGTCTGTAGTGTTCCTTTAATGCTTTATGTGCATAACAAATAATAGTGTTTGTAACCCATAATATAGCACAGTTTTGTTTTAGTGCTTTATTATAGTTATAGTATCTTCCATGCCATCTGTGCATCTAACGGTTTAAATCCTCAATGGAGTTATATATATATAATTTGGGAATTGGGATGAGTTAATATATCATTAGTGCAAATCAATCAATCCCTGTACTGAGATCAGTTAAACATACTGTATACAAATGGTGCACACATAGCTTACCTATATAACATATAGCTTAAAGTGTGTAGCATACAATGTTTCAAAGATCTATCTATCTGTCTGTCAGTCTATCTATCTATCTATCTATCTATCTATCTATCTGTCTATCTGTCTATCTGTCTGTCTGTCTGTCTATCTCCAAATTTAATTGAATTTGCTTTCTTGCTCTGAAGTCTTTTGTTATTTATCATCACTCCACAGGGAATGTGTTCTCCTCAATAGCAGATTAACCGGTTGCAGATTTTCTGCAATCAATGTGATTGCGACCCTAATACATGTGGAAAATCTAGCATTGTAATTGTCTGTATTTCCCTTGTGTTACTTTAATGACAATGAGGGTATTAATGATAGAAACATCAACACAAAACTCTCCTGTCCCTTCCACATATTAATTGTATCATTTCTCTTTCTTTCTCCATCTGCCTTTTCTGTCTATTTCTGTCTCCGTCTTCTCTCTCTTCTTCCTTGACTTTTTCTTGTCTCTCTTAGGTTACAGTAATAGTGATGTAAAATGTCTCTGTCATGCCACTTCTATTCTATATATTTAATGCTTAGGTTACAGAATTCAAATTACATTGTATGTATGATGGATGTATGATATATATATACTAGCTACTTGCCCGTAAAAAATGACGGGAGTAAAATTGCAAGCCTGGCAATGCTGTTTGCCCACACAATGCAAGGATTTGGCCCTTCGGCACTCATTGTGAGCCTTTCCTCTGTGTAATTTATGGTCCTACCTTGGGTTAAGTGTTACTGCCTTGGGTTAAGTCCTGCAATGAGCCCCAAGACTCACAGTGCAATGAGCGCCTTCGGCTTTGGCGCTCATTGCAGCCTGTCCCGCGCAGTCGACGCCTCGCTTTGCAAGGCTCACAGTTGCGGCCCTACGGGCCCCAATTGCAGCCTAGGTTCCTGCGGCGGTCAGTGGCTTGCCTTTGCGAGGCTCGCAAGTGCGTTACCAAACGTGTTTGTGTGTGTGTTGTTACTATAAATATATATATATATATATATATATATAATTATATATATATATATAGATACATACACGTGTTAGTATTCATACAATGCAATATTGATCTCTATTATGTACTCCAGCACTTCCCAGGACTGATATTTTGTATTTTGCTTGAATGCCAAATATATAGAAAGAGAGTAGGAGTTAACTAACTACAATACTGGTAAAATGTTCATTAGATACTTCACTCACTAAAGTCGATAGATTTAGCATTAATTTATTAACAAATATTCCTAATACATAACACATGAACACCAATATAATAATATTTGAAATAGGATAGTAAATATTAGTAACTAGTCAATAGTAAAAATAGTTTATATTCAAGTTCAATAAAGCCGCTTTTTAAAATTGATTGCAAGCATATATTAAAAGCAATTAAAAATTGTTAACAAAATAAGACATACATCTTTAAGAATCACCTCTTAACTCAACACTCAGATAACGTGCCTACTTGATAATCTTTTAAATAATGTAAACCAGTAAATACATTTTGAAGACTGACCTAACAGTTTGATTTTACTAAACAAGAGAACCCAGTCCAACTTATGAAGCGATGTGAGACACATTGCAGGAAACCAAAACTCTATACTGTATTCAAATACATATCCAATTAAAGTTTTAACAAAAGTAATATAATCCAATAAATATTTAATATTTGGAAATAACGTAATTGTAGTATCAAGCTTAGACCACTAATATTTTTCATTCCGGTACAAGATACAGCATGTAGAACATCCAGTCTTGTCATGGCATATGGCAGTAAAAAAGAGAATAAATAAATTGTCAATCAGCGAAACAAAGGTAAAATATGGAATTTCTAATAAAAATAATATCTTATAGTCTTAAATAAGAGTTTATTTAATTATGCATTTTTATAAATTTCTGTATTGACACTTTGTATTACAAATGTAATACAATTTACCGTATCTATCTTCCTTACCTGTATGCATTCTTTTTTCCTCTTCATTTTAGAGTAATACATTTAAACCATCGTCCCAGCTTGGATGGACTGTTTAAGATTTTAACAGCTCAATGTTAGAATTAAAGGTAATGCCCTAATAGGAATTTTATGTTTCAGTTAAGCATTGATATTTAATATATTTATTTTTCAGTGATTTATAAAAGTAATATTCAATATTAAACAGCAGCATCTAAAACTACAGTTGAGTAGCTTGCCTCCACCCCTTATTGGATTTTAAAGCAGAATTAGTAACTCTGTGAGACAGTCCTGAATGGTCAGACACAAATTAGTTTAACTTGTCAAGGACAGAAACCTAACACAAGTCTCTAGTCAAAAACATATTTTATTAAATATCAATCACTAATTAAAATATATAGCACAGGGCTAGTCAATTTAATTAAAAAAAAAAAATCACCAATAATGTAAGCGTATGGCAGCTTCAGTTTAGATATTTGATTAATTTATTTAGGTAATGGAGGTCCAGAAGACCCAGGTTCTCCTATTGCGTATACCTGATCTAGCTTCTGTTGTTAGGGTGTTAAAGTGATCTTTAACAGCAATAAATACACATGTTGAACCAATGGGAGTTTATCATACAACATAAGGAGTAGACCAACTTGAGGAGTTCTTTTTAAAACTCTCCTCTCAGCCTTTGTGCATAAAACTCAATTGGGAACTGTCGATGGCCATTCATTACAAACACTTTTTTGTTGTTGAATAGTTTATTCCATATTTGTGTAACAGGCATAACAAAACACTTACTTGCAGGCTACACATTTTCCCTATATTGTATTCTCTGAAAGCTTTGCATACACTGATAGTACTGCATAAATAATGGTTCTTCATTTTGCATGTACTGAATGATATTATTGTTGCTTCATAGTATTGTTAGCGCATTGCAGGCCCATCGAGGTCCACAGCACTTAATGTTTTCTATTTGTAAATGACCTAGAATAAAAGCAGTGATAATAATTTTGTATGACTGCATAGTATTGCCATCAGCGTCACTTAATGCACTTCAAGCCATCTAATCTGAGCAATCTTTATTGACATTTCATGTAATGCTTTCTGAAATTGAATGGACGGGATGATCTGTATTCCATTCAAGCTTACACTGCAATTCCAATCACCATATGTCATATGTAATATGATTTTACACCTACTTTCAATGGACCAGACTTTGCAAATACTGTTTGTTTATATATGAAAATTGCCATGGCAGGGACCACAAATGCTCTGAATTTATACTTTGTATTAAGAGCACATCCTGAGTGACTTTCCAGGTTATTTATTACATTGCTATTGACATGATTATTCATTAAATTATTTGTGACCAACATAAATAATTTTGTATATGTGCTTGCTAGTGCAATAATTCTTTTTTTTCTAGTTAAGTGCATGGTTTGCTTGAGGAATATTGCACATAATCTCTAAACTGTGCACCATGGCCCTCATTCAATTGCGATTTGGCCAATTGAATAGGGCTCTAAATAAGCACATAACATATTTTTTTAAATAAGTTTTTAGTTAGTGAAAACCTTGTTTTTGGATAGATGTTTACTAACTAAAAACTTATTAAAAAAAAATATGTTATGTGCTTATTTAGACCCCTATTCAATTGGCCAAATTGCAATTGAATGAGGGCCTATATGTTTAACTCATATACAATTAAGTATGAATTTAGTTTTTTTTTTTTACCTCAATCCTTGCACTTCATTTAAATTACACTGACCATCCCAAAAAGCCAGAACAAACTGCAGCACCAACACTTTTTAATAATAATAAAGTATTTGTGAGATAAGCACTATTTGTTTTATATACAGAATTAAAGCTCATCTAGTATAGGGCCACTTAATTCAGCAAAATTTTGACCGCATCAAAGTAAAGATCTCTTAAAAGCATGTAGAAATACTTTAAAACATTTTTTAAATACATGCAATTTTCTTGGAGATATTAATAAATAAATATTTGTGTTTACATGAGTTACTGACATTCACCAGGCAGATCCACAAATACAGCTCTGTGTATAGAGCAAAAGAAAAATATAGTTAACCCTGATCCAGTCCAGGCAGATTATGGAATGCTGGAATTGCCTAAAAAGGTCAGTTATGGGTTAACTTTTTTTAGTGCAGTGCTTAGTTCAGGGAAAATTGTTATCAGTCATTGTCGTTACCCCACTGCTTGGCTGTCTGTTTTTACTCATGCAATGGAAAGTAGGGAGAAGAGACTTTGTTATGTAAACAAACTTAAAACTTTAGCTTGTTTAGCTGTTGTCATGACTACATTGTTTAGTAACTGTAATATTACCAGTAATTATGGATATAGGCATGGGCGCATGACATTGTTGCATTGTGATTACGTATTATTGTTGTTTAGTTATATGTTGTCTGTACATTGTTATCATGTATACTAGTTATAATATGTTATAGAGGGAACATGTGCTATAGAACAGGAGAATACATGAGGAAAAGGTAAAAATGCTCTGCACATAAGTTTAACTGCAGAACATTGCATCCTCACGTATACAAGCCTTGATTAACAGCAACCAAGACAGATGCCTGCATTTCAGGTGTCCTAAGCAAACCCTGGAGATTAACATCAAGGTTGTTGCTCTAGCCAGCTATAGACACCTGTCATGTAGCTCAGATAGCTGGTAAATTATCTCAATAGCTTCTATAGCAACTAAGGGTGCAAGCCAGTTGGAGTAGGGTGGGTAGAGTATTAATATGTTGGTTCCATGATTCAATAAATGTTCAGTTATAGTTTTACATATCCACAGTGTGATACTGTTACTGTGTTTGTGTCCTGAATTGGGGAGTGGTCTTCCCGGAGGCCACTAGTAACCTGTATACAGTTTTCTCTGCTTGTACCTTTGGGCTTTGCCCTCTTCAGAAGCCACCTTTTGTGCCACAGAGAACAAGAACCACACAATTCTGCTGGGGTAGGTTTGAACTAGGTTCATATCAAGCCCCCTTGAAGAAGCAGATTGTGACAGCTGTTATTAGTGTAATAAAAAAAAATCTAAAGAAATGCCTTGTTGCACTTAAATGCAATAGTATAACAACAATGTTGTTTGTCATTTGTTATTTACTAAAATACTAGGACAAATATCCTGGTAAATTATAAAATGAGATTCATCATAGTGAAATTACTGTATATACTTGAGTATAAGCTAAGTTTTTCAGCCCCCTCGGCTTATACTCGAGTCACCACCCCCGTTTCTCTCTCCCCCCCCCCCGTTTCTCTCCCCCCCCCGTCTCTCTCTCCCCCCCCGTGTCTCTCTCCCCCCCCCGTGTCTCTCTCCCCCCCCCCGTGTCTCTCTCCCCCCCTCGTGTCTCTCTCCCCCCCTCGTGTCTCTCTTTCCCACCCCCGTGTCTCTCTTTCCCCCCCGTGTCTCTCTTTCCCCCCCGTGTCTCTCTTTCCCCCCGTGTCTCTCTTTCCCCCGTGTCTCTCTTTCCCCCCGTGTCTCTCTTTTCCCCCGTGTGTCTCTTTCCCCCCGTGTGTCTCTTTCCCCCCGTGTGTCTCTTTCCCCCCGTGTGTCTCTTTCCCCCCCGTGTCTTTCTTTCCCCCCCCCTGTGTCTCTCTTTCCCCCCCTGTGTCTCTCTTCCCCCTGTGTCTCTCTTCCCCCTGTGTCTCTCTTCCCCCTGTGTCTCTCTTCCCCCTGTGTCTCTCTTCCCCCTGTGTCTCTCTTCCCCCCGTGTCTCTTTCCCCCCGTGTCTCTCTTTCCCCCCCGTGTCTCTCTTCCCTCCCCCCGTGTCTCTCTTTCCCCCCGTGTCTCTCTTTCCCCCCCGTGTCTCTCTTTCCCCCCCGTGTCTCTCTTTCCCCCCGTGTCTCTCTTTCCCCCCCGTGTCTCTCTTTCCCCCCCGTGTCTCTCTTTCCCCCCCTGTCTCTCTATCCCCCCCGTGTCTCTCTATCCCCCCGTGTCTCTCTTTCCCCCCCCCGTGTCTCTCTTTCCCCCCCCCGTGTCTCTCTTTCCCCCCCCCGTGTCTCTCTTTCCCTCCCGTGTCTCTCTTTCCCTCCTCCTCCCTTATCATCCTCAACCCCCCATCCTCAACCCCCCCATCCTCATCCTCAACCCCCCATCCTCATCCTCAACCCCCCATCCTCAGCCTCAATTCCCCCATCTTCAACCACCCCATCCTCTCAACCATCCAACTTGAAGGAGCTGGAGCAGTTTTGCAAGGAGGAATGGGCAAAAATCCCAGTGGTAAGATGTGGCAAGCTCAGAGATTTATCCAAAGCGACTTGGAGCTGTGATTGCCGCAAAAGGTGGCTCTACAAAGTATTGACTTTAGGGGGGTAAATATTTACGCACATTGACTTTTTCTGTTATTTTGTCCTATTTGTTGTTTGCTTCACAAAAAAAAAAAAACATCTTCAAAGTTGTGGGCATGTTCTGTAAATTAAATGATGCAATTCCTCAAACAATTCATGTTAATTCCAGGTTGTGAGGCAACAAAATACAAGAAATGCCGGGGGAGATACTTTTGCAAGGCACTGTATACACAATATTCTTCAGGGGTGTATTTAAGTGTTTATGCTACCCTAAGCCAAGTTACTACATACAGTTCCTGTTTTATGTATTATGTACCCATCCTAAGATTTCTGCACACAATATAATGTGTAAGGTTATATACTATATAAATATATCACTATAATAGTTGTCAGTTCTCGAACATTGGTCGACCGTGCTGCCCATGGGACAGGCTGCAGTGAGGGCCGCAATCCTCCTTCCTCCTAACCCCTTGGCCCGCGGGACAGTGAGGGCTTCAATCCTCCTCCTCCCTCTTCAATCCTCCTCCTCCCTCTTCCCCTGTGTCAGGGAGAGATGGGGAAAATGGAGACACGAGGGAGGTAGAGGTGGGGAAAATGGGGACACGAGGGAGGTAGAGGTGGGGAAAATGGGGACACGAGGGAGGGAGAGGTGGGGAAAAAGGACACACGAGGGAGGGAGAGGTGGAGGAAATGAGACACAAGGGAGGAGGCAGATGAGTGCCAAAGGTGCTCAAATTGGGTGGCAAACCGCATTCCCACTCTTAAAATATTATTCCCGTCCAGACAATTTCCTAATATATATATTATATATATATATATATATATATTATATATTATATATATATATATATGTATATGTAGGTTTCCTGTGTAATACAGCAGGTATATGCTTGAAAGGAACCATGTTTGAAATGGTATCAGATTGAATAGTAAAGCCTTTGTGGGCACATTTGCATGACCCTGCCCAGAATGCAGTGGAGTAACTGTATTTCTCGGAAATTCTGAGCATGAAATACATTTTTTTAACATATACATTTAACCGAGTCGTTCAAATGTGAATACAAGTGTACTATATACCAGCTCAACTTCCCAGAGTGCAGTGTAATAACAGTTTTCTCGGAACTCTGAGCTGGAAGCAGGTTTTTTAACTTGCTTTAGACATTCAAGTGTGAACACAGATGTACTTTTTATTTACTGTACTACTGTACAGTGGAGGGCTTCTATCGCTCTTTTGCCCACCATATTATAAATGATTGTTGTGGTTAAACTACCGACTCATAATTTCCACAACACAGGCTGAGATCCCGCTCCATGCTGATGATAGCCAGTAAGCTTGAAACAGCTGTACATGGATTGGATACTCAGCTTGTTTAATCCAACCTTGGCTTTGCATTAAAGCTGTGTAATACAGCATGCATAAGCTTAAAGGAAGCCATGTTTGATAATGGCTACGGAATGAAGAGCGAGGCATTTTTTGGGCATATTTCTGTGTCCCAGCTCAACTTCCCAGAATGCAGTGTAATAGCGGTTTTTCTCGGAACTCTGAGCTGGAAGTAGGTTTTTTTAACTCGCTTTAGACATTCAAATGTGAACACAGATGTACTTTTTATTTACTTTAATATATTTATATATATGTTTATATATATTTTGTATATATATATATATATATATATATATATATATATATATATATATATAATCAAACTGCCATTTATTCCTAAAAAATGCCATTGAATATATCTATTTCTGTGCACATCCACACCCTATTCCACTGCACTGCCGTAAAAAAAGTGCTGACCTAGGCCTGGCCTCATAGGCCTTGGCAGAAATACACCACTGAGCTACTTAATAAAGTTGTTGGCTGTCATATTCCCTTGAAACCCAGCTTTCTAGAGTGCCCAAACTTTGAGTGAATTGTTGTTTCAACAAAAATAATATATCACTTAAAACATGTCACCGAAAGTTACAGAGAGAGCAAGCTTGGCACTGACGAACTCTGTGAAGATTCTGTTCATTTGTTTTCTGTCAACCAGCCATTCTTGGAAAGCTTTCTTAAAGAAAACTGTGTGCCAACTTCGTTGGATAAGTCCTTTATGTGTTCATGGTGCAAAAACAAGATTTTTTTTTATTGCAAGGATCATAAGATTTGATATTGCCCATCAAAAAAAGGACTATTCGGGATTAATTTCATTTTTTTTTTTCAGTGGTAATATGTTGTGTTCACTTAAAACAATATGTCTAACGTGAATGATTCCAGACAAAACTTCCTTCTCAGAAAGCGATAAAAAGATTACTGTACATGTGCAATAATTCTAGAATTTGCTTATTGTTCCCATTTAATTGTTGCAGGATTATGCATTTTATGCTTTACAAACTAGGTCATGAGCATTAAGTGTTTCCATGACAATAAGCAATGTTTTATTTTGAAAGCCTTTTTCTTCAAATTTTCTACACTCGGTTCTTTATCAACAGCAATTTGACTGCTTTATTAAAAGATAATATAATGCCAAGGTTAATGACAGTTATCTTTTACAAATTAGACCATGAACTCTCAGCAGGGCTCACAATTTCTTCTATAATATGTTATATAAATATGTATTTGTGACAAATAGTGTTCATACTACACACATTGATGATGCTGGTTGAAAAGCCAATTAAGTCTATAATGTTGATATTTGAAAAATAGAAGATTAAAGCACACCTGCAAGGTCACAATTAGCCCAGTCCTAAGAGAAATCCCAACGTCTTAGTGCTGCAGGTCGTTTCATAGCATTTATAGCTGTACATGTGACTTCAGGGTTTTTTATTTTCTGTAATTAGAGTGGTGGTGGTTATTAGGGGGTAGGTAGTGTAGGTGTTATTAGGTTAGTGTAGAGGGTGTTTAGTTGATATTTAATGTTTTATTGGGGGGGTATAGTGCAGTGCAGTGTAGTGTTTATACTTAGTATCATGATGGTCCTTGAGGACCATCATGGCACTTATGTGGTTAATGTAGTGTTGTAACAGGCCCATAATGGTCTTAATATACCCTTATGGGACTGATGGGGTTAAATAGAGGCTTAGAGGGTCTGTATGGGACCCACATGAGTTGAAACTATTTATTCAGTTGTATGTTTTTGTATATTTCTGTGGATTATGCTAATATTTTATCAATAAAAATAAAATATTCAACACAAATCAGACCATGTAGGGCCCCATATTTCCTGGATCCCAGGATTTAAGTGTTGAGTAGGGGTTAGCAACCTATGGCTCTGGTGCCAAATATGATTCCGTAAAGGCCAACCTGTAATTCTTTTGTCAAGCCAAATTTGTCAGCATGAATTCAAATTGATGTCAATTCACTTGCTTCATTTGGGTTATAAAAGGCAAATTGGTAAGGTCCACTCAGTGATGACCATTCTGTTTTATATTAGAGTATCTAAATGATGCAGATGATGCACCAGATGTTTTTGGTCCAGTGCTTTATAGCTTTTTTTTTTTTTATCATAGATTGGCTTTTTAATTTATAAATGGTTGCAGATTCATGGTCAAGAGGTTGTAAGGGACAGAGTGTAGTCTGAGCAAGAAGAGATTACAGTGAAGAAGCGATGGAAGGAATACAGAGATGGGCCACCTGCACGGTAATTTCTTTGGACAGAGAATGATGAGGCTTTTTGTAGAGAGATGTTGTGTGGGTGACAAGTTCATGCATGGCGTATAAAGCAAGCTTATTATATATCGGGCTGGATTTGTTGGGATGTTGAAATAATTGAGCCATTGATTGACCAACCTGTGGTTATAACCAATATTTTGAAAATCTGGCCTGTGAGAGCTAGAGATGTCCAGCCCTGGTAGAGATTACCAAAAATGATCAAACAGCAGCTTGGGGAGGCAATACAGTCCAAATCTTCCATTGTGCCTCCCACTTAGCTCTTTGGATACGGAAAATGTGTTCAGTTTCACAGCACCCGGATAACCCTATTTTGACGTATAAAACACTGTCCGACACAATGTATTCCTCTGTTACTTTTTTTTCTCATGTACAGAGAAATTCAGCATACTCCATGAAACAATGAGACATATTTTGCAGCCCACTCTAAGCCTCATGTGTATAAATAGCATATCCCATGTATAAATTACAGTATGTGCAGTACAGGGTTGTTTTCAGTTGGGATGCAGTTAGGTTTGTATTCTGCAAAGTTGTGATTTGATGCAGATAAAATGTATAAACTAATGTTTGGAAAGAGGGAAAGTCGGATTAAGAATACATATATAGCTCTAATGCAACCATGTTCATGTGTACTTACTCTATTTAATTATATTTATGTCATACTTGTTTCCAGTACTGGAGGATTCTTCTACAGCAGACTGATTTTCAAAGGTAATAGGGAGAAAAGACACAGAAAAAAATATGATATAAAGTGCATTACTCATATACCTGTCGGTATATCGTATGCATTATATTACAAATCTATATTTAAATTTCCTGGTAGCCAGGGCTCCTAAATTGCAAAGTATCTCTATGAAGGGGTTCTTTCCAGGTGCTGCCTGTCCAGCTTATATATATATAATATAAATATATTGTTTTATTTATATATATATATATATATATAATATATAATATATATAATATTATTGTTTTATTTATATATATATATATATATATATATATATATAAAATATATATTGTTTTATATATATATATATATATATATATAATATAAAAATATATATTGTTTTATTTATATATATATATATATATATATATATATATATATATAAATATATATTGTTTATATAATATATAATATATATTATATAAATATTATTGTTTAATATATATATATATATATATATATAAAATATATATTTGGTTTATTTAAATATATATATATATATATATATATATATATTGTTTTATTTATATATATATATATATATATATATATAAAAATATATATTGTTTTATTTATATATATATATATATAATATATATATAAAAAATATATATTGTTTTATATATATATATATATATAATATATATATAAAAAATATATTGTTTTATATATATAATATATATATTAATTATTATATATATATATATTTTTTTGTTTTAATTTTAAGATAACATATATATAGTATTATATATTATTGTTTTATCTATATATATATATATATTGATATATTTATATTTTATTTTATATATATATATTATATATATATATATTTATATTTTAGTATTTGTGTTATTTTATATATATTATATATATTTATTTTATTTATATATATATATATATATATTTATATATATATATATTGTTTTGATTTATTTATATTTCTATATATATATATATTGTTTTATATATATATTTATATATTTATTATTTATATTTATTGTTTTATTTATATTTTTATATATTTTTTATTTATATATAGATATATTCAGATAGAATATTTGTTAGAGATTTTGATGTATTTTTTTCCATTTAACTGTGTGTGTATGGCAGGAGTTATGAGCAAAATTGTTTATTAACTGTACTAATTTCATAATTCAGGCTTGAGGTTTTTATTTTCATTTTTAATTCATGTGGCAAACATCTGTTACTCCTTAAAGGAACCATGCATAAATTGATTTTTCTGCTTGCATCTCATCAAAAGGGATATTTAAAACTTATTGATATGGCACTTACTCTGCTCAAGCTTTGAAATGTCCCTTTTTTAATTTACTAAAGTATTTTAATCTACACAGATGCATCTCTGTTGACTTGGCAGAAAAAAACATATCTAAAACGGAGTAAGCCGCTTGTAAATTTGGCACACACTATTAGTCATACATCATGCTTATTCCTAACCTCACTTGCAAATGGTAAATGGCAGTCTCTCATAATTTTCCCTCTAGTGCAGCTACCAGGAGATTCCCAGTTTGTACAATAATCAGATTGGACCAGATGGTGATGAGTCATGTTATCTTTTCTGAATCAATGTTTGGCTTCACAACTTCAGTTGATTTAAGCATACATTATTGTGTACATTTTTGCCAATTTGACTAATGCTGCATTCTCTTTTACTGGCTGATATCATTTATCTACAAAATGTAAAGTGAAAGGATCCAAGCATGCATCCTAATACTCCAGACACGGCGAGGCGAGCCGAATCTTGTGCTAATAGCCCAGCTGGATGTGGCTTTAATCTGGTAGTTAAGGAAAAACTTTTCCTGTTTGCAAAGTAAGTGACAGACGAACAACATTTGTTGTATAGTTGTTCAGTCGTGTCTACTCTTCATGACCCTATGGACAGCAGCACTCCAGGTACATC
This sequence comes from Discoglossus pictus, assembly GCA_027410445.1. Classification (NCBI taxonomy): domain Eukaryota; kingdom Metazoa; phylum Chordata; class Amphibia; order Anura; family Alytidae; genus Discoglossus; species Discoglossus pictus. Next base: position 381,354,652 of record CM050166.1, on the reverse strand, counting down.
TGTCAGTCATTGTCCCTCTAAACTCCATCGAGTTCATGTTCATTACTTCAGTGATCTCATTTATCCATCTCCACCTCTGCCGTCCCCTTCTTTTGCTTTTTCTTAGCTTTGTAGTCTTCTCAGGTGAAACCAGTCTCCCTATGATACTGCCAACATATTTGAGCTTTAGCCTTGTGATCATACCTTCCAGTCAACAGTTTATCTTGATTTCCTTAAATACTGATTTATTGGATCTTCTTGCAGCCCAAGGGACTCTAAGCAGTTTTTGCCCAAACCAAAATTCAAAGGCATCAATTCCACAGAGCTCAGTCTTCTTTATGGTCCAGTTCTCACATCCATATGTTACTACTGGGACACTTTTTACTAGCTTGGTCCAAGCTTGCCATAACTTTCCACCCCAGGATATCCTCCGTCACCATCTGAAGAGAACTTGGATCCCAGGGGGGGGGGGGGGGGGGGGGGAAAGCTGTCACTGCCTCCACTTCTTCCACATCAGGAACTGAGATTGCCGTTTGCCATGACCTTCGTCTTTTAACGTTGAGCAGCAGGCCAGCTTTTGCACCGTCTTCTTTTACCCCTATCAATAGGTCCTTTAGTTCCTTCTAACTTTCAGCCATCATAGTATCATCAGCGTATCTGAGGTTGTTGATATTTCTTCCGGCATAATTGATTCCGGCTTTGGATTCATCCAGTCCAGCCTTACGCATGATGTACTTTGCATATAGGTTAAATAAATAAGGTGACAATATACAACCTTGTTGCACTCCTTTCCAGATCTTGAACCATTCTCTGTCCGATGTTCAATTCTAACCACGGCCCCTTGGTCCACATACAGTATCTCATCTGGTACTCCCGTCTCTTTAAGAGCTTCCCACATTTTGTTGTGATTCCCACATTTTATCAATCTACCGGCTTCCATATTTATTTGATCCTCTATGGAGCCTGAGAGGTAAAGTGATTCTGCTGTGATTTAATCATATCGCTAAACTCCATGCTATTATGATACCTCTTCAATATAACTGCATTCCAGGTCATGCCAGATAGCTAATCTGTTAGGAAAAAAACAAATCACTCCACCTCTTATAGGGACACTGAAAGCATTTTTCTTTGTTGTATCTGAAAGAAGTTAGTTGATAATATACCACAGTGTGTGGTATTCAAGTGTTTAGCTGACCTGCGGGCTCGACCCTGTCAGCCAATGAACAGTATAATAGATGAATGAGTGATGCTTCTCTTACAATGAGAGTGAGAAAATCTTTATTGTGTAAGAAGTCCAGCTTACTTATGTTTCTCTAATATTCTGTGAAATATATGCATTGCCCTTTAGGTATGAACACCCCTGGGAATATATCCTTAACAGCCAAATAACTGTATGAGCTCCAGTCAACACTGCTTCATTGATTTAACTCACCATTTGTTTTTATTCACCAGACTCTTGCACATATTTACAAACACACACTCACAAATACTCTCACACTCGCACACACACGTTCACATTTACAAACACACATTCCCATTTGCATGCACTCACACATGCACATACACATTCACAAGCACACTCACACATTCCCACTCGCACACACTCACAAACACTCACACATACACATACACATTCACAAGCACACTCGCACATTCCCACTCGCACACACTCACAAACACTCACACATACCCATTCACAATTACATTCCCACTCACACACTCCCACACAGACTTAAACACACTTCCACTCACACATACTCACAAATACTCTCCCACTCGCGCACACACCCACTCGCACACGCTCGCGCGCGCACACACTCGCGCGCACACACACTCGCGCGCACACACACTCGCGCGCACACACTCCCACACGTTCACATTCACAAACACACATTCACAAACACACGTTCCCACTTGCATGCACTTACAAACATTTGCACAAACACACTCACACATTCCCTCTCGCACACACTCACAGACTTCCATTCACACATTTACACTCGCTCACTAACACGCTCAGTTACACACTCATTATCACACACTCATTATCACACACGCACTCCCTGACTAACACACTGACTCGCTCCACGCCACACATATTACACAACCACCCGTGCCTTATATCCTGTTTTTCTGCATCAGCCGAGATCAGTATTCAGAGAATACCTGGATAACACTGTCACATATATTATTTATTGAAGTATGATACATCACACAAACCAGATGTTTGTCTAAGATGAATAATATCTGCAAGTGTAAAAACTACAAACAAACTTCCTCTTCTATAACAGATATTTGCTCGGCATAGCCGTTGTTGGGTTTCATTACTTACCATTACTTACCAAACTGTGTTATGTTGTGTGTAACTTGTGTTACTGCCACCAGCAGTTCCCCTCAGTACAGTATTTTTGTGGTGTCATTGAAAAGTTCCTAAACTGAGGATATTGCATCATGGGTAAAGGTGTCGGTAGTATTTTTGACGTTTGAGGAGACCTTTTGGCATATAGGTAAATGGCTTGCAGTTTCCATATTATTAAAGGGACCTTTTTTTTCTTTATTGCGTCTGAAAGTATTTGATAATTCACCACTATGGGTTTTCTTTTTTCAAAAAATGCTCTCAAAGCAGAAACAAACGATCTGGGGCTTGCCTCTCTCAGCCAGTGAGCTTTAATATAGATGTGCTTGTCATACTTGTCTGCCATTGAAATCTACAGATGTGGTTATGGTCTGTGCACTTCCTGTTAGTTTTCATGAAGATTAATATGGTTATACTTTATTTTCATGTATAACAGAACTTTGGTAATGTTTAAATCATACTCCTTTAAATGCATGAAAAAAATTATTGTGCTGCCCGTCCCTTTAAGTAACAGACTTGTCCTTTCTATTCCTCAAAGGACTGTGACATTTTCACACATTCTTGTTTGAGTACTAGGTGGTCAGCCAGTGACTCAGGTATTTTGATTTATTTCTATTTTAGTTTTGCCACTCTGATCCTGGCCCATACCACTGGACCACCAGGGAACCCATGGCCAATTGTAACCGCAGTTTAATAAATATACCCCATTAACTTTGTGAAAAATTATTTCTCGTCTTATGGAAACTTACTAATTACTAATGCGATAAAAAAGTTTGTCATTTACAAATCACACCATAATTATAAGATTATAAAATATCGAGCTCAATGTGAATATATAGAAAATATCCATTATTCTGTATAGGTGTCTAGCAGTATCAGGACGTGCATTTGAAAGTTTTCCCATTTGGAAATAAGAATGTTGTTCAATAAATTATTTGTAGTCTTCTAAACAAGAGCAGGCATCTCACACCAATTAATATTTTTCACTCTTGATGTGATGATTTATACAATGAAATATGCAATCATTATACTCTGCTTTTTATATAATTGCTGTCAAGACCTTAGTTGTAAATCGGAAAATTATTTCTGAATGTCTCACAATTCTGTATAATTAACATCATATCTCAGCTCCTTTCTTAGTTTCAAGATGGTAAGTTTGAGACCATTATTCGTCTTACCATACAAAGGAACTGCACGCAATAATTGTGCTGAATGTTAAAGGGCCAGCGTAAGTGCTGTACATGTTAAATCTATTTTGTTGTAAACCAATAATTAACATTAAAAATACATGTTCCAACAGCAGCAGCTAGATAATATCATTTTAAAAATACAATTTACCTCATGAATAGCCGTTGGACCCCCATCTATCTCATTGTCCTGAGCACTTGAAAACCAACATTTCATCTGAGATCACATTAATTAGGCTATGTGGATGAGCTGAAATTTGCTCTGTAGGGTAAGGGAGCTCTAATTACAATCCCATAACCTCCCGCATCTCCAAAACTAAGCATGCTCAAGGATATCCACCCCGCCTAATTAATATTCTCAGTTGAAATAGTTTTATTTTTAATAGTGTTCAGGACAATGAGAGAGGTGGGGAAGTGACACAAAAGCCATTAATGAGGTAAACTTTGTTTTTACATTATAATTTCTGGCTAAAAATTTGCTTTGCTGCTGTTTGCCTATGTATTTTTAATGTTAATTAATGGAACTAAAAATACATTTTCTTTTCTGGATTGCTACCTTGTCAAAGTGAAGCGGCTTGTGTACCTCAATTAAGCTGTGAGCTATACCATGCAGGGTCGCCCAAGATGGGCAGGTAATAGCAGAAAGGTCAGACAAATTGCTGTCTGCTGGAGAAGGAACTGGCAACCCTCTAAAGTATCAATGCTATGAAAACCTTATGGATAAGTGTCACAACCCAGATTTAAGGGGCTCAGTACACCCCTAATTCTCCTACTGTAGCTTATAGGAACAATCTGCAGGTTGTGACTTTAATATTTTTCTCGGCACCCAGCATTTTAGATGAAAACATCATTAATGGAGAAACAGGACAAATCAGACCAGCAACACCATTAGTTTCTTAGATTCTTATCTTCCACTGTATTCCTGTTCTCTCTCATGAGAGCTGACCTCATGAATTTTCGTTTTTGTATTTTACCCAGGCATTAACATCAGTAAATAACATAGTTAAAAACATTTTGTACTAAATGTGTAATCAATCTTTATGCTTATAATCAAATCGTTTCATCATAAATTAATCACTGCAAGTACAGCAGGATCTCAGCATAAGATCAATAAATAAGAGCTGGGGCAGCCACTTGTGTAACAGTGCCTCATTACACTTGTCATTTTACCTAAGCTCTTCTTATCAGGTTATCTCAGTAGCACATCCTAATGCTACTCAGTGATATGAAGCTTTCCTTTTTTAATTGAGTTCAACTCAAATAAACAATGTTAAAAAACAAAGTTTAATTGATCTTACTTTGTATATCTTGTCATATTTATTTGTAGTGTTATAATACTGATGCAAAAATACTAATGTCCCTAACATAATCTTTTTATTGTTCACTCCAGTTGTAGCACACAAATGTGGTCAAATGACTGGGTAAAGGGAGAGCAGTTCAGTTCAATGGGCATCCATGATGGATTCTAGTGGTGATAAATTGTTGATGGTTAGTTCATTAAAGGGCCATTTAATTCAGAGCACAAAAAAGATTTTCTAAAAGCACATTGAAATACTTTTTAAATTTTTTTAAAATGTGCATTTTTCACTGAGAATTCAATAAAGTAAAGTCTGTGTTTACATGTGTGGCTGACTGCCCACTGCAAGACCAACAGCTCCATGGAATGAACCAAAGAAAAAAGAGTTAGTCCTCAACAAATCAATCTGTGCAGAGCTTGCAATGCTGGAATCGCCTAAACAGGCCCGTTATCGGTTAACTTTTGAGTGCATACCCGAGTCCAGGAAAAAAATTATATCAATCACTGTCCTCACCACGTGCCTCAGCTGTATGTTATTAATTATGAAACTGCCAGTAGACAGAATAGACTGTGTTTGTAAACAGTCTTAAAACTTTAGCATTTTTTTGCTGTTGTTAGTGTAATTACAAGATAAGTGAATATATTAAAATGTAAAAGCGCTTCTTATTTATAAATTGATATGTATCCCTTTAACAAAGTGAAAAAGTCAACATGACTGGAATTTAGTTATCTTCCAAAAGTAAAAATACTAACAAAACTAATTTGGTTAATTTGCTGTCATCATGACATTAAAGTTTTGTTTCACATTATACATTTCTGTGGAATTCTTTATTGTATAAAATACAAGCTAATGATGCTGTTATTTAGTATTTAGAAAATGATGTGGGTGCTTTATAAGTAACAGTGTATTAATAACTGCTAATAATGTTATTTCAAACAACCTTTTGCTCTCCGGTAAATCTGTATGTGAGGGATGATCCATTAGAAATTGTAGAAGAAAGAAGTCCTAATGATGGCAAAGGGTTTGAGACCTTCAGTGAGGGAAATGTCTACAACATGAAGGCACTAGTTAACCTCTCCTGAACTTTGTGTTCTACAGTGTGATCCTGAGATACATAGCCTATTTTATCATTATTATCTTATATGCTATTATGCACTTATATCTGCCATAAACATCATCTAGGAAATCATTACCAGGAAATAATTGATTTAATCAGTGCAGAGCAGATGTCTAAAAGTGGCAGCAGATTACATTAGTTATTACTGTATTTTGTATATTGAGCTCAGAAAAAATACATGGAGCCTCATTCAATTCGGAGGCCATAACTTATGGAATGTAGTCCGTATATCTGCGGGCCTCCTCCGGGCCCGCAGGGTGCTTGAATTATGGTACTATTCAATTCGGGAAGACTGCAAGTTAGGGGCCGTTTAGCGAAAAGTACATTAGTGTGGTGATATGTCCATTTTTAAAATGCTCCGGGCATGTCATTAAGCCCTTTGCGAGTCCTCCTTGGTACGCGTGACTTGTGGTTCGACTTTTGCCATTTGCGGGCTTGACGGCTTGCTCAGCGAGGGGAATCGGAGCAATCGAATAGAGATTTGCAATGTTAGCATTCACAACTCTTGCGGGCGTGAAAGATCTAAGGCTTGGAGGGGCATTAACTTCCGATGTTAACCATTGTAGTGAATCGGAGGCCGGAGCCCGTAACCCGATCAAAGCCCACAAAAAGACGCCGATTGAATAGCAAAATAACTTCTGGGCTACATTTGCAAAGCCCGGGTCTCCCGAATGCTCAGTTGGATGCGGCTCATGGTCACTCACACACTGTAGTGCTTTGTTAAGATCAAACAAATCAGTCTATGTAGTGTTAAATGGCTATACATTACAATTTAATTTCTTTGTTTAGTTACATAGCAATAAAATCAATATTTGAAAGAAAACAGTAACTTTTAAAACTGATATTTGAAAGGAGCATTGCACCTTCCAGCAGATCTGCCTCTCTCTACCCTTATTAGGTGTTAAGGGGGATTCACCCAGTGTGTGTGTGTGAGTCTTTCAGTCGTGACCTCATGGACTGCAACACACAGGCTTATCCACTTGGTATTCATGGCAGAGATACTGGAGTGGGTTGCCAGCTCCTTCTCCAGTGGGCCACAGCATAAAGCTCCTGGTATTCCTAGGTGGTTTCCCATACAAGTACTGAGCAGGCCCAACCCATGCATGGCTTCTAGGTGGTGTAACTTCTTGGAACCCAGGTCGCAGTGGTGAAAGCATGAATCCTAACCACTAGACCACCAGGAACCCCTAACCCTGTACTAAATGTTTTATGACCGGTTTAGGTTTCCTTACAATAGCCACTGCTGGTAAGAAGGGAGATAACCAATGTTATCAGGAGAACATAATTCTGTCAGGTCAGCCCCCCTGGGTAGATCGTCTCTCTCCCCAAGGAGACATGATAGGGTTTGAGAGCAGTAGATCTTATTAAGACAAAACAATAACCTTAAATGTAAGATTTAAAATCTATATTCTTCTTCTTCTGATTTTATTGCTAATCCGTAACGAACGAACTAATCAAATTAAACCCTACTGTATGAGCGCTATGGTGGCTCTTTAGAAATTAACAGGAACCAGTATTCAAATTTACACTTACTTTTATATGTATAGAAGAAGAATTATCTGTAAAATATTATGTATATCAAATAGACACTGATCTCTTGTGGATTGTCATGCTTTCTGAAGCAGAGATCCCATCTTCTCTTGTTTCATTATTTTAATTGTATTGTTGTCCTTAGGCTCATGCAGCTATTGTACCCATTGGAATATGCTTTCAGCATTGTGTATTGTGCTGTAGCAATGCAGGCATTTTACAAATAGAGCATATCATAAGTTAAAGGACAACAGTAGTGCTGATACAATAGGGTTTCATGCATTTATTTATTTAATGATTAGCAAATAAAATCCATATTTAAAAAAAGAAAAATGTTTTTTTTTTTTTTTTGTTTTTTTTAATTAAACTTAAGATGTGCTTTACTCCACCCCCAATCGGGTGTCCAGGATCTGGGAACGGCTTCTGAACAGGAGGATGTTCTGAGTCTTTATCTGTCTCCTTCCCTGCAGTGGTGACTGAAGACGAACCTAAATGTAGTTGTGATGTACTGCTTGTGTTAATTGTTCATGCCCCAAAAGGAATGGCAATAAATATGATGAACATGTTAAAGCAACAGTGGGTAAGCCGTTCCAAAGATGGTCGCCAAAAGTCGAGGATTTCTCAGTCTGTTTATGCAAGTACTATATGTATTGCTGATTTGCATCCATTCTGATTAATCCATCCAGAGAGTGATTGAAATCCTGACCTGTTAATGGTTCTTGGATGTCTTGTCCATGACTGTAAATATTCTATTAGATATTTCAAAGAGCACATACAGAACTTGATTTGCATGAAACACAAATTATATAAGCAGAAAAGCAACAGAAAAATAGATAATAAGCATTTATTTAATCCACCTTACTAGTAAAGGAAAGTATTATCTAATGTCTCAACAAGTATCGTATCTTTTCTTATATTTACATTCAAGAGGATGACCGTAAAATTCAGGAAACACAAGTATGTGTCTGAAAAAAACATGTCCCCAAGTATCTCTGTCCCTCTGTATCGCTTTAATATAAATATAATAACAAATATGACACTTTTTCATACAAAAATAAAAAAATTGCAATATTAAAACAAAGCTGAAAAATAATTTTCCCACAACCATACATCATAGGCCCAGGACACAGTTTAAGGCATTTCTCATTTGATACCCATATAAAGTCTGCATTGAAGCAAGATAGATAAAAATGTTGACCGATTGTTGATGGCCAATGTAATCTAGTATATAGAGAGTTTTTGTTCAATTTAGGGACAGTAATGAATTTAGTAGAAAGAAGTTCTATGAGCAAGTGTATGGGTGCTGTTTGGCCTAACTTTTAAACCAAAGTAAGACTAAATTGAGTTACCGTAAATGTAGGCAAAATTATTCACGCACCCATTGAGAAACCATTTGTAGACATACTCAAAATGTTTTTCCCATTCTTGAAATAGATCAGGCATATATATGGAGAATCCTTTTGTCTACATGCATACAACTTTGTTTGCCTTGGTTACATCGGCCTCTTTAATCAACAGCAATGTCCGATACTGACCGCACTACTAATATTGTAATGAAACATTTTAATCTGGTATATCAACAAATTAATACTTTGCTAATATTATATTATAATAGGGAGTATTTCAAATATATTTGCTTTAAAAGGGTCACCATCTTGCCCTCACTTGTATGTTGGAATAACCGAAAATCTATATAAATGTGTATTAAAAAGAAGCAGCCTTCAAATATATACATATATGAAAGAAGTCTTAGGGAGTTCTCTGGTTGAGCCTAAAATGTTTGAAAAGTTTATACTTTATTTATTTTATCGTTCATTCTTATACTTTATGATATATCTTAAATGTACTTCACTTGATGTCGTTTTTATTGTAGCTTACGGTTGTCGGAGCATTGAAGAACAATGGGTAGTTTGATCTGTGACCTGGTAATGTGGAGCCAGGAAGGTTTTGCATTTCTGTTCTTTCAAAACTTTTTTAGGTCAATACATTTTGTCTACTCCTTGGCTTCTCGAGAGTAAGATGTAAGACACTTTGTGTTTCTAGACTGTGTTATGTTTCTCCTAATGAATGCTGAATATAGAATAATATATTAAAGAAAGCATTTCAAATAGACTGGCCTGAAAGGGTCATAGTCTTGCCCCCAAGACAGGTTGACCTTATACATGATTTTTTTTTTGTAGAGTTGAACAAGTTTTACTAGTGTTATGTCTTAAAATATCCCAGACTTTCCTATCACAGCCCTTAAAACTGCTTTCTCTGGTATGAATCCATTATTTGAACCATGCTGCTTACTGCTAGATCATGCGCCGATGCCTGAATCCTTGCCTCTAGCCACCTAAACCTTCTCTCTGTAGTATACAACTCTAATGGGCCCATGTACCCTTTGATATGCAACTGCTGAGTTGATTTACAGTCACTGTTTCTTACTTCATACAAGGCCATCATTTCTCGTCTCACACCACTTGATCAAGGCCCTCCACTGTTCCTGTACCAACAAGTATTTGCAAACATGCTGTCCATTATTATTTATATTGTTTTCAAAAATGTATGTACAACGTTTATTTATGTGTTTATTGTACCCCTAGTTATGGAATGTGCTGGTGCTCTACAAATAAAATATAATAATAATAGAAAAACTAAACTTGTTATTGTATGTAGTACCGCCAGTAGTTAAAAACAGTGGCGTAGTGTCAGTTTATAAATTTGAGGGCATATTTAAAGCATATTTAAGTTTTATGGATTATGAATGCAGAGAATTAGTATTGCATAAAAACATTTGTTGCAGGGAAAAATACCAAAAATAAACATTATTAAACTTACCTTAAAGTTTGCTAAATCTCTTGAGTTTGCGAACAGTTGATTTAAAGAGTTAACGCCCTAGAAATCCCTGCTAAAATTAGCATAAAATTCATAACTTGTTTCGGCCAACCACAGGCAGCTAATACATTATTTCAATTTGTGATGGCAGTTTGTTCAGCAAGGCATCATGGGATGTGTAGTCCTCTGCTTACGGAAGCAAAGAGGAGCCCAGGCATTGCTCTGTAGATCTCTGCACTGCGTTGTGTTGTCTTAAAGATTAGTAATGGGTTAAAGTCTGCACCTAAATGCAGTTTTTCTATTGAGAGGTTCACTGTGCTTATGTAAGTACCCCTGGTGGTGTGAAAAATAAGTTTAAAATAAATTTGTATGTGTCTAGAATGACTCTGTAATGTGTTTGTCTGATATAAGCTGCATGTGTTAGATTAGATAAAGGTAAAAACAGGGAAATGTATGTATACATTTAATCTCTTTGCACTGGTTTTATATTCTGTGTGTTTCCAGGAAATGCTCAAAGTCAGCTAGAACGATACACAGTATTATTCTTGTGTAGTATTTCCTGCCTGGGTGGTAGAAGTGTAGGCTCTGGAGACGGCAGACATCCGTTTTTGTGCAAATTTAAATTTGAGGCACCCCATCTCTTGCGCCAGTGCTGAATGCGCCTCGACCTATGCGCGCCGACATTTGTGCACACCACATATGCGCCCTGGATTAAAAGTGTGCACGCCCAATGTCTGTATGTTGTGCGCATTTAGCATGTGTGCGATAGACGGGTGACCCAGACAATTCCACACACTGAGGAGCACGGTGCCCCTGGCTCTGCTGTTTGCTACAGGTAAGAGAGAGGGTCCTGGGCACCTTAGGGAGCAGGGTGAGAATAGAAGGGTGACAGGTGGGCTTTAGTGTCCCAAAGTAACTGGGTCCTAGTTGAGTAGGAAGGAGTTAATGACTGCAGGCTCTTGGGTGATCACAACCACAGTACGACTAAAAAGGGAGCAGGTTACAACCACACAATACCACAAAGTGACCCCAACACACCACAAAGTGATCGCAACAGAACATTAACACACTTCTCAGGAGGCTGGGACCGCAGAAAAACATCGTACATATAGTACAGGATAACACTATGCACCTGTCTATTTTTTTCTCTTCCCCTTACTCTTTCTTCCTGTCAATCATATGCCCCTCACTCTTCTCTCTCTAACCTCACTCTCTGCCCCTTGAATTTTCTCTCCCTCTCTCCTCACTCCCCTCACTTCTCTTTCTCCCTTTCAGTCCACTGCCTTCCTCACTCTTCTCTCTCCTCAATCCTCTCTTTGTCCCCTTTCACTCCTCTCTGCCCCTCCCCTTACTCTTCCTTCTTTCTTCCTCCAGCCTCTACTATGAAGGTATACACCACTAAAAACCTTGAGGCTGTGAATGGCACAGACACTCGGCTAAAGTGCACGTTCACATCCGATTCATCTCTGGGGGACGATGTCACAGTGTCCTGGTACTTTAAACCCCTCTCAGGGGACCTGATGTTGCGATCACTTTGTTTGTGTTGTGGTCACATTGTGGTATGTTGCGATCATGTTGGGTCACTTATGTGGTATGTTGTGGTCGTAATCTGCTCCCTTTTTAGTCGTGCAGTGGTTGTGATCACCCCAGAGCCTGCACTCCTATTAACTCCTTCCTACTCAACTAGTACCCAGTTACGTTGGGACACTACAGTCCAACTGACACCCTTCTATTCTAACCCTGCTCCCTAAGGGGCCCAGGACCCTCTTACCTGTAGCAAACAGCAGAGCCAGGGGCACCATACTCCTCAGTGTGTGGAAATGTCTGAGTCAGGACGGGAGTGTCTCACCTGAAGCTCCAGGAACACTCAGGGAGTAGACACTGCATGTAACCCCTTCACTTCCAACAGGTGTGACTGAAATCTGGACAATGTGCTCCGACCTACCGGGGTAAGCTATTGGGCATGCGCGATTTTATGCCTGCACGCATTTTTCAGGTGCGCCATTATTGGCGAGCTTACGTCGGTGCGCATTTAGCCCGCATGCTGAAATGGTGCTACCCAAATTTGGTGCTAACTTTGGCGACCTATATAGATGTTTCAAATTTGTGATCTCTCGCTTGGGCATGGTACTCGGCTTGCTACACATTCTTCCTGTTTTGACACTTGACCATATCCCCAACCACCATTCTGGTTGCCTTCTCCAACTCTGTTTGTGACCATCCTTATGAATTATGTTGCATGCCCCGGACCTTGTAACTGTGCACCACTATCCTTGTTTCTGGATCCTGGTTCAGATGACAGCGTTATTACTCTGTCAGTCCTTTTAAGCAACCATTAACATTACATTAAACTAAGATCTGGCTTGCTAATGTTTATCTCTTAAATTATACATGGAGTGACCACAGTCATAATTATATTTTATATAAATAAATATAAGTGAATCCTCATAAATTCACAGTAAATATGAGCTATGAAAACACTGTACTGAGTTTCAAAATGCACAGTAAAATTAATTTACAAGAAACACAAACTAGACATAATTATATGATTTGTACAGCTGCATTTTTTATGAAAATTAATTAATCTGATAACATGAGCATCCACTTGAGATTTCCCTTCCCTCACATTATCTTGTGTTCACTGGCTGAAACTGTACATAAAACACCAAGTTGCACAACAACCACTGGCTCATCACGGCATATTCATATCAAATCATAAGGCACAGAATCCCATACAGTAATATTGGTGTAGTTGTAAAATAAATGAGTAGAGTATGAACTATTATATGCAGTTATTCTATAGTGGTAGACATTTTTTTGTTTCTGTTAACCATTCGTTTCTGTATACTATCCGGTTATAGAAGGAATACGCAAAATACTTAAGTATTTACAACTACAACTCACAGAGTACATAAAATTAAAACATATGTTCCCCAAACCCCCCATTCTTGCGTTTAGGCAGCCACCAAATTTAAGACAAACCCTTCAATAAAAGTCGTTGCAAACTAGGACAACACATCTGCAAAGAGGACACGCACGGCCATGCACAACAATAAGACCTACAACATCAGAGGCTCATATTCATGTACATCACCCAATGTAGTCTACATGATACAATGTACTGTATGTGAAAGGGGGTGCTACATTGGGGAATCCTGCCAGAAACTACACATGCGAATGAACCTCCATCAAAAAGCACCATGAAGACAGCTATTGGACTCCAGTTTGCACTCCATTTCACCCAGGAGAATCACTCCATCCAGAACCTCAAAATATAAGTACTCAGAGGGATTTTCAGGACTATCCAACAGCGGAAAACTTTTGAATTAAAAATGATTCAAAAGATAGGGGCATTATCATCGACTTAGGCTTTCTGGGCCACTTTCTTAATGTATTACAGCTCCCACACACATAGCCCCCCCCCTTCTTTTGCTGTTTTTGTAAGCTACATGCAATACTGAAATGTATTGCTGTTTATTTATCTTTGCTGTGTTCTTATCTACAACCTGATCTATAGACTTAAATACTTATCTATCAGGACATTATTTACAATGCTGGTCTGTTTCTCACTTAAATGAAAAAAAGTGGAAAAACAAGAAAAACTAAATTCATTGGCCAGCGTTCTTTCGGTTTACTGTTTTTAGTTCATATCTATATCGTATCGCTTTTTGACTTGATAAAGAGAGGCATTATCTCTCGAAAGCTTGTCGCTATATTATTAATACGTTTGTCCAATAAAAAAGGTATCCTCACTATTCATTGCAATACTCTGATTATTCAAATAAATATATATATATATATATATATATATATATATATATATATATATATATATATACATACACACACATTGTGAATATAAACAAGGAAATAAAAAAATAAACTCTGTTTAAGGAGAAAACAGACAATTTCAGACAGACAGTAAGACAATCATATTAATTTGTTTTTAAAACTGCATTTTGTCTTTAATAATCACTGCCCAACAAACATACAGTGCCTTGCAAAAGTTTTTACCCCACTTGACTTTTTACATATTTTGTTACATTACAGCCTTAAATTCAATGATTTGTTAATCTAAATTTTATGTGATGGATCAGAACACAATAATCTAAGTTGGTGAAGTGAAATTAGAAAAATATATACATAAAACAATTTTTTAGAAATAGAAAACAGAAAATTGGCATGTGCGTACGTATTCACCCCCTTTGTTATGAAGCCCATAAAAAGCTCTGGTGCAATAAATTACTTTCAGAAGTCACATAATCAGTGAAATGATATACACCTGTGTGCAATCTAAGTGTCACGTGATCTATCATTACATATAAACACATTTTTAGAGCCCCAGAGGCTGCAACTCATAAGCAAGAGGCACCAATAACCAAACACTGTCATGAAGACCAAGGAACTCTCCAAACAAGTAAGGGACAATGTTGTTGAGAAGTACAAGTCAGGGTTAGGTTATAAAAAAATATCCAAATCTTTGATGATCACCAGGAGCACCATCAAATCTATCATAACCAAATGGAAAGAACATGGCACAACAGCAAACCTGCCAAGAGACGGCTGCCAACCAAAACTCACAGACCGGGCAAGGAGGGCATTAATCCGAGAGGCAGCACAGAGACCTAAGGTAACCCTGGAGGAGCTGCAGAGTTCCACAGCAGAGACGGGAGTATCTGTACATAGGACGACAATAAGCCGTACGCTCCATAGAGTTGGGCCTTATGGCAGAGTGGCCAAAAGGAAAACATTACTTTCAGCAAAAAACAAAATGGCACATTCTGAGTTTGCGAAAAGGCATGTGGGAGACTCCCAAAATGTATGGAGGAAGGTGCTCTGGTCTGATGAGACTAAAATTTAACTTTTCGGCCATCAAAGAAAACGCTATGTCTGGTGCAAACCAAACACATCGCATCATGCTGTGGGGATGCTTTTCAGCAGCCAGGACTGGGAAACTGGTCAGAGTTGAGGGAAAGATGGA
>CM050166.1:381254387-381334387 GCA_027410445.1 Discoglossus pictus | reverse complement strand
AGCACTAAACCCACAACAAGGTAGGACCTTAATTTGTTAGGGGAGATCATTTTATAGAAAGCTGATATTATCACTCTAGGGTTGATCTCACCACTTGCGTATATGTTTCCCTTTTTTTGTTCCTACGGTATAGAAAAGGTACAAGGAGGGCCCCAAGAGATTTTATAACAGGGCCCTCCATTCACTAGCACACTTCTACCTATGTGCAGTCAGCAAGGTGTCCATATCCGGATTACTTTATAACCTTAGAGGAACTCGATCCACCCCCCACACATGAAAGAACATAATACTGTGCTCTATGACATGGTGGTCAGGTTTAAACAATGTTTAGCTAGCTTTTTACCTAAGAGATATTTTCTGTAGTCTATCCATTAAATCCCATGCAAAATATAGACCAACCCCAAAATGCCAGGGATAGATTATTATTATATTTTATTTGTAATGCACCAAAATATGCCATAGCGCTAGTACAAGGCAAAAACTAAATTTACATATTGCAAAGAATGGAGGGCCCTGTTTTTGAGCTTAAAATTAAACGTACATAGTGCTTGTTTTCGACAAGATTGAAAACCCTCAAACTTAACAAAGTGTCCAGGCATAAAGATGATAGCAATATAAGCACCAGATTTTGAGATGTCCAATGTAGAGATTTCAGGTGTAGCTACTGTAGAAGGTAGGGTGTCCAAAATAGAGACAGCCGGGTACTGATGAGACACAGCACTTATCATCAATTATCAGACTTTGCTGTATAGCAATATAAAGAATTGCTTTACAAAAAGGTTGGTTGATTAGGACAACAACCATCCAACAGATTGTATAGGAGCAAACACTTAAAGAACCTCAAGTTTGCCTGGGATATACATAAAGCTTTTCTGGGTATTAATTAAGCCAAGCTTGTTTGGTAGATAGAAAGGATGATGTAGATTGGTTTATTGGTTCTTATCTGCAGTCACATTTATATTTCCCAGAAGAGACGGGAGTAGATATACTGAATGCAAACATGTTCGCAAGCTGTACTCCATTACAGTGTTTGTCAGCCCATATGTATACATTTATGAGCGTCTCTGAATAAAAGTGTGCGTCGGTGCGAGTGTATGTAAAACAGTCCTGTGGATAAAATCACATATATAGTTGTGAGCATGCGAGATGTTGCTAACGCTTGCGGGCTCGCGCAGCGAGGGTCGCAGTTGCTGGCAAGGAGCGACGAAGGTGCTCCTTTCCAGCAACTGCGACCCTCGCAAAATTTACGCCGTTACGCAAAGAAAATACGAAACACGTTACGACCAATTACGACCACGCAAAAATCCCCCGCAACACGCGCACATGAAAACATGAAAAATACAACAAATACACACAACAAATACATAAAAAGCTTACTTACAGGAAGAGGGAGCATCCAGGACCTCGAAAACTAAAGTTACACCTCAATTTAAATCAAATTAAAAGAGTTTAGACACTAAAAAATTCTCTAAGCGAGAGAAAAAATGGCCGCCGAAAGAAAACGAGGCTACAGCAGTCTAAAGACGCAAAACACAACGAAACACCTACGTATTTGCCTAAAAACACCTACAAGATTAAAAAACAAGGACGCAACCCGCGCAACCCCAAAAACATTACAAACACAATAAATACAAACAACAAACACATAAAAAGGTTACTCACAGCAAGGGGGGGGCACCGAGGACCTCTGGAAGTGAAGTTACACCTCCATTTAAGCACAAATTTCAGAGTTTAGAGACCCAAAAATCACCTAAGCGAGAGAAAAAATGGCCGCCGAACAAAACGAAAACGAGGCTTAAGGTCCCTAAACACGCAAAACACCACCAAACACCTACGGATATTCCGAAAAAGTCGCACGACATAGAAAGCGAACGACGCTACATCAGCCACATTATATACACCAAACACCATTAGCTCACTTACAATTTCATTGCCGTCATTTTTTGACGGGCAATTCGCTAGTTACTAATATGTATGTGTTTCCAGTTCTTCATGGGTCATGGAGCTAAAAGCAAAACCCCTCATTTTCTGACACAATGTGCTGTAGAAGACTCTAGCATGTGTCACACATTGTAAAGATAAAGCGGTTTTATGGCAAAAGCTTCAGAGCCGTAGAGTCAATTGAGGTGACCTTATTTAGAAAATAATTAAACTACAGAATCTGTTTGAAATTTTAACATTAAAGAATGAGTTAATTTATGTCAGCCTTGTATTCAGATGTACTATAGCCCATGTGGTTAGCCTTTGAATTGCCTCCCTCGGCCGTGTCTGGCTAGTTGTGTATGCTTTGTGTCATGCCTGCTGTCACTGCATTATGGGCCTCAAGTTCAAAAGGCAAATTCTAATCACAGATCTAATTACCATTTTGTACAAGAATGAGTTATTTGCTAATATATAATAGTCATTATTTATGAAATACCACAAACCGTTTTATTTATGATTTATGTAAGCACAACCTAGCCTCCCGTGATGTGTATTCTTTTGAGGAATATGAGTCAAGGCAAACAAAAGTGTACTTCAATATGCAAATGTCAATTTCTGGCTGGAGTTGCATAAAATAAGTTACTTGTTAGCGTCTTGCGTTTGACAGTGATTGTTATTAGTAATGGTTGATATTACCTCTCGGTGGAAAAAACGAACGATAAAAAAATATGACAGACTGAAAATAAAATAATTTCCACTCTATTTATAATTCACTTCTGTCCACTATGAACTTCTGTTCACAGTTTCTGTATGCAAGGCCATGGAAAAATCCAATGTTATGTATACAGAGGTATTCCCCCATAGAGAGATATTACGTCGAGCTGATAGGATAGGGTATAATTATGTTCATCATATGGTGCCTCTGGGGAAGAACTCTGCGTGTCTAGATATATTCATCTCACAAAGCTGGATTATTGAGGAATCCCATGATTATCACAATGTAGTGCTAGGGGGTGTTGGACCTTGTTCAGATGAAAATCCTTATTAAGGCCTAGATTACCGTTGTTCTGTTTAAGACCCACAGTGTGGATATAGAAAGGAGAAAGGACTCGCTGCCTCAGATCTGCCTTGTGGGGAATCATATTATGCCAATTACGTTGGAGACCATCCAGACATAAATTAACTAATTGCCGTTTAGACACAATTCTTATCATGGTTGGTGTTCCAACAGTGCCCACTCCAACAATACCTTCAAAACTACTGTATATTCTGGTTTCTATAAAAGAGAAGTCACTCATGTTGTATTGCTTTGCATATATAATATGTAATAATTTGGGCCCCCCTCTATACAAAAATATAATCAAGTGCTATTCTCCAATAATAACTTAAAGGCATATTTAGTCTTCATGGATTATGAATGCATCTGAGAGGAGAATCAGCAGTGTGTAAATACCAAAATAAACATTATTATACTTACCCTAATGTTTAATAAATGTCTTTTGAGTTTGCAAGCAGTTGGTTTTCAGAGTTAACATCCCTGGAAATCCCTGCTAAAAATAGAATAAAATTCATAATTCCTTCTTGCCAATCACAGGCAGCTAGTACATTGTATCCATCTATGATGGCAGTTTTTGTAGCAAGGAATCATGGGATATGTTTTCTCAATAACTACATAACTTAGGAGATATGTGTTCATATCCAATTATTATATGTGTTTTCTAGAGATACCCTGGATAATTACTCTTTATTCCCCCTTTTTCCAATATATGTAGTCCCCTGTACAAGGAAGCAGGAGGAGCCAGACATTGTGCTGCTGTTGGCTTGAAAGTTAATAAAGGGTTATAATATGTACCCAAATGCAGTATTTCTATTGGTAGGAACACTGTGCCTATGTAAGTAGCTCTGTGGGTGTGGAAAACAAGTTATATTTTTAAATAAAATAAATATGTATGTGTATAATATGACTCAATGTGGTGTTTGTGTCTGATATAAGCAGCAGATCAGAGTCCCTTTTCCACCAGGCTGCCGCCAGTAGCATTGTGGACCATGGCACTTTGCACCTGCTGCACTTGCAGTAGCTCTGCTGCTGGTCTTGTGATTACAATGCAAGTGGAGCCTGTTTATTGAACGTATGTAATGTAACTGAATACAAAATGGGTTCACATGACAATTATACTATTAACCTTCAATATTACAGTTTTAAAAATGATCTGCTTTCTATAATACATTTTTCCTGATGGATTAAACAAATTGTGAAAATGTACCTTGAATTTTGCTATTCTTAAGTAGAAATGTAGAAGATCTCTCTTATGGTCAGGTCTCTTCTATTGGGTAGGATAGGCATGCCAATCTAGTTTTATCAGTATTATCTCAGACACTTTTAAAATTAAAATATTCTGAGATTATGCTGATTCAAGCCATCATGCATCCTCTTCCTGCTAATGTTGTGCATATTAATTAACTAGCGACTTGCCCGTCAAAAATGACGGGGCAATACAATTTGAAGCCATGGGAATGCTGTTTGACACACAATTTAAACCTTTTTGTACTCTGAGGACCTTCGGCGCTCATTGCAAGCCTCGCACTGAGCGCCTTCGTCGCACATTGCGAGCCTTTCCTCTCGTATACTTTTGCTCCTCTGAGCCCCTTTGTCACTCATCAGAAAGAGAGATTTATATTTATCTATATTTAGTTAACAAATAATGAATTAATTATTTCTTGAATAAATTAATATATTTTACCTATTTGTAATTAATATATCCAGCAATCAATAGCCTGAAGAGCTAACAATCTGTTTGTATTTTCTGGCAGCATACAATGTACAGTTTGAGTGTTGGTGCCCTCATGATAAAATGTAATGAATGTCCCAACTGTGCATTAGAAATAGGCTGTTATGTAATGTTATTAATGTGTTACGCGGCTCGTGAGCATTTTCTGTCTTTTGTAATTGTTATTGTAATTTGTGTATTTTGTGCAGTGTTTTGCGCGGTCCGGGGGGACCGTGTGGCCTCGTACTAATTTATTTTTGCTGCCATTTTTTTTCTCGCTTAGGCGATTTTCGAGTCGCCATTAAATTGGCATTCCACCTCACTTCCAGACGTCCTGGCTGTTCCGCCGTTCTGTGTGTGATGTTTTTGTATTATTTTTTTGTGTTTTTATTGTTTTTGTGTTTTGTCTGTTCGGCTGTTAACCTCATATTTTTGCTATCTCGTATTTTTTTTTCAAAGTTCCGCGTTTGTCAACTGGTCGCAGGGTAAGGCGCGGTTACGCGCTCATCGCATAAGTGCTACGCGTTAATGGCTCGCATCCCTTCGCGAGGTCTTTGTCGCTCATCGCCTAACTTGTAAGCACCATGCAAAGCGTGCCGACGTCTCGTAGTTTGACAAATATTATATGTGATGTCCTATAATTTCTGCCTAAAATTAAAGCATTCAGGTCAAATCTCTAACCCTAATTTAGATCACATATAATAGTAGTCAAAATGCTATTCGTCTGCACGCTTGCGACAAATCGCAGTTCGACAACTATGATCAACGAGCATTACAGAGAAGGGAGGAGGAGGCACACAGGGGAGGAGGTGAGAGGCACACAGGGGAGAGATACAAAGAGGAGTAGGGGGAGAGACACAGGAGTGAGAGAAGAGGGGAGAGAGGGGGAAAAAGACACATGGGAAACGGGGGGGGAGACACAGGAGGGAGGGGGAAAGAGACACATGGGAGGGAGAGAAGGTCAGAGACACATGGGCGTGGGAGAGGGAAACAGACACATGGGAGGGAGATGTGGGGAAGAGACACAGAAGGGAAAGAGACACAATGGAGGGGGAAAGAGACACAGGGGAGGGGAAGAGACACAGGGGAGGGAGAGGGGGGAAGAGACACGGGAGGGGAGAATAGACACAGCAGAGGGTAAGGTGGGGAAGAGACACGGGAAGGGAAAGAGACACAGGGGAAGGGGAAAGAGACACAGGGGAGGGGGTTACAGACACATGGGAGGGAGAGGTGGGGAAGAGACACAAGAGGGATAGAGACACAGGGGAGGGAGAGGAAGGGGAAGAGACACAGGGGAGGGAGAGGAAGGGGAAGAGACACAGGGGAGTGAGGGGAAGAGACACAGGGGAGTGAGGGGAAGAGACACAGGGGAGTGAGGGGAAGGGGAAGAGACACAGGGGAGTGAGGGGAAGGGGAAGAGACACAGGGGAGTGAGAGGAAGGGGAAGAGACACAGGGAGTGAGAGGAGGGGGAAGAGACACAGGGGAGGGGGAAAGACACAGGGGGGGGAGACTAGGGGAGTCAGGGGACACAGGGGAGTGGGTTAAAAACATGGGGGGGAGTAGACACAAGGGAGGGAGAGGAGGGGGGAAATGAGACATACAAGGGGAAGGCGCTCATTGCAAGGCTAATAAAGTAGAGGGTGTGAGAGGTAGAGGGGGTGGAGGCTCGCAATGAGTGTCTTTGGTGCTCATTGCGAGGCCAGTGATGAGCGCCAAAGACTCTCACAACACACTAGGCCTATCTGTCTAGGTTATGCTTATTCATAAGGTTTTCTTGGCAACGATACTGGAGTGGGTTGTCTGTTCCTTCTCCAGTAGATCACAATATGTATGATCTCTCTGCTATGACCGACCCGCCGTGGGTCACCCTACAAGGTATAGCTCACAGCTTCATTAAGGTACACAAGCCACTTCACTACAAGAGGGTAGAGATGCAGAATGGGAAAGTTGCTTGTAGTTTGCTGCTAATGTTCATTGAGCATAAAGTAATAGTAATAAATTAGTGTAAGCTTCTTTGCACTTACTTTCTAAATGTTTTTTCTGTGGGTTGTTAAGCTTTATGTTCAAGTACATTAACCTTTAGGTTGGAAAATATACGTCAGCACTGTCTAGTGCATTTACATCTCATTGCTTCAGTCGTGTATTATAGGGTTAACTTTGCAAGCAGTCTGGCTTTTCACCTTTTTGTTTTAAGTGCCTTATTGTACTATTTTTCAATATAGCAATATGCCACCCTTTCTTTTAAACATGTAAATAGGACATAAGGCTTGTCCTGAATAAATTAGATGTGCACTGGAATCTGAGTTTTAGGCTTACAGCTGAACAGCAGGTTGTCACACTGAATCAATACATAACATACAATGATCTTAATTTTAGAACATACATAGCAGGGAATTACCCCATGGGGCTTTTCTGCCATTTCAAACAAATAGATTGTAGCTGCTAATACCCGAGTGATTTTGTTCTTAACATTGAATCTTTTCCAACTATTAACCATGAGCATTAGACTTGCAGATTTCCCTGTCTCTGCAGACCACAATGCAGCATTGATATTTAGTACTGTTGCACATTATTATTGAAATATGGTGATCTATATTTCTCTCCGATCATAAATGGGGGTAATATGTAAATCACATTGGTGAATACCATAATTAACCACAACACACAGTTCTGATATCAGTTTATTCAATTTAATATGGGATCCACTTATAGCATACAGTTTAATCATAACCCTAAGCACGGTTGGATTATTATCTCTGCAGGTGACAATTACAAATTACAGAATTGGGAACAATTCAAGGCTTAGAATTCTCTGTAGAGCTCATTGAAGAATACATTTAGTTCTGTGTTATAATATTTAATGGGTCTGCACTGATGTACAGGGTTCCCTGGTGTCCCAGTGGATGGGATACAAGAGCTTTCACCACAGCATCCTGGGTTCAAATCCAGCCAGCGAACCAAGAGGTCACACTGGTCAGTACTTGGATGGGAGACCACCAGGGAATACCAGGAGCTGTATGCTGTGGCCCACTGGAGAAGGAACTGGCAACCCACTCCAGTATCTCTGTCATGAAAACCACGTGGATCAGCATGGTGTGTTCTCCATGAGGTCACGGAGAGTCGAACACGACTGAGCGACGCCATTTACCTTTACATTGATGTACAGCATGGCAAGCAACAGGAGATCCCACAAAAGTCCATGTCCTGTGCTCTTCAGCCTCCATGTAATTATTACCTTATCTTTATCTATATGGCCTTTTGTATAACTAGTGAACAAAATTGGCAAATTGTATTGACCAAATGTTTATTATATACAACTAAATTCTATATTTTTAAAGAGGCATTTTCCATGTATTTTTAATTCATCTGTCCCATTTAGTAACAGTATTTGATGTTAATGCACAAGTACAGGATGCAAAATTCTTTTGTATCTTGGCTATTCTTCATGCATTAGATTAGATAAAAAGCATGACGCAAGGACAGCTCAGGAATCAATAGCGTATTGTTAACATTTCTTAATTCATGTTGTCAAGAATTGGAGATAAGATTGTCCTAGCATTGAGAAACTTTTTGAATAAACCTCATTGAATATGCATTATTTTTCTTTGTTTAGAATTAAAATCACTAACAACATCAGATAATTGTTTCTCTTTTTTCCTAATTCATTTCTGTCATTAATGCATATTTTACTGATTACAACATACTGTCAATATATTTCTACGTCTTATTCTTGCAAAAGAAATGGTGTAATTTAATATATATTTCTTTAGATTGAAATAAGACAAATTTACTAAGGTGTAATGCTTTGTAAAGTTCTTAAGTTCCATGTTATTTCATGGGCTAGATAAAGACTGGCGAACTCATGGAGACCCTTCGGGTGTCTGCCAAACATAGTCGGTGTAGCAGTTAATATTAAAATCTTTAATACAATATGACCTCCACTCATTTAATTTAAGATATGACTGTGGGAGACTTTGGTTATCTAAAAAGGTCAAAGAAAATCCCAATTTGTTCACAAGGGGGCATTGTACCCCTTATACTCTATAACATATCTCTTCCTTATGTAAATGTCTAAAGGGCAGAGAGACAGAGGCTATTAAGACATGTGTTTATTCTATTTAATTACACAGTCTATTGATAAATGAACTATAAATGTATCTACAAGCATATGTAGCACAACTGATTATTAGTTGAGTAAAACAGGTATAAAAATACAATGTCTAATTTAATACTCGCCATAATTACCAGGCTGTGGAATAGATGGATTTCCATGAGAATAAGATGGTATAGTCATGTACTCAGCTAGTAGCCTTCATATCATCTAGCATAGCCCCCACCCCTCTCCTTACATCATCTATCATTTCTGTGAGATCATCACACATCATAACAATGATTTTTGACTAAAAAACATTTCTTGATACTTTTCTAAAAAACGGACAATGGACAGAAATGAGTGACCCCTAACTGTAGCAGGTTGTATCCTCTTCATCACTTGTATGTAACACTATCCACTTTCCAAGTTATCCAATGGGCCAGTTGTACTAAGGTGTCTCTAGTTGTTATGTTAATTTCACTCCTTAGTGCATTGAACCCATAGTCTGAGAATTCAAAAATATGAATTAAACATGTGTATTTTATTTGAAGTCACATTTAGTTTTTTAATTATACCTGTACTCTCAATATAAGTGTATTGGTGGAAATGCCTATTGCTGTAACTAATTTGTTATGTAATCAAAATAAAAATGACTTCGCAAAATCACTTTAAAGTATATGCAAGCACCATGTGTGTCAGCAGTTCTGCAGGTTAGCAATGTCCTGAAGGCTACAGACTTCCCTTCTGGTTTCAGAATTACTTATGCATTATTGCAAATGAGTTCTGCCACAAAGGAATTCATAATGAAAACATCATAGGGAATTTAAGTGCTTCCTATAACACTTGAGCCTGCTCCATTAATCTGAGGGCACAAAGAATTGAGTCATTATGTTCCCAGATGGCAGAATGGATTGAATGGGCAGCGCCTTGCAAACCTGATATGTTTAGTTTTTTTATTCTTTTAAGTATTTTTGCTTAGGGTCAACTTCTGTATCACACAATCCATACCACTTAATTGAAGTTGTTGAGGAATGTCTTAATCCAAGCCTAAATCTTCATTCACTTATGCAGCAGACCATTACTAAATAGCAAGAGAAGCAAAAAAGGAATAAAACACACATAAGAAATTGGTTAATTCCATATGCAAGGAGTTGCATTTTAACGAAGGAATATAGCTGTCACGGTGTAATATTTTTCTTTAGCTTTACTGCATATTCATTGGTTGTAACCTACGTTTAGTGGCTGTCTATTTAATAGGTTTTGGATAGCTTAAAGCTGTCAAGCTCTGGCAAAGTCTGGAATAATAAATTTACAAGTTGTACTCATTTTCAACTTTTCTCTCCATTGTAGCATTTAGTCATGTTTGTGATGTGTCTGGACGGTGTAAAAAATAACCCTAATTATGTTTGTAACTGCAATGGGGATTTCTAGTGACATATTAAGAGTATAATACATTAAATATCTAAAAAAAATGCTTTTAATACAGTGGTTCTTGCTCGTCCCAGTATTCATTTTCTGTGTTTATTATTTTATGCTCCAATTTTAATATTATTGTTGTAAGTACCATTATAAATAGATGTGCCTGGCGTGCTGAGGTCCGTAGGGTCAATGAGAGTCGAACAATACTGAACGACTAAACGACAATAACCATTATAAATAATTGTTCATACGCTAAAGCAACCTGGCACAATTTAAAACTTTAGTTAAATAGAATTAATTCTTGGGGTCTGCACTTTCGTATTGTATTGGTGTTTTTTTAGATTAAAAACAATGCATGCAGACTCATAGAGAGTAATTAGAATGATTTACAGAGACTTCTATTATTTTAATTCACATTATAAAAAAACATTGGTATGTTAAAATAACACAGCAAAGTAACCATATATGGAATCATTTAAAATTATAGATGATAGCAATGACTCCTTGCTGTGATTACACCTGGGAGTCTGCACATGCTTAGCTTTTTTTCTATCAATGACTTTTAGACAATGCATGAAGTCCCACAGGGACTAAAATCCTTTCAAAATCATTACACTGCAGAAAAGAGATAATAGCAAAGACTCGGTATATAGATCATAGTGTCTGATTGACAGGTACAATATAGATTGAAATGTAAGCTTAATGTTAATAAATCCAATTTGCTTGATCAAACACCCCTTTATTTGGAGTTTCTCCTGTGAAAAATGCTTGTGACATATTAAAACTATTAGTAATACTAAAAAAATGGTGTATGTATTTTCCCTTGTGCTTAACACTTATATTATTGTTTTCTTTTTTGGGAGAGCGTGTGACACACATCTTATTAAGATGTAGGGCAATAAGCCAGATATTGGGTCTTGTACATAGGTAGAGTCCTTCGGGTAGAAGGCATCCACAGAGATGACAGGGCTCTACTATCCTAACCTGAGGTGTGGAGGTTTTGACCATATTTACTTTGTCCAGCTCTGCCTATTTGTTGTATTACTATATACTAATATAGAGGGGTTGACCATGGAAAGTTGAATATAATCATAGTATTTTTAATTCAGCGATTTTATATCTTGTGTGCAATAAAGTTTTACATTTTTTTGTATTATATATTGATATTAAAACAATGCTTTTTTAATAAAATGTTTCTTGTTCTTATAATTCATTTTATTAGGGATTTAATAGTGAGGCCATAGCTACAAAATCTAGCCTGAGTCGTGGTAAGGAGAAAGCGTATCCTTGGGCAAGGACGAAGCTTAGTAGATATGGGCTGAAATCTACTATGAGGGCTTGTTGGAAGCCACGTGACCATGGACTTGGGCAAGGATTCTGATGGGGGCCGACTCAGCAGTGGAGTGGAAAGCCAAAAAGCATTACTTTGGACATTGACAAGGAGGGCTTGGTGAAAGCCATAGTTTGATAAAAGAGGTTTGTCCTGGATGGTGGCGAGGACACTGATGGGGGTCAAAATCGGCAATGGAGTGCTTAGTGAAAGTCTTTTGGTTCCATTGCTCTCCAGCAATGGAGAGCTTGTTGAAGCCACATGGCGATGAAACAGCATTACTGTTTGATGTGAGCAAGATAGCTATTTAGTAGCATCTGCGATGTTGGGCTTGACTAAGCCTCATGGCAGTTGAAATAGTGTTACCTTTGACATGAGTGAGGTTACTAATTAGATGATTTGGGCCAAAATCTGCTAGAAAAGGGGCCAAATCTACAAATATGGGACTTGTTGAAAGCCACATGGTGATGGAAGACTTACTCTGGGCATGGATGAAGTTGCTGCTTAGTAGATAAGCGCCAAAATCTATAGAAAAAGTGGTCAAAATGTGCAACTTAATGAAAGAGTTTTACCTTGGATATATGCAACGTTGCTTCTTAATAAATAAGGGCCAAAAATTCAGCAAAGTAAGGCTTGGTGAAGCCAAAGGCTTGGTGAAGCCAAAGCCAAGGAATCGTCGAGAAACATCCTCCAGGCATAGATGTGAAAGTTTAAAAGGAATAGGCGGGCTGGGAGAGGTTGTTGGGAGACGACCACTCCCACAATACCCAGGTAATTTATCTGGACATGTATAGGTCACAGTTCTTACATCAATTATACAGTATGTATAGATAAAAATAAGTTAGAATAATAAATGAAAGAGAGTGAAAGTGTGATCTCTCTCATCATACAGTGATCCTCTTACAATTAATTTGATTAGTATATGCTGTACTAATTGGGAGATTAAAGCATCT
Source organism: Discoglossus pictus (assembly GCA_027410445.1). Lineage (NCBI taxonomy): Eukaryota > Metazoa > Chordata > Amphibia > Anura > Alytidae > Discoglossus > Discoglossus pictus. Next base: position 381,321,899 of record CM050166.1, on the reverse strand, counting down.
GATTTTAATATATATAGGTCACAGTTATTTCATCAATGATATGTATAGATATAAACACATTTAACTGTGGTTTGTTGTTAATAAAAAGTGAAAGTGTTAGATAATCAAGCATAAATGATCTATACAGGACTTTGCTCTTTCTGAGTTTCCTTATAATGGGCCATTAATTAACTCTCATGGTGAGGGTAGATAAGGATGATTAGCATGCCCAGTTGATAGATACACCACAACATGTGACTATCACTATTTATAAAACTATGTATGCTTTTCTTCTATCATTCTCACTGTGAGAGATAAATAATGACTCTTTGAAGAGCTTCTAATTATGAAATGAATGTACCAATAAAAACATGAATATCTGCAATTATAAGTTATTTTAAAAACATAACATTTAATAATAAAAACAGCTTTAAATTTACTAAATGTTAGTTGTCACTCAGCTCAATAGATCCTTGTTTTCGGTATCCGAGTATCTCAACACTGGATTAATGGTTACAGTGGTAACAATAGAGGGTGGCTGTTCTCAGAAGTCATGCACAAAATAAAGCCTTTAACTAGAGAGCCATTCATCAGCAATGAGGGGCATTAGGTATATGTAGACCAGTCTAATGGGAGGATTGTTTTGAACTGAGTGACAGCCAAAAATTATTAAAAACAAACTTGTTTTAAGTTAATAGAGGACATTTTCTATAAATTAAAAATACAAATATTCATTTTTGGACCTTGTGTGTTACATAAGTGCCAGCCAGGTCCGGAGAGAGAACTGCTGAACACCCCTCCCACTGGACTGACGCAGGCTCTGTCCTCTTAAGGTGGATTACTACAGTTACCACCATATATATCAACAATGATATACAAGCAGAAAGAGTGTTATACAGACCTGGGGGTGGGGGTAGGAGATCAGAATGGAGGGCTTGGGGGGGGGGGGGGGGATCGTAATGGGGACCTGGGGTGGTTGGGGGTGGAGATCAGAATGGGGGACCTGGGTGGGGGCAGGAGATCAGAATGTATGTTAATATGCTACCATAACTGCATTCTGGTTTGTCCCTTTGATTAAATATACAGTAAACCGTTATAAATAACCTGCACATCTTTTCATTTCATAATACTGTGTGCTACAAATCCAATATATGTCTCTATGTTGAATTGAGGCTTTATAATTTTAAAAGGTTTACAACATTCTCATATCATATTTAGCAAGAAGACACTTGTAAGTGTGACTGTCACACTCGCATACACTTGATTATCTCTGCAGCCGCCTGCAGTATCTTTACACATCAGTAGAATTAGTGGGAAAACAGAGTTAAAGGCCATCCTGCACCACTGGATTATGACTGATGAGCAGCAGGAACATGGCAGCCAGGAGTGGTATCCTTTTTACATTTCCTTCCCCCCCCCCGCAATCTACTAAGGTAATTTTTGAAGCCCAATGATTTGGTAAATTAAAAACGTAACTTGAGATAATTGGTAGTGATAAATTCTGGAATTTGACATTTTCCAATAAATGTAGCAGGGGTAAGCATTTCTGGAGTGTATTGATTAATAGCTTCCTTTGATAAGTTGTTATGAACTCAAAAAGCAATGGCCAGTAAATGACAAGATAAAGGTAATCACCGGTAACAACATGGAATAGCAAAATTATAACCTGTAAGAATTAGGCAGAGATGAAGAAATGTAAATGTAATTTTGCAACTATATAATTGAGATTGTATACAATAGACACATACATAATTACAACCACATCTAGATAATGTGACAATATAATTGTTTTATAAAAATACTTTTACTCTATTTAGGAAATATATTAGTGTTTTATATGTAAACGTCAGTGAGGATTCTGTTATGTTAATTTTCATGCAGATTATATGTTTTTTTTGTCAGAATTCCAAAAACAATCAAGTTAAACGTTAAACTAAAGAATAAGAATTTACTGGGGCCGGGCCATTAATTGTGGTAGCTAAGAATCAGGACATTTGCAAATAATATATCCAGAGCCAGAAGTAAAGTTCTAGTATCCAGGAACCAGGGAGGCAGGAGTTCCCTGTCACTACAAAACAAGACCCAGGTCTGAGACAGTATATTTTCAGGGTGCTGCAGGGCTTCCTCAAGTTGCTTCTGCGTGTGTGTGTGTGTGTATATATATATATATATATATATATATATATATATATATATATATATATATGTGTGTGTATATATATATATATATATATATATATATATATTATACCGTATATACTCGAGTATAAGCCAAGTCTTTCAGCCCTTTTTTTAAGGCTGAAAAGGGCCCCTCGGCTTATACTCAAATCACCACCCCCGTGTCTCCCCCCCCCTCATCCTAAACCCCCCTTCTCATCCTAAAAGCCCCCTCACTTTACCCCTCTCCCATCACTTACCTCCATCTGCAGCTGCTTCTCCGCGCTCCTTCCGTCTGTGTCGGGACCCAGCATATGCTAATGACGTGACGTCACATGCACGTCACGTCAATAGCATTATACTCGAGTATATACGGTGTGTATGTATGTGTGTGTGTATATATATATATATATATATATATATATATATATATATATATATATATATATATATATATATATATATATTATGTATATACACACAGTGGACCCTTGGTACTTGTTGTTAATTGGTTCCAGAAGGCAAGACGAGTGGCGAAAACGACAAGTAACAAAAGGAATAATGTAAATTGGTTTTAGCAAGCGTGACCAATACCAAGGAAGCTTTGAGTGCCAAATTATTTATTTTTTGCTTTTCAAGACTTGTTGAATACCAAAATCGATGAGCTTTTGAGGTAGTCGAGTATACACTGTGTATGTGATTCATTTAGCATATGGTGGGCTAAATTTGAGAGAAGCACCCATTACACATGCAAATAAGCCCACAATACAGACTGTTTCCTTTTATTGGATCTCAGCAGCAACCAGTCCCACACTGATGAGATGCAAAACAGTACTGCCTGTGTATAGGTTCCCTGACTCAAAAATCCATCAAGTGCTGTGTTTAAAAGTTGTATTATAATGGTACGCATATGCTATAAAGGAACCATATTTTACATGGAATTGGTATAAAGAGTGAACATGCACTTTAGGCTAATTTGCATGCCCCGCCCAGAGTGCAGAGCAAACGCAACATTATACTGTATACAGTAGATATAAAAAGTCTACACACCCCTGTTAAAATGTCAGGTTTCTGTGCTGTAAAATAAATGAGACAAAGATAAATCATTTCAGAACTTTTTCCACCTTTAATGTGACCTATGAACTGTACAACTCAATTGAAAAACAAACTGAAATCTTTTAGGTAGAGGGAAGAAAAAATCTAAAAATAAAATAATATGGTTGCAAGTATGCACACCCTTAAAATAATACTTTGTTGAGGCACCTTTTGATTTTATTACAGCACTCAGTCTTTTTGGGTATGAGTCTATTAGCATGGCACATTTTGACTTGGCAAGATTTGCCCACTCTTCTTTGCAAAAGCACTCCAAATCTGTCAGATTGCGAGGGCATCTCCTGTGCAAAGCCCTCTTCAGATCACCCCACAAATTTTCAATCGGATTCAGGTCTGGGCTCTAGCTGTGCCATTTCAAAACTTTAATCTTTTTCTGGTGAAGCCATTCCTTTGTTGATTTGGATGTATGCTTTGGGTCATTGTCATGCTGAAAGGTGAAGTTCCTTTTGTGCCAATATTGACTGGTATTTGGAACTGTTCATAATTCCCTCTATCTTAACTAAGGCCCCAGTTCCAGCTGAAGAAAAACAGCCCCAAAGCATGATGTTGCCACCAACATGCTTCACTGTGGGTATGGTGTTCTTTTGGTGATGTGCAGTGTTGTTTTTGCACCAAACGTATCTTTTGTTATTATGGCCAAAAAGTTCAACCTTGGTTTCATCAGACCATACCACCTTTTCCCACATGCTTTTGTGTGGATTGCATCTGTGTGCATTGCATCTGAATGTGTTTTTGCAAAATGTAGCCAGGCTTGGGTGTTTTTCTTTGTAAGAAAAGGCTTTCGTCTTGCCACTCTACCCCATAGCCCAGACATATGAAGAATACGGGAGATTGTTGTCACATGTACCACACAGCCAGTACTTGCCATATATACCTGCCGCTCCTTTAATGTTGCTGTAGGCCTCCTGGTAGCCTCCCAGACCAGTTTGCTGCTCATCTTTTCATCATTTTTGTAGGGAGCTCCAGTTCTTGGTAATGTCACTGTTGTGCCATATTTTCTCCACTTGATGATGACTGTCTTCACTGTGTTTCATGGTATATCTAATGCCTTGGAAATTCTTATGTACCCTTCTGCTGACTGATACCTTTTAACAATGAGATCCCTGTGATGCTTTGGAAGCTCTCTGTGGACCATGGCTTTTGCTGTGGGATGCGACTAAGAACATTTCAGGAAAGACCAACTAGAGCAGCTGAACTTTTATTTTGGGTTAATCAGAGGCACTTTAAATGATGGCAGGTATATGCTGACTCCTATTTAACACAATTTGGAATGTGATTGCTTAATTCTGAACACAGCTACATCCCCAGTTACAAGAGGGTGTGCAGACTTATGCAACCACATTATTTTTCTTTTTTTTTCTTTCTTCCCTCCACTTAAAAGGTTTCAGTCTGTTTTTCAATTGAGTTGTACAGTTTATAGGTCACATTAAAGGTGGAAAAAGTTCTGAAATGATTTATCTTTGTCTAAATTTTTTTTACAGCACAGAAACCTGACATTTTAACAGGGGTGTGTAGACTTTTTATATCCACTGTGTATATATGTATATATATATATATATATATATATATATATATATATATATATATATATATATATATATATATATAGTAATTTACTAATTATTAATCTATATATATGTATAGATTCAAAGGAGTATTGCAGTATATTATAATACCTTTTGTATTGAACTAACGTCTTATTTATATTGACGGCTTTCGAGAGATTCAACCTCTCTTTATCAAGTCTGAAGCAATACTAACATGAGTTGGAACCCTCGGTTTGAATAAAAACAGCAGATACAGAGGGGGTGGAGTCAGCATGTGACATAATCAGGTAAATACATATAGGGGAAATAAACACAACATAGTAAAGGAAACATATACACCTACTATATACACCTACACATTGCACTATAATAGTTGTCAGTGTTCGTAACGTTTGCGATGTTGGTAACGCAGTTGTGTCCCTAGCGCAGCGGCGCAGTCAAACTGCGAGCCTCGCAGTACTTGCATCACCCCGCACTACCTGGTTCCTGCCAGTGGAGGGCTCTTGATGAGCGCCAGAGGCCCCCGGGCTCACAACACCCTTGGCGCAACCACGTACCTGGATGGGACCCTGCCAGCAGCGCGGCACTCACCTCCCCTGCGGCTCCCTTTTCTCCGTCCGGGACTACTTTGCGCAATGCTCTGCTTGATCCAGAAAGTAGTTCCGACTGGAAGATGGGATAAAGAGGTGGTAAGTGTGGCGCCACTGCCAGGATTCCATCCAGGTATGAGACGGGGGGGGGGGGAGGAGACAAGGGAGGGGAGGTGAAACAGAGGCACGGGGGGGGGGGGGGCTAAGGAGACAGAGGAGGGAGATAATGGGGGAAAGCAGACAAGCGAGGGAGAGGAGGTGAAACGGAGATACAAGGCATGGAGAGGGGGAGGAGGAGACACAGGGAGAGGAGGAGGAGACACATGGGAGGGAGAGGGGGAACGGAGACACCAGGGGTGGAAGGGAGAGTGGTAAAGGAGACACGGGGGAAACGGGAGATGGGGGAAAGGGGACACAAGGGAGGGAGAGGGGGGAAAGGAGATACAGGGAAGAGAAAGGAGGAAAGGAGACACGTGGGAAAAGGAGGAACAGGAGAGGGGGGAAAGGAGAAACAGGAGAGGGAGACAGGGGGAAGGAGACACTGGAGGGAGATTTTGGAAAGGAGACACTGAGGAGGGAAAGGGAGAGGGGGGAAGGAGGTGAGTGAAAGGAGACACAGGGGAGAGATGGGGGGAGGAGACACAGGTGAGAGAGAGGTTGGGAAAATTATTTTCAGAAGTTTTGTACCCTTTATATCTCTCTCTCCGCGCCCTCTCCCTCTCTCTCCCACCCTCTCTCTCCCCCCTCCTTCCTTCTCGCTCCTTCCATCCCCTTCACTCCTTCCTTCTCTCTCCTTCCCTACCCCTCCCTCCCCTCTCTCCCTCCCTCCCCCCTCCCCTCTCTCCCCCCCCCTCTCCTCTCTCCCTCCCCTCTCCTCTCTCCCTCCCCTCTCTCCCTCCCTCTCTCCCTCCCTCCCTCTCTCCCTCCCTCTCCTCTCTCCCTCTCCTCCCTCTCCTCACTCCCTCCCTCTCCTTTCTCCCTCCCTCTCCTTTCTCCCTCCCTCTCCTTTCTCCCTCCCTTTCCTCTCTCCCTCCCTTGCCTCTCTCCCTCCCTCTCCTCTCTCTCTCTCTCCTCTCTCTCTCCCTCCCTCCCTCTCCTCCCTCCCTCCCTCTCCTCTCCTCCCTCCCTCTCCTCTCTCTCTCTCCCTCCCTCTCCTCTCGGCCTCCCTCCCTCTCCTCTCTGCCTCCATCCCTCTCTGCTTCCCTTTCCTCTCTCCCTCCCTCCCCTCCCTCCCTCCCTTCCCTCTCCTCTCTCCCTCCCCTCCCCTCCCTCCCCTCCTCCCCTCTCTCCCTCCCCCCCCTCCCCTCCCTCCTTCCCCTCTCTCCCTCCCCTCCCTCCTTCCCCTCTCTCCCTCCCCTCTCCTCTCTCCCTCCCCTCTCCTCTCTCCCTCCCCTCTCCTCTCTCCCTCTCCTTTCTCTTCTTCTATCTCCCTCCCTCTCCCCCAATGTCTCTCCCACATGTTCCTCTCCCACTTTCTTCCCAGTGACTCTACCCCCTGTGTCTCTCCCACTCTTTCCCTCCCACGTCTCTCTTCCACCCTCTCTCCCACTGCTCCCTCTCCCTTGCGACACGCAATGATGTGCACATGCACTAGACTATAGTGCAACTCACATGCAGCACATTTACTCCATTAATCTTTTTTTTTTTTTTTAAGTACTGCGCATGCACGCGCGAATACGTTGCGTTCTGCACATTACCACGCATGCGCGGCAGCTACGTATTTGCTCACATGCACGCGAAAATACATACCCCTAATTATTGCCCTAATATAGTTTCCGGAGTGCGCATGCGCTGGCCAGCGTTACACACAACCGAAACTATATTAGTGATAACACTCTAAAGACTGCAGTAGTCTTCACTGCGACAAACTAATTTGAAATATACTTTGCTTTAAGACTAATGGACATTTTATCCAAAAGCTATCAAACTATTTCCTACGTGACATTCCCTTAGACTTTGTGAATATACGGTATATTGATAAATTAAATTGTTGATAACATAAGTGAATGTAAACATGTAAAGTAAGCTTTATTTAGATAGACATTAACATATTGTCGGGCTATGTATAGAATAAAGGGTCACAATCATTAGTGGATTCAGTCATTACTTTCTCTATACATCCTGTGCATTTACATGTGCCCTTTGACTCAATGGAAACAATTAGATTAGTGAAATGTCGGCCATTAGCCCTTTCACAGTTGGTGGGGAATTCATTACCTTACGTAAGTAAGGGTGCTAAGAAATAAAACAGTTTGCAACATGCAATAGACCTCCTAGCAAGACAGGCACATCTATTTGCCTCATTATAACCACAATGATTTCTCTCCTACACCTACAGGCCGTATGTGAGAATAAGGTGTGTTAATTAACGTTGTAGGCTAGTAACTGAAATTTATTTCAGCTTAGTGGTGTAGCAAGTAATTTCTGAATAATAATAGGCACATTTTTACTTTAATAACATTCTCGCCAGAGGGACATGCAGAGAAAAGTAATATTTCAGCTCTTTGACAGCAAAGGTTTTTTTTTTATCTAATTGATGACCCGAAACATGTCATTTTTTTAATTAGGAAAAAAAAAAATCATCTGCTTGTTATTTTCTTTTAAGAGATAACGTTTACTCATAATATTGAAATATATTATGTTACTGAAGAGTTTCTTACAGGTACTGCACCTTGGCAGAATCAAGAGGATTAATAAAGAGCTGGCCTTTGGCCAACATTTTCAGAAATAGATGAGCTTAATTTTTGCAATTTGTAAAAAAATCTCTTTTACACAGCTCTTGATTTTTTCGTTTTACTTCAGAAAACATTTAAACCATGAACACAGTCCATATATATAAAAAATTACTTAACATCCATCATTGTATTTAAAATCTGCTTTATTCAGAAGATGTATTGTATAGATTACCTCATTAAATAATACAACTTCCACCATTTTGCCTGTAACACTTTTTCATTAAAAACTAATTTTAATGTGTCTTTTTTTTAATAATAGTATTCCTATTACTGAGATCAAATGACTGTGGATTCTTCTACCCACTGTCAAAATGTCTCAGGCTGTGGAAAAGCACACAGTTATATTAGAACAAGTGCTAGACACTTAACAGTGTGTGTGGCCGTCTTGAAATAGTATAATGGCTCTCCGGAGATTTATTATCATTTGTAAGAGTTATGGCACTTATTAAACTACAGTATACTAAACACAAAAGTTAATATAACACTAGAGTGCTTAGTCTAATTTGCTTGGATCTGCATATATATATGATTGGTCTTTTAGAAGAACTCACAGTGAGCCAAATCTTCACATGAGTACGTTGACATTTATTGAAGCGTTGCTAGTTTTTACAGGCTCCAATTTATGCGGCTTTGGGTGTAATTTAACACATCCTCTGACTTTGGAGCTTGTTCCAAATAAAGTAAGTTTATATCACTATATATTCTATAACATTGATGTGGATAAATGTAAATTTTTACCACCGCAAACCACCCTAAATGTCAATGGTAGCTGCATTAGCCCAGAGATCGACTTTCTTGGACTAAAAGGATCATTGAAGTCACTTAATTATAATATGCTTTTTTGACTTGACTGGGTAAAACAATTTTAGACAAAAGAATTGAAGAACCATATTCTTTTTGTCCTAGGAGGTATTTGATGCAGATATGATCTTTACTCCAGTCTTATGAATGATTGTACAAATAAATATATATATATATATATATATATATATATATATATATATATATATATATATATATATATATATATATATACAGCTATACCTCGTTTAACTCTGTAGATAGGTTCTAGGCAATAGGAGTGTTAGGCGAAACAGCTCTAAACGGGGCAGTTTAACATGGAGAAGATAGGGATAGGGGAACTCATGACAAAAAAAACACAATTTCATGTGAAATTTTAACTTTTTTGGTTTTATGAACTTAATTATTGATGTTGAAGCTTTTGGGTCATCCTGGATTCTTTGTAGAAAAAAAAACAGTGTTATAGCGAATTAGAGCATTAAAAGCGGTCTGGCTGGCAAAAACAGCGTTATAGTGGAACAATGCTATAAAGAATAAGAGTGTTGAAAGGGATTTGGCAGGCAAAAACAGTGTTATAGAGGAGTTTAGCATTAAAAGGGGTCTGGCAGGAAAAACATATATATAAACACTATAGCGAATCAACTCTAAACAAGGTAGCTTTAAGCGGGGTATACCTGTATAGCCAAAATTAGTTTTCTGGTACTTAACACCAAATAATCTTCAAAGTGGAAAACAACTAAATCTTATAAAAATGAAAACAATTATTAATTTGTATTCAATTGTATGCAACACCGCAATTAAAATTTCTATTAAAAATTGACCCGCCACAATATTATAAGCCTTCCAGTTAGGAGGTACTCCATTGTTAATCATAGGTTTTCAGATCTCCTTCACCTATCCCTTTATCAACTTTAGGCACTATGCATGTGTTATTGGTTATAATATTGTGGCTAGTCCATTTTTAATAATTAATATTTATTCAATTGTAAGCAACACCGCAATTAAAATTTCTATTGTTGTAATTTTTGTAAGATATAATTGTTTTCCAGTTTGTCACTGTGCCTGAAAGATTGTACATTTAACAGTAGCACTTAATAGAGGTGCAGAATAACCCTCCAGATTAATAACCCTTTATTGCTATAGCTACTACAAACTACTTAACTGTTTACAAACGTATTCTGACGTGTCTTAAATAAGGCAATTAATCATCAATTTCAGTTTTTCTGGTAACATAAAAATAATTGTGAATACGGTAATATGCATGTGTTGGTTTTTATTTTTTTTATTACATCCATGTGAGTTTTTTGTTCTTCTGTGAAAATTCCCTAATAAAGTTGCAAGGATAATGGCATATGTCAGTGTGCACCTTTACTTACAGTGTTTGTATGACTGGCATTACATGGCATTTAGCCAGCCCAGTTTCATGACATGTGAATGCTGAAAATAGATAATTAGTGTCCCGTTGCTGCTTGTCCTGCTGATTTTCCTGTTCTGGCATTCTCATTCCATCATTAATTATGTTTAATGTCTTCTCCTGCTGTTATCAGTGTCAGCGATCTCCCACATATTGATATTCACAGAGTATGCCTTTGATTAGGTGTCTTATAAGTTGGGCACAGAAATAGGGGGCATGGGTAATACATTTACTTAATTTACATTGAAATTTATTTTAATTTAAGTCTTAAGAACAGTTCATTTGTAGCTGTAAGAAAATAAATGTGTTCTTTGACGTTCCAAATATTTCATTGAAATATTTATTTTTGTAGATTATGGAGACGAAAGGCAAACGTGCATGTGGCTTTTTTTTTTTTTTTTCTTTTAAGGAAAGTTCAGAATAAAACATTATATATGTTATTAATTTAATTTAGAAATATGTTATATACTCAGTACCATATGATCTGAAAATATTTATTTTAATAATATGAAATTGTACACAGAAGTGTAGATTTTTTTTTGTTAATATTGTGACCTCCCTTATTAAGGGTTGACATTGTCCAACGTGTGGACAGAAAGTAATCAGTTAAAAGATAATCTACATTAAGGTATTTGCATATGCAATACACATACTTGAAAAATATGCTATTTTATTTGTTCTATATATATATATATATATATATATATATATATATATATATATTGTGGTCGTGTGCCCCCCCAGAGGTCTGTGTAAGCTGGAAAGCTTTAGGTATTTCTCTCCATGAAGTGGGATTGCAGGTTTTGGTTTTGAAGACAGCCCATGTTTCAGTATGGAGGAAGCAGTAAAGGACGGTTCTGCCCTCAGTGTATTCAATTCTTGCTGTGCCGCTTTAGCCAGCATTAGGGCCTTTTCTGCCTCCTCCATACCAAGACCCGTGATCCCACTTCTGACACCAGTGTGTCACAACGACTTTTCAGACGTCATTTTGGCTATTGTTTTCACCTTTTAGGTACCTTGTCTTCAGCAGGCTTTAGAACTTGGTGGTGGTTTCTTTAAGGCAACTCTAGAGGTGAAATTCACAGTTCACCACGGTGCTGGTGCATAATCTAAATGCAGCTTCTCTCTGGACTGGTGTTTCCTCACTCCAACACTTCCTGTGTTCAACTTTCTCTCTTAAAGTTAGACTTCTGTCTATGACTTGCAGTACCACACATGCAACTTTTTGTCTCTTTACAGTTCCATCCAGGCAAACTGTCTGTCTCTCTTCTATATATATGCCTGTTTTCAATGTTTTTTTTCTTCTCAAGTCTTTTAATGGATCTTTGAATAGAGACATAATCTATATCCAGTGTTTACCCCATTTATCCCAGGTATCTAATACTTTTAAGAAAGAACAAAAGTAGATGTATATTGATATTAAAGCAAGATTTAGTATAAAAGTAATGGTTGTGTTTGTTTACTTTTAACAACCTAAAGCATTTTGGATCTTATCAAGTCAAGTTATTCAGCATACTATAAATGTGGTATTTTAAAAAGTGAATGGACTATGAATGTAGATTTAATGTTTTCTATCAATACTTGGTATTTGAGTTGTGAAATGTTACTTAATTGTAATGCAAGTTTAAATGTGCATTTACTTCCATATAGTTTTATCACAATAAGTTATTTCCTAAATAGCTCATTTATTAAGATTAGCTGAATAAGGCACAGAAGTGTCTCTCTCTCTTGTGATGGGTGAAGCACATTTGAAAAACTCTATATTGCTTTATTATCCTCTGGTATTTATGTATTCTGATTTTACATTTTAAGTACTTCTCCCTTTCGTATCTGTATCTGCAGCTCCTCCACTGGCTTCCCATAGCCTCCAGAATAAAATTAAAAATCATGACCCTAACCTATAATGCCCTCAACAATAATATACCCTCTTATATCTCTGCTCTCATCTCTAAGTACACCCCCAACCGCCCTCTCTGCTGTGCTTCTTCTTTCATTTTCTTATCATCTCCCCTCACTCCCGCCTTCAGTACTGTTCTCGTGCTGCCCCAATTCTTCGGAACTCCTTGCCTTGCGCCGCTCGACTATTCTCCAGCCTCAAATCCTTCAAACACACGCTAAAAACTCATCTGTTTGAAGAATCTCATCATCTCCAGACCTAATATACACATCATATCTATTATCCTTCTATACCTCTCCCATAAACTTTAGATTGTCTTTGAGTTTTCAGTCTTATGTGCTTTAGGGAAAGCACTGTGTACACTTCATTTTAAGCTCGAAGACAGGGCCCTCCATTCTTTTCTTCTTTTTCTTTTCTTTATTTGTTAATATTGTTTTGACTTGAACTTACCCATGTATAGCGCTACAAATAAAGGAAATAATAATTATAGTACCTCCTTAACTTCTCAACAGCCGGGCTAAGGATCAGTGGCAGTCTCTGAGACCTTATCTTTCCAGTCCTCGGTAACAAAGATATATGAGGAGAGCCTAACACTTTAATCATAGCACTACCATTAGTCACAGTTATAGATAGATCATTGATAAACATATATGCAGCTATAAAATGTACTCTATTCAAATGAATGCTATCTTTTCATTTAGTTTTGCATTAAACATGCAATACCACCCTATTAAAAATGTTCTGTTCTCTCCAACAGTTCCCATGATCATTAGATGGTAACCCATTGGTCCCCAGATCCAAAAAAGGTTGAGAACCAGTGTCCTAAAGTATTTATTTTTATTTGACAATAACTTCAAATGAAACAAATCCTCTGTATTAAATATGTATTGACGCACAGTCAGTCATATGGAAATCCTTACTTAGCTGCACAAAAGTTAAATCAACTTGGTTAAATAAATTACATTTTTTTGTAGGCTTTGATCAGATCAAAAGAAAACAATAACTGCAATATTTCAGAGTTCTAATAAAAAATGAAATACATGCATGAGCCTTCACAATCTCAAAAGATGCAAACACTTGTAAGACCAACTGATCTTTTTTTAAGTGTTCGTTTTTTCTGTTCTTTTTTAATACAAAATGACATACATATACATAAACTTTCATTACCACTGTGGTCATTTTTTCTATATGGTATTTTAAATAACTAAACTTTTAGAACACAAAAAAATAAAGCAATATTAACTTTATATTCAATATATAAATAGTTTATTTTCTCATTTGACGGCGCCTGTTACTTTTTGAGGAGGGTGTGTTCTTGTAAACTACTGAGATTCTATTGCGCCTGTTGAAAGGCTAGATGCCACATTCCAGTTGTGCAAATATAAGCATAGCTTTCTTAGAAAGATGACAAGCAGAAATGAAAATGGTAGATTCCTCAGCAGCATGCCTTCACATAAAAGGTAAATGATTATTGGTTGCATTGTTTATATTCTATAAACATTTAATCCAATTTTAAGTGTAATTCTTCAAAAGAGTGTAATGTAACTAATGGACTATAAATCTCCTCTAATATCCCTTTATCCAGAGGGTTTGTGTTGTAGTGTGAATATGTGCTCTATCGGCCTTATAAATTAGATTATTGATACCGGCACACTCTGTGCTTAGATGCAATAGCAGTTTATTTTGATGCAACCAAGCAATACACAAATCCAAGCAACAACTGGAGTATGCTTGCTGCACCCTTTGTATTTTCTTGGCCTCGCTGTGTGTGTCGCAGATCATCTCCTCCCAATCAGAATTGGTTCATCAGCTGTCATAGAGAAGCGGTTAAGAATATTGCCTTTAGGATTGTATACTAAGGTTAGCTTCACCTTATTACGCGATTATGAAATTAAACATCAGATCTATCTAAAATGTATTGAGTTTAAATATAGTACACAAGACCTTGAACCTCAATTTAAATTGAGCAGTGGGAAAACCCAGCCGAGGGAGACAGATTAGTTGCTACATACCATGCATTAGTGATGAAATCTTGGAGAAAAGCCAGGTCTTTTTTTGGCAGGTCATCTGAAAATTTCTATTATAACAGCTCAGCACACATATTACGGTTCAACACATAAAATCTTTACCCCATTATTGCCTTCTATAAAATAAAGATTACGAGTAATAATTAACAAGCACATTATTTCCTAGGTACATTGACATTTCTTGATTGGTTCAGTTCTTTATAGGATGTTGTGCTGTATTTTCTCTAAATTGGTACAATGCGGCAGCATGTATCCTTAATTAAACATGAGGTCGTTTGTATCAAGAGGATTACCAAATGTGTTTGTGCATCAGAAGTCAAGAAATAAATCACAGTTATATATGTCAGAGAAGAAGTGCCCTACGTATTATAGTGTTTGTGCCTTCTAGCATATGATGCACAGTGTGTTGTCTGAAATGATATTTGATGCATAATTAATTTAATGAGATACCAGAGCAGAAGAATCATTTGTACAACTGCTAAGGAAATTATATTTGTTATTGCTTCAAGAATATTTATACCATTAATATATTGTTTAGTGTTTCTAATGATTCTAACGTGTTTACCCATAATTAAAATTGTGCATGTGGTCTATGAATGAGGGATGAATATATATGGTGGATAGGGCAGCAGAATGGCATGGTTCCCCACTGGGCACTAATTACCATCAATGCCACTGTAGGTACTTAACCTTTGCGCCTCCCTACAGGAATTCTAAATGTAGTGACTAGAGTGGCTGTTCCCCACTGCGAGATGATCAACGACAACACCAATGTAACTCCTCAAGCCTTGTTGGCTGCATGTGGGACGCCAGCAGGGTGCCACAAAGCTGTGCTGCTGTCTGTGGTTTTTATGTAGTTCAATAGATCAGTTTGAAATGCACCCATAATGTAATTCACCTTGTCTTATGAAAAACCTATGAGGACTGTAAGTTAAATTACTGAGCCACTGATTGGTCCAGCTGATCTAAAACAAGAGATTCTGAAAATTAGACAAAATACTGACTTCCCAGGAGTGGGGATGGATAACCCTGCCTTATGAATATGCAAACGGGTACATTGGATCAGAGAAGCAAAGAAGGACCTGCATAGACTGATTGTTTTCTATATATACTATTAAATGTACTATATTGTGAAAATGTTGGCTCTAGGGCAAGATTAAGTATTGGTTCTAAGGCATGAGAAATGAGCATGGCTATGGAGAAGAGAGAGCAATGCCTGGATCTTGTGGGTACAGCTACTTCTCCAAAGGATTCAAGAGATTTAAGAGTTTGAAAACAAGCAGAATAATAGGATAACATCACACAGTTCCCCATAAACATACTACCCTTCAACAATTTTTGATTATTTTAACGTACTATGGAATTGACACATTGAATGAAAAGCAAAAAATTACTTACTGTGAAGCTGTTCTATTACAAAACTGTAAATGTATGCGGTCTCCTCCCTCATGCTGTTCTGTGATCAATGGGAGGTACATTATCAGTGATTGGCATGGATGCCAACATGTTTAAATAATAACTGTCAGAGAGCAGCGGCAGTGTGCATTTAATGCTTACTTGTGGAACAGTTTAACAGGGAGTTTAGTGATTGCAGATTAAACTATTTTCTGTAGTATGGGGCTTTAAAAGACCACTGAAATGCAATGTTTTCATTAGCAAGTTTGGCATGTGCAACAAAGCATCGTAGTGACTTACTGGCTGCAGCTATTTCCCTGGATTTACAAAATCCTTTGAGATCATTTAGTTGTGTCTGAACATGAAAAAAAAGGTAGTTTGTGTAGTATGGCTAGAAGTAAAATTGAAAATGTGGAATTCAAATACAAAGGGAGGTCTGCAGTATCATATTTGCCATCAGTTTTTTTAATGCAAAAGGTACCAACCTCACATTGGGGTGGTGGCTCTTGCACTCCAATACCAGAACTGCATGCTTTTCTGAAATAATTACAGTAGACTTTTGTTTAACCAGAACTCAAGCAAACAGAACTCTTAAGCAACTGGAAAAGAAATTGAATACTGTACTTTAAATAAAAATTGTATTTTATAGGGCTCAAAGAATACCAGGAGCCAGGTTGTCATGCCACAAAATGCTTACAGGCACCTAGATGTCTCTGCAATTCAGTGGTACCTGGAAGCAGACAGTGAGTGACTGAGCCAGTGCAGTGTTGGTGTTACATTCCCTGTGTTCAGCACCGCACCTTCCAGCTGAACGTACCTGTGTGTAAGTGAGGAGTGAAAGCTGCTGCTGTTAGAACAGCCCTCACTGACCAATATACTTAACAGAGCATCCTATGTGCAGCTAATCTAGGCCTCTTTTAATAGTGATTATCAATCAACTAGAAACTACATTTATCCGGCATCTACCAATCCCAATGGGTGCCCGATAACGGAGAGTCTACTGTGAATTTAACTGTACTTGACCTTTGAATCAGATCTTATGTTCTGTATAGAATACTTACAACCTGAATACAGATGTATTATTGTCCTGTCTTCTATGAATTTCTAAAATAAAACATATTTTCTGTACTGGTCAATAGTGTAAACAAAATGTAATCAGTATATCATTTGTGACAACCACAATAAGAAATCAACTTGTGAGAATTGACCATGTAGTGCTACCTATCAAGGTCGGAGCATCAAGTATTGATTAACTTTTGGCTTTACAGAGTAAAAATGTCCTTTAGCTTATCAGTGTGTCTCTGCCCTAATGAACAATGCCCATTTGCTTTCAACATTAGTTCCACAGGGCATGAAATGCCCTTTCTCAGTTGTGCATCTCAAACTCCATTTTTGGCTTTCTATCATGTCCTTCCTTGTTTTTCTTATCTCACGCCTTCCCACTATTGATTTTTGAATCTGAAGAGATTATTAAATGGCTATCTCTTCCTATTATCTGGGAAGAAAACATACCAAATAAACTCAATTTTTATATAGGTAGATTTTAATGCAATGCATTACTTTTCACTTTTTCTCATGTTCTCTTAAGAATTTAACAGTACAAAATTGTAAGTATTGTCTTAAACAGAAGGAAAGAAAACCGTATTCCTCTGATAGACTGATCCGTGTTGGCCAGAATGTGACATGCAAAACATAATAAACAGCTTTAAACAAAAATGGCTATGAATATAATTTACCAGAAGCAATGGGTTTGTACCCACTAGTTGCTTGAGTGGGTTTTATATGGTTCCATATGCATTATATTAACCCAGTGTGGCTATAAACCATATGAGAGACAAGGGAATGGGGTTAGAGGTATGCTTTCCAGTAACTGGACTGTTTATTTTAAATGTGCAATCTATTCCCCTGTCAACATTACCTGAACTTATCATGTTGTAACCGTGGCCTTGTGATGAAATATACAATCTGTGTAAGGCTAAGGTGAGCTTTGTGCATCAGTGAGGTGCCTTTATGAATAGATAACAAAATGTTTCCCTTCATGCTTAAATCATTATCATTTTTCTCAATCTACAATTGATTTTTTGTTTGTTAAAGAAAATGGAAGAAGTATTAGATGTGTCCATGTGTTGCTGTCCATTGCTTCCTGTGATAGCATCTCCGGTTATACATAATTCCACAATAATGAATATCGGTTATAATCCAGTTTTTTTCCTTCTGTTTTCATTATTTCCAAAAATGTTCCGATTTGTGTTAACACAAATGTACATTAAATGTCTATTCTATTACTTTGTTTTGTGGGCAAAATACTTTTAGAAAGTAAAAATAATAAACAATGTACTCTCTATTATATACAATGCAGTGAGAAATACCATTTTGTTTCCGAGGTGGAAAGTGACCTTGAGTGTAAAAGTGTCACATTCCTGATCATAATGTTTAAAATGTAAGCTCTTTGGAGTAGAACCTCAACTTTGTTATATCAGATTGGCTGTTGTCTTTGCATTTCCATTTACCTTATAATTTGTTTTCTCATTGTATTTATTGTTGCCACTCTACTGTAAATAGCACTGAAGAACATGTTTTCAGTTTATAATTAAAGAATAGTACTAATTATATTAATGTCCTTCTATATTTAATGTCATCACCGAGGAAGCATTAGAGTGTACGCAGTAAAATCAAACTGACATGCAAGTCTTCTCTATAGAAGGTAGGTGTCTACAGGAATGGATAAATAGCCAAGAAACATATGTAGTTGGTCAGATCACCTTTCTGTGAGCACATTTATCTCAAGTTCTCTCTTAATAAGTTAAAGGTCTCCTTCTGGATCACTACCTTGTAGTGGTGAAGGGGCTTGAGTACTTCAATGAAGTTTTGAGCTATATACCATGTAGGGTCACCCAAGATGGGCAGGTCATTGCAGAGAGCTCAGACAAATCACAGTCTACCTGAGAAGGGACTGGCAACCCACTCCAGTATCTTTGCCACGAGAACCTTATGGATTAGCACACCCAGACACAAGTTGTGCGTGGTGTGCTGCGGTCCATGGGGCCTCGCAGAGCCAAACACGACTGAATGATTGACCAACAAAATTAAAAGTTCCATTTACATTTAGTCGCCGAGAGCACCTACCATGTTGTGTCAGTTCCTTTCCACCTGCTGCACCAACAGTAGCTATGCCACTGGGCCAACATCTGGATTATGCAACAATTATCTACATTTAAATAAAAAACAAAGTGAGAGATGTACACCTAAGAGGGGGCAGCCGCTTAGTAGCCTGCCCATTGTTGCCCACTGGGCGCTCTCTTATATTAAATACCATAATTGTCTGTCATCACTTTGAGATGTTTCCTGTAGCAAATCAGACAGTACTGTCCCTAAGGACATGCCAGAATAGAAATCAAACTGGAGACACCAAGCTGAAAAAGCGACTCAAAAAAGGCAGTGGAAGACAACTTTATAATACATATAATATTTTAATATTTTAAAGCCTTCTTAAAAAAAATAGCTATTATCAGCCTAATTCTTCACGAGAGCATATTGCAACAACAAGACCAGAGTTGTCCATTAATATCTTCTCTCCAACTTCAAAAAAATCTTAAAGCAAAACCATAAAAGTGATTTTTTTTATGACTATAATGAATTTTAGGAAATTTTTAAGAAATTACCTTTTTTGCAAGGTATTCAAGAATGATGTTTTATCAAAACTGGAACAACTTGTAACAGGAAAATGCTTTGCAATTATTTACACTGCATTGCCCTATACTTTTAGAGAGGAAACGAAGAGGAATAACAAAATAGCTGAAAATAACATGGTTAAGTTATTATAATATTGCGTGAAACAGATTTGATGATCCCTCAGTAAGCACTGAAGCTTTGCCGAGGTACCAGATTAACTTTGAATTTCAGAGCACTGTTTCTGTATGGAAGATAAGGCTTAGGCTGCTTTGTCAGTATATTTCTCTCTGAAAGGTACCATGGGGTCAGAACATTTTGCATCTTTTTTTGGGGAATGCAAAATGTAGTTAGTTTTTTGTATTATGTTGATGGTGCTGAGAACTGAGATATCCCAAATCCGTGTATTCATTTCCCCGAGGAGATGTTTGATCAATCTAAATGCCTTAGGCATTAAGCAGCAGTAGAATAAATTATACTAGAAAATGTTTTAATACTGAATGTAAAAAATGTGCATTTGCGCTAATAGGGAAATGATGGAAGCATAAAATAGGAGTAAAAAAAAAACACCTCTGTTACCTGTCCTTCGGTAAAAAGCTTCTTTTAAAAATAAAAATCACAGCTAAATAATATTTATTTATAAACTAATGTGGGAATCATAAAAATGTGAAAATCATGACTTTTTTATATAGGTATAAATATGTATTTTCACTTTGTACTGCTTTGCAGAAAATATTGCTGCTGGCAAATAAATGATGATCTGTCAAAAAAGATGCAATGGCTGCAATCTTTTTTTTTGTTATTAATGTTTAGATAAATTAACTGCGGGATTTAGAGAAGTTCTTGTTTTTTTTTATTCAGTAAACCTAGTTGTTTTCCCTAGTGCGCTCATTAAACATGCTCTTCTAGATGGGACCAGTGATTGTAAGTGTCGAAGAGTGCTGAGTAGTCCATATGTGATAAGGGTCAGAGGAGTAGCCTTAACCTTGTCCCTTCGTGATTAGCCACCGCTGCGTCACTCCTCCATTCACTGCCACAGATAGTAAATAAGCATTGTGTTGGAATCTGACAATGCTTCTATCTATTTTCTTTTGGGAAACAAATCATAAATAGTTAATAAGGAAATTACTGTTTAACAAAAAACAACAACATGTATTTGCTTGACATTTCCATGTAATGGAAAACATTTATTTTGTCCTTAAAGAGAGAGACACAGTAGTCTCAAAGTTTCTGTGGAGCATTTGAAAAAAATACTTTTTACATTACAGTTTTTTTGGTGAAAAATAAGTTATATTAAATTAAGGAAATGAACAGTAAAATTACAGTGAATTTAGAATATGAGTAAACACAGAGACCCCATTATCCATACAATGTTTTTAAACTGTGTTTCCAAAGAATGGACATAAAAGCAGACAGTCGTTGCAGTCTAAAGATCCACAAGACTGGCTATCACGTTTCCTGTATCATTTCAGGACAGAGGAGAAATATTCCTGTCCCTCTCTTGTACTTTTCCTAGATGATAAACTACTCCTTTTTTTTTTTTTTTTTTTTTAACATTTTAAGAGATTCTGGGAAAGCTTTAAAAATAGAAAACTACTCATGTAGATGTGTGTGTATATATATATATATATATATATATATATATATATATATATATATATATATATATATATATACACAGACAGTGGATATAAAAAGTCTACACACCCCTGTTAAAATGTCAGGTTTCTGTGCTGTAAAAAAATGAGACAAAGATAAATAATTTCAGAACTTTTTCCACCTTTAATGTGACCTATAAACATTAAAACTCAGTTTAAAAACAAACTGAAAACTTTTAGGTAAAGGGAAGAAAAAATATAAAAATAAAATAATATGGTTGCATAAGTATGCACACCCTTAAACTAATACTTTGTTGAAGCACCTTTTGATTTTATTACAACATCTTTTTGGGTATGAGTCTTATTTTGACTTGGCAAGATTTGCCCACTCTTCTTTCCAAAAACACTCCAAATCTGTTCGATTGCGAGAGCATCTCCTGTGCACAGCCGTCTTCTGATCACCCCACATATTTTCAATCGGGTTCAGGTCTGGGCTCTGGCTGGGCCATTCCAAAACTTTAATCTTCTTCTGGTGAAGCCATTCCTTTGTTGATTTAGATGTATGCTTTGGATCGTTGTCATGCTGAAAGATGAAGTTCCTCTTCATGTTCAGCTTTCTAGCAGAAGCCTGAAGGTTTTGTGCCAATATTGACTGGTATTTGGAACTGTTCATAATTCCGTCTATCTTAACTAAGGCCCCAGTTCCAGCTGAAGAAAAACAGCCCCAAAGCATGATGCTGCCACCATGATGCTGCCACACTGTGGGTATGGTGTTCTTTTGGTGATGAGCAGTATTGTTTTTGTGCCAAACTTATCTTTTGGAATTATGGCCAAAAAGTTCAACCTTGGTTTCATCAGATCATAACACTTTTTCCCACTTGCTTTTGGTAGACTTCAGATGTGTTTTTGCAAAATGTAGCCTGGCTTGGATGTTTTTCTTCGTAAGAAAAGGCTTTCATCTTGCCACTCTACCCCATAGCCCAGACATTTGAAGAATGTAGGAGATTGTTGTCACATGTACCACACAGCCAGTACTTGCCAGATATTCCTGCAGCTCCTTTAATGTTGCTGTAGGCCTCTTGGCAGCCTCCCAGACCAGTTTTCTTCTCTTCTTTTCATCAATTTTGGAGGGAGCTCCAGTTCTTGGTAATGTCACTGTTGTGCCATATTTTCTCCACTTGATGATTACTTCACTGTGTTCCATGGTTTATCTAATGCCTTGGAAATTCTTTTGTACCCTTCTCCTGACTGATACCTTTTAACAATGAGATCCCTCTTATGCTTTGGAAGCTCTCTGTGGACCATGGCTTTTGCTGTGGGATGTGACTAAGAACATTTCAGGAAAGACCAACTAGAGCAGCTGAACTTTATTTGGGGTTAACCAGATGCACTTTAAATGATGGCAGGTGTATGCTGATTCCTATTTAACACGATTTGGAATGTGATTGCTTAATTCTGAACACAGCTTCATCCCCAGTTATAAGAGGGTGTGCAGACTTATGCAACCACATTATTTTTCTTTTTTTTCCTTCCCTCCACCTAAAAGATTACAGTTTGTTTTTCAATTGAGTTGTACAGATTATAGGTCACATTAAGGGTGGAAAACGTTCTTAAATGATTTATCTTTGTCTCATTTTTTTACAGCACAGAAACCTGACATTTTAACAGGGGTGTGTAGACTTTTTATATCCACTGTATAGATATACAGACCCCTATTTATATGTCCAAATTACTGGAGCCCATAAAAGTTACAGATATTTAATTGGCTTTATTTTGCAACTCGCAATCCATATTTATGAGTTACAGGCTCAAAATCACTGTGGTGATCAAAATCATAACTCTGTCCTATCTCCGATCTCCGTAAATGTTACTAGTGCTAAACAAAATCCATATTCAATTACAACAATTCAACAGCCCGCAATTGCCTTCAAACCCGTAAATGGCAAATGTATACGATTAATAGATAGGACTCACAAGGGCTTTAAAAGCCTTTGTGTACTGCTACAGGAGCAGATAAAGAGACATTAAATTGTCTTTGTGTAAACCCCCCCTGGCCCCTAAAACCACAACTCCTTAATGGGGGGCCAATAAAGGACTCCCACTGCTTCCAAAATCATCCCCCATGCTTCAGGGGTCCCAATCGGAAATTCCTGCTACAATAAAACTTAACCCTCTGCCCTACCCTATTAATCCTTCCATTATTTACTTAACTCCTACCCTATTTAACCCCTGTGAAGATCTATTTTCCCCTAATTGATATACTCTCAGGTTTAAAAACAAACAAACAGTTGTATAAAAAAAGCCAGCTAGCTTTATATAGGCAGCTTATTCACTGTAGGAAGAACAAGTGGTTCCACTTCTTGGCCACAAGATGGCACTGCAGGTTGTTTGTGGTAAATATATGCATGTCTGTTTCTTCGTTCATTTTTCCGTCAAAATTTCCTGGATTTTGTCTTCCATTGATCCACCCCCAAGAGGGTCCAGCCAAGCCCATGGTTTTCCCTGCCTCCTGATTGACTCTCCTATTTCTATGATTGATTACCTCTAATCTTGGCGGAAAATGTTTAATGTGTTCGACCCACCATGATGAAACTGTAGAAAAATGCCTTTTGAGTAGTTGCTGTTTTTGAAATGCTGTGAGGGAGTCCATATTAAACCATGCTTTCTTGAATACATAAGGAATGGTGTAATTTCTTTAAAAGGGAAGGCATTTATTATTTTGCTATGCCAAAAATCACTTTGCTATGCTGAGCCTGTGTTCCTGATATGACTGAAGTCACAGAGAGGGCTATTTCTTCTGAGAACATTGCCAGCTGTAAGAGGGGGATTCCTGTAGCTCAAAGGCAGGAAGTGTTAAGTGTAGCGCCCCTATCTGGGATCTTCACAAACTGGTGGCAGCATGGTGGAATCTCGGTGTAAGTGCCGGCAGCAAGGATGGCTACCACCAGAAGTGGCGGGCTAAGATATCTCCTTATAGAATGAGGGCTAAGTTGGTGCTCCTGCTGGAAATAATTATTCCGTAGGTCCTGGATAGTTGGAGAGGGGTACATAACTGCTATACCTCAGTTCCTGTGGACGTGGAGCTTCTGTCCCCAGTGGAAGCAGAGATATCCACTGTAAAGGCAAGGGCAAAGTGATGCTCACCAGAACCTGGATGGAAGCGTGGTAGATGGCAAGCAACTGGAGGAGTCCAAGGCGATGCAGATGGTTGAAGAACCAGAGACAGCTTTAGGATCACGGAAGAGCGTGTGCCCTGAGATCCTGCTGTTATAAGACCAGGCTAATATGTCACAGCAGCATGTGGATAGTGTGACAACCTCTATAGGAAAGGCAGTAACCGAGAAGGCAGACTGCAGAAAAAGCTCTGTCACTGTGGATCTACAACAGGGCAAGGCCAAGCAAATCGAGACAGCTTTCCAGTAAGAGAATCCGGCTGATCCAGTCAAGGCACAGAAGGAAGGATCTGTCTTGCCACAAAGTACATCCAGTTCCAGTCCAGAGGTCATGGCTGACGATGATCCAGTAATTTAATCTGCTAAACCAAGTGCAGAAACAGAGGGGCTGCTTACAAATGGTCACAGCCTAAGTGCAGATTGTAGTCACAATCCTCGTCATGTCGGTGAGGGCCAAGGCACTGAGAACCTGGGACTGGTTGCTACTTTTTCACAAAAGGATTACAACTTTGCTCTGGATTCATCAGGGCAGTCAGTTTCACTGACCCTGCTTTTGGGGACTGTACAACTAGTCTATCCTTTTGGGGTCACTGGAGAAGTTGATCGCAATCCAAGATTCAGCAAAGCAGGTTAACCCCCAGAACCTGCCTTGCACAACTGAGAATGTGCAACAGTCAAGGGAGGGCATCGACCCTAAGAACCTGAGGGATTCACGTTTAATGTGGCTTGCAAGCTTACCAGAGATTGTGCCTGTTCCTGATACGGGACAGGAGGTCAAGCTGGTTGGATCCCTATTGACCTTGTGTTCTGTTGCCCCACATGAGTATAAACATATTCCTGACACATTGTTCCTTGGATTGTGAGCAGGTGACTGATCCTCCATGGTCACCCCAGAAGCTGCTACCTAACGTGGATTCCACGGGGCCTGTTAAGGCAAGGAGCCTACCTGTAACCACAAAGGCCAAGCATCGGTCAGGGGAGGGCCAAGTCCCTAAGAACCTGCATTTGTTGCTTACTTGTTGTGCACCAGGTTCAGCATATCAACCTATTTCCCTGCCTTGGGCATGGGAGGTCATGTTGGGAATGGATGCTTCATGGTTGCCCCAGCTTTTGGATTACAGCAAGGGTAAACTTAGGGACCCTGCAGGGGTCCCAATGGGAATAATTAAATACATCTGTAACTGCACCAAATTTCTAACCCGCAGACATCGGGGCAGTGTAAAGTTAATTACGGGCATGGAATTAAATGGGTCAAAGTCTGCAAAAAATACTTGCACAAATTTAGTAATTTACTTTATAGTTGCCTTAAATTCTAATTGTTCACCTGTTTTTTTTTCTTCCACTAGGGAATAATTTGATTCCCTAATCACATAATTTGGTTTACTGTGATGATAAGCATCATAACAATCTCTTCTGTCATTTGCAGTGGTTGGTGACAAGCCAAACCACATGCTGAGGATGACATTTAAAAAAATTCTCGGGGTAAATAAGCAAGAGATCCATGACACTGTGTAAGACATTTGTATAAAGCTTTGCAAGTGTTTTATTTGTTTTATTTATTTTTATGCCATATACCATATAAGTTAATCCAACACCAACTTGGTGAGCTTACTTGTTCAGTGTAAGTCATTGCATCTGAGCCTGTTTAACTTGTGTGTATCAACTACAGGGATTAAACCTTTTCAGGGACTGTTTAGAAGGTTTTTGTGAGTAAAAACAAATCTAATAAGCAGTTATTAATAAAATGATGTTAAAATAAACAGTTCATTTTATTATTAAAAACAGAGACGACTCAATGTCCCTTTAAACTCTTAGGTCAAATGAAATGTGTAATGGAATAAATTAGTGGCTAAACTTCATGCTGGCAGAGGAAAAAAGTAAGCATTTTTCTACTGTCAACTTTCTTTTATCAGAAGTTAAATAATGGAGTCTGTATAGTTAGTGTAAAACACCTTTCATTTCAGACTACAGTTCCTTCCTACTGGGAGATTGATGATCTTAACAGCTTTCCTATTTTGGATCATACCCAAGTTAGTTTGAGTTCCAGCATTTTCAATAAGGGTTGTCTACAGGGTACTCTGCATCCTTTGTGGAAATTAAACTTATCAATCTTTACTTCCATATAAAAATACTCAGGCATAGCTATTTTTTTATTTTTTAAGCAAGTAAGAAGACAGAGAACTCAGAATGCAGCTTTTAGAGTCAATTTAGTTCGGTTGAGTTGCATATTTTGAACCGATGCCACTTTTTGCACTTGAAACGTATGGCAGATCTCTCTGTGAGGATGTTTCTTTGTGATATTGGTTGCAGGTGTAGCTCCAGCAAAAAGAGAAGCACAGACACTTTGTTCACTTATATGATTTTGCCACCGATATGACCTTTAATTTAACACTTGCACAACGCAGCTAGACCTTATGGAGATTTGTTAAAGGAATTGCAGGCAATGTTGCAAAAAGTTACATCTCTGGTAAAACATGAGCCCATGTCCAAGGCCTCTGATTTATTACTTAGAATGACTCCTCTGGTGTTGATGACAAAAATGCCCTTCTGACTGGAGCCTTGTAGATGACATTGTAAAGGGAAGGCATGAACATGTCATTTGGCTCCATGAGAATTGCAGAAACAAAAATAATATAGGGCCGAACTTCAGACTCTCAGCTTTATATAAGAACCAATTCATCACTTGTTACTGTTTCATGATCATGCTTGACCTGCAGATGGAGCTTAACTCAAATTTCTCACCTAGTTTTGTAATTGAAATCATGAATGACCCAAGTCTGGAATATTGGATCTTCCGGGGTCTTGTTCCCCTGGATCCTAAGTTAATTGATTTTAACAACAAAAGTTTTAATGAGTTTGTATTTAAATATTAGGTGTATACCCAGTAAGCATCATATCTTGTCAGAACCGAACATGGACTCATAGAATGATTCAGAACAAGTTGTATATTGACACCTTATTTATTCAACTTATAAATGGAATACACCAGGCGTAAGGCTGGGCTGCACTAATCCAAAGCCGGAATTAATATTGCTTGGAGAAGTATGAACAACCTCAGATACGCCGATGATACTACTCTGATGGCTGATAGTGAGGAGGAACTAAAAGGCCTATTGATGAGAATGAAAGAAGAGAGAGCAAAAGCTGGCCTGCTACTCCGTATTAAAAAGATGAAGATCATGGCAAACAGCAATCTCCATACCTGACAAATGAATGAGAAGTCGAGGCAGTGACAGATTTTATTTTCCTGGGCTCCAAGATCTCTTTGGATGGTGACTGCAGCCATGAAATTAAAAGACGTTTGCTACTGAGGAGGAAAGCTATGGCAAGTCTGGACAAGCTATTAAAAACAAAGGTCTGTATAGTTAGAACATAGTTAGAACATAGTATTTCCAGTAGTAACATATGAGCTGGACAATAAAAAAGCATGAGCTCCACAGAATTGACGCCTTTTGAAGTGTGGTGTTGAAGAAAAATGCTTAAAGTCCCTTGAACTCTATGTCTTCTCAATACATTTCCCCATCTGCCGTGATATAATTTCCTTTCAGTTACATCTTTCTGTGTGACATCACTAATGGAAATATAGACACATTCAAAACATATGAAGGGTGTTAAATCGGGAGTTGAAACATTTTGATGAAGCTGTATTTAAAAATACAATGACCTTTGTTTCTTGAAAATGAGTTATGTTCAGGGGAATACGTGAAACTGTCTTTATCCAAGGAAACATGTCATATGTAGTAACTAGTATCAGTGTTTTCTGTTTTCAAGATTTGCTTTGATTTTCCTGGTGCGCAGCATGTTATGTTGTGTCTAATTCTACTTGATACCACGTTTTATTACTTTCATTCGTATGGTTCAGTAAAATAGGACATAAATAACATTGCTGTGAGATCCGCAGATTCATACAGCTGACAGTTCTCGTAGTGACGTCACTGCAGGAATAATGGCTTAGTTTATTTACATTGATTTATGTAACATCCATTGAGACTGTTCACTTGATGAAAGACCTGGAGTGAGCAACCATAAGGCAAATTGATGATAGCAATGACAATCACCAGTTTCAATTGAGGTATAAGAGATGTATTTATTTTACTGACAGCTAGATAAATTACCAGGCTTAGACCTGTGTCTCTTCTACTTGTGTAAGAAGTTTGTGCTTGTCTGTGCCCTTCGTAGCTACAGAGAATAAGGGCGATCTCAAGCAGATGACCAGATAACTAGGGTTTATAGATGTACTGTGGGGTGGAGATTGTCCAAAAACACAAATTTACAATAATGTCTTTATAATGACTACTAAAACTCTTAAACAGCCACTGTAATGGCACAGTGAAACAATGTGAATCACATTTCTTGGCAGCTGCCACTTTGCTGCTCAGCTTTTGTGGCAGTGCAAAAAAAAGCAGGCACTTCAGCTTAAAGATGACAAAACAAGCAATTCCAGTGTAAGTTTTCTTACAAAAGATCAACTTTTTTAATTACAATAAATTGGAAGTTGTGTATACTAATCTTTACTGATTACAAGTTATGGTAGTTTATTCCATTGTCCCTTTAACATGTAAAAAGCTTTTTTAAGAAGAGATACTCACACTCTGTGCTGGTAGAGTGCACAATAAAATACATACAGGTATACCCCACTGAACGCTACCCCTTTGAGCACTGATTCGCTATAGCGCTCTTTTTTGCCTGTAATTCCCCACATAGCACTAAACCTTGCAATAGCACAGTTTTTGAGCTCCAAACCCCTTTAAGACCTTTAAATCCCTGCTCCGCACTCTCCGGCTTGCCATTGCGCTCAGACAGCCCCATTTAGCACTGTTACACCTAGAGATTGCCCTCCAGGAACGCATGTGGAACATTAAACAGTTATTGCTGCATTGTCATGTTAAGGTTAAGTATGCAAATGAAACAATATGGTTAACCTCTTTGCCGTTCTATGGCCATGACTTAGCTAAACCTGCTATTGTTATTAAAGGTTCGTGCAGTTGTGTCCAGCTCTCTGTGACCTCATGGACCGCAGCACACCAGAAACATCTTTAAGTCCATGGTCATGCTGCTCCACTTGGCTTTCATGGCAAAGATACTGGAGTGGGTTGCTTCTCCATTGGGCCCCAGCATACAGCTCCTTGTATTCCTAGGTAGTCTCCCATCCAAGTACTGACCAGGCCCAACCCTGCATGGCTTGAGGGTGGTGTGACCTCTTGACTTGAATCAAACCCATGATGCAACGCTGAGCACCGAATCCTAACAACTGGACCAACAGGGAACCCGGCCCTATACTATAGCTTTTCATAGTAACCTGGTAGCTGTAGCTGCTGTTTTATAAATATGTTTCTATTTATCCTAATGTACTTCATATCTGATCTATATTTTATGTCAAGTAATCCAGAAGATGAAAAAAAAAAAAAAAAACGGATTGAAGCATTGCTAATTATCTTAATTGGAAAAATCGGAAACTCCTTCCTGACTCTAAAAACTGTCAATCAGATTATTTTGTGCATCTGTATCCTAACAATGTAATTAATTGGCACACTAGTGTAGGCATATTATTTATAAAACAGTTTATGTTGACGCCTCATGGCTTAGAGAGGGTGGTGCTCAGGCTTGTAAAATCATTGCTTGCACATGGAATATTATTACGTTTTCCAGCTTTAAAATCACTAATTTTTCATTAAAAAATCTTTTATAATGCGTTCTTTTAAATTCATGATGAAAATGTTTGACATCAAATATTTTCTTCTTCCCTTTTCTCATTATGTTCACTTTAGTGGATTAGAAATGGTAAAATGTTAAATGTTTCGGTCAAGTTACAGGTGCCTTTGAGCTGCATTGCCTGCCAAGTTAAGTCTGACAAATGGCAAACGGTTGTAATTAATTTTGTCATCTTTTCATGGACCAAAGGGTGACTACAGTAACTATAGATTGTAATTGTCATCAATGTCACATAAAATGTGCTATTATTAAGTTCGGGCTGAATTTTATTGCTGCGGATGGTCATAAATTGAATGGTCAGTCATTTAAATTACCATGCTGAAAGCACTGTGCCTTTCTTTAAAACTACATTCTAAGACAATGTATTTGACTTTAGACCTCCTGAAACTAATTGCATTCTTTTCAACAGATGCTACTGAGGTTATAACCCACAAGTGCAGCTTTTTTGACAGTCCTATCATAACAATATTGTTTAAGCCTTTCTAAACTCATTTGCTTCTTTTTCGTATAGTGCATCTTAATTCTGGTGTTTTTGTACCCTTATGTTCCTGTACTATAATTTGTTGTTGTGACATTTGTCTGGGCATTTGGGATAAGCTCTCAATTTTCGAAAATGGAAATAGATTTTGAAAACGTTTAGGAGCATATGGTTATAATAAAGTAGCACTATAGTTATATATTTAATATATATTCTCTTGGACAACTGCACCTGCAAACCGGCAATATGTTTGGGAATGGAAAGAAGAATACAGTCTCTTATATATTGTCTTTTTATATGCTTTATGCTATAGTTTTGGGAGAAGTCTTTGAATGCAGAGGAAAGTCTAATCAATGGATATGTTGCATCTAAAACTGTCAGTGTTGCCAAAAGGACTAATAGAAATCTCATTAGTTTATATGGAGACAACCTAAGGAGAAAGTAGTTAATAAAAAACAACTGTGGAAAAAAGTACAATCATTTCGTGAAACATAATTATATATAAAAGTATAAAATGTAAAGGCTGTGTTTATTAAGTTGTTCTGTAAAATACCGTCTGTTATAACGTTCTTATTTTAAAGACAATATAGACCAAAAATTACCACAGTGGTCCTTTAAGTCTTGCTTTATCTAAATGTTGTTCATATTATAAACGAGGGGTCCTTTATAATTAGTTAACAAAACTCACCAAGGTCTGGATGTATTTGTGAAGTCAGAGACCAGAATCCATGTTTATTTGATGCACCAAAATATATTAATACTATGGTTTTCAGAAGGATACAGGAAAGCTGTTTACATAATGAGTCTTAGGAAAAGAAAACAATGTCTCTGATTTATTTAAGAGTTTGGAAATAAAAGCAATGGATATATCATAAATTAAATAATGTTGCTTAGGTTTGTCTAGTGGTGTGTGTGAGAAAGAAATCTAAAATTCGGGGTTATTGTTGATGCAGCTTATGGTGATGAACGTTTTGCAGACCTTCTGACAGTTTGTTATTCTGTCCCTCTATATTTATGCTCAATAGAAGAGCTGCACAGCTAGCAAAAACATCTCTTGAGTGCACTGTTTGCAGAATATTGAGCACTTCCATCTGCCATTGCCCTGTAGCCAAAGGTCCATTCCTCGTTGCTTGAACAAGATGGCAGGCACCATTTGCAGATGGAGTTTATATACCGACTAGCAACTTGCACGTCAAAAAATGACGGCAATCAGATTGTAAGCCAGGTAATGGTGTTTGGTTGAGACATTAATTTTGTTGGTGTTCCGAGATCCTTCGGCGCTCAATGCGACCCTCGCGCTGAGCGCCTTTGGCACTTATTGCGAGGCTGTTGGTTGTTTGCGTGCTATGAGCAGCGTTGGCGGTGTTTTTTTGTATGCTAATGAAATAATTATTAAATGAATATACTTTACCTATTTTGAAGTAATATATGCAGGAAGCATTGTGTTGAAGAGCTGACAATCTGTTTTGATGTTGCTGCAGCATAAAATGTCTGTTTTCACTGTTGTGGAGCTGCTGTGTAAGTGTGAGCAATGTGTGCAGTGTGTAGTGTAAATAGTGTACGTGCGCGAGGAAAATCTGTTAGGGTAGCTGTGTACTTCTGCATTGTGTAAGTTAGTGTTGTAAAATGGCAGCTAATGTGTGTGGTACGCGGCTGTGGCTGATTTTGCGTCCTTGTTAATACCTCGTACGGCTTTTTAGGAAAATCTGTATGTGTTTCGTGGTATTTTGCGTGTTTAGGGTCCTGTAGCCTCATTTTCGTTTTTTTTCGGTGGCCATTTTTTCTCTTGCTTAGGGGATTTTCAGGTGTCTAAACTTTTGAATTTCTACTTAAATTGTGGAGTAACTTCAGTTTCAGAGGTCCTGCCCCCCTCCCCTTGCTGTGGGTAAGCTTTTTATGTGTTTGTTGTGTGTATTTATTGTGTTTTTAATGTTTTCATGTGCGCAAGTTTCGGGCGCTAAGGTTGTATTTTTGCGAGGTCGTAATGTTTTTTTTAAAAGTCCCGTGGCTCGTATTTGTGTATGCTAAGTCCATACATTTTGCAGTCGAGGTGGGAGCCTCCACCTCCGCAAATGCGGCCCCTCGTTTTGCGAGGGGCTGCATTTGCGTGCCTAAAGTCTGCAGTTGCTTCGAGAGCCTGCAGCGTTAGCAATGACCCGCATGCTCACAACTATATATGTGATTGGATAGTCCAGTGCTCACTTTGATCCTGGCCAGTGACCTTTCCCCTCAACAGCTCATTGTTTCAACTTCCATGAATACTTTATCCATCAACAGATATATTTTATGTAGCCGGTCCTAGAATTGATAATGCAACAGAGAAAGAGATTGAAAATTACTTAAAAATCAATAATTGAGGTTAGCAACTGAGGTTAGCAATTGCTTATTATTGGAAACCCATAAAACAGTGATCAGTGGTGTCCTTATGTTTCTAACTTCATAGAACAAGGATTTGAAGCTAACAGAAATTGAGAAACTTTCCCAAGAGATTGCAAATGTAGAAAGTTGCACAAATTAAATCATTACTGTCTATTATGTTGGAAATTATCAGTATTGAGAGCAAATAAGATATTTGCTTAATGAATACAAATTAGAGAGCTATTGTATAGCCCTAATTGAAATTCTTTTCAAATAATTCTAAAGGAGATAAGATGCTAGCCAATAAATATTGGGTAAAAAGAATACTTCTCTAAATCATGTCATCAGATAAGGAACAAAGAATGCAATATATCATTTGAATATCATGTGAATAGAACAACATTTTTTATGATTAAAATAGGATCCATCTGCAATGAACATGAAAACATATTTTTGGTGCTAAAAATACAAGAACTGATTTGCAGTGGAAATTAAAAAAATATATTTAGGTACTCTATAATATAATCAATCCAACAGTTTGACAATAGTGACCATTAAGCAGTAATGATCCTATGGGCTCTTGGATTGAAGCAGTTAAATAAAATAATTTCACGTATTCATTTTTAAGAGATTTTATATAGGATATATAGATTCAAGACATCAATTGTATGTCTCCCCCTAATTTACTATGCAGAAAAAAAACACAATGTTAATTCTCTTTGGACAGTACTTCTGGTAGGTCGTGACATTTTTAAGACTTAATCCAGGACAATGGCTCCTAATGATGCACAAATACATTCACCGTGCAATTGTAGAAAATAAGTGCCTTTTTGTATGAAACGTTTGATATTGACTAAAGTTTCATGGTCTATATTCAGCTCCGTAATAACGTATTGATGGCCAATAGCTGTCATCCCATTGGGAATATATTTGCATCTCTTTTTATTAATTGAGATACTCCCAAAGAAAACACAGATGTTTCTCTACTATTCTGAACATAATAGATGGGATTATGGTAGTGGGTGACTTGCCTGTAAAATACAGAGTTGGCATAATTATGGTGAAAGTTTTTATTATTTTGGTACATGTTATGGTCAGTGGGTATGTTTTTATTCTTTAGCGTAATTTTTACACCAGTTAATAGTGTTTTCAACAAATTGTGTAAGTTGTCTATGGATTACTGTAACGTCGTCTTTGTTAACGGTTATTATCTCCTCATTATTATATCTGTTTACGCTGCAACTCCTTTTTTAGTCCAAATTTTCCATCTTACTCTGATATAAAGAGGTTAGCATGATGTAAACCATAAATACCAGAGCGATGTCCATACAAGCATTAGAAAGTGTTGTTGGCATGTTTGGCAATGAACAATATGTGTCTGTGCTACTGGATGACTTCGGTTTATTAATTGAATGGTGCACTATTGCATCTAAGCACACATAATAAACAGTCTTGTTGATAATATTAATTTTGGATGCAGGTAGAGTTATTTTCAGACTATTATTTTATATATTTCCTATTGGAAGTCAGACAACCTTCAATAATAAAACATACTCTTTTTTATGCTTTTTCATCTCCATCAAGTCAGTGAAGAAAAAAGGGCTTTAGTTAGATACATGCACTACTACCTGCCATTTATGCTTTACAGTGAGAATCCAATTTTGCCATTTCTAATTTAATCATAGGAGCTTGTGGAGAAGAAATATCCCAGGATATGACCTGTGATTCAGATGGGAAGTGATTTTCATTTCAAAGGGGAAGGGACAAGGGGTAGAAGAAGCATTTGGACCTGAAACGCAAAGCATTTGGACTTCTAGTTAACATAATTTTAAAAGAGTTGGTTTACTGGTTGCTCTATTATATAAATGTTTTATCCACACAAAAAAAAATAGGATCACTTATTGAGATATTGTATCTAGTCTGCTGATTTCTTAATGCAAGTGTCATAGAATTAAATCTTATAAAATCAGTACATGTCTTTCCTCCAAGCCTTAATTTACTTTTGTAAATAGTATGCATGCGGCGCATAATGTTTACTTGTGTTTTCCATTGACTAATGTTCAATAAGTGGCTTCTGAAGCCCATTAGCTGGTAAAGATTAGTTTTAAAAATCACTCTCTATCCTGATGGTGTTTTTGTATAATGCCTTTTCTTGCTTTAAACGTTATTTTTTTACATTTCCTTTTACCTAACCATTTCCCAGACTTTTTACTGCATAATCATTTCTTCTGAATAAATAATTATATATGATTAGTTTGTAGTTTTTTTATGAAGCCTATGTGTTGGTTAGCGTTGTCTGGCTTTACTTTGTGTAGTCTATTCCATGCATTTACATGAAAAATATTCATTTTAAGCTTCTTCTTTTTTTACCAAATTATAAGAATTTAAAGACATTGCAAGCTCTTGTGGTACCACATATTAAATAAATCAAGCTATTTTATCTCACCTTAGTAGGACGGGTTCTTATTTGGCGATTGGCTGGGCTTTCCTGCTATCATTAGCCGGGAGCTACTCAGTAACATATGGAGAAAGAGCAGAAGCTTCCGAGCTACCAGCTGAGATCTTGGCCATAGAACAATGGTGGGCAACTCAATCCTACAAGAACTGTGAACGGGCCATGACTTCAGTATCTCTCTAACTGATTACAGGTGGATCAATCAAATTGAATGGAGCTAGTCTTAGCAGAGACAACTGAATACAGAAAACATGGACTGTTTGAAGCCTTTTTAGGAACAAGTTGCCCACTACTGCCATTGACGGTTCAGTGAGGTAGCAGAGGTACATTGGCATGCACTATCTCTCTATTGGACATTGTGCCAATAATGGAAATAATTGACATAATATAATTTTAGTATCAATGATTTAATGCATTAATAAATAATTATAATAATAGTCTTTTGTCTGCATTACCTTTAAAATAAAAATAGCAAATATCATGGAAAGGCGAGAAAGAGTTACAGTATTCCATTACCATATATCACTGACATTTCACTCCCAATCCTTTACATCTCAACTATTCACAGCAAGTGTTTATCTTCAGTTGTTTACTAATGATATATAGTCACCTAAATATACTCTTAAAAGGTATATGTAGAACTGAATGTAAGTTTGAGTTGCAGTGTTTTGTGGTGCTTATAACCACCCTGTTTTTCATTCAACATAACATACCACTTTATTCTTGTTGGACAAGTCCCTCTTTTAAGAGACAATTCTTTTGTCCTGTACAGCAAACCAAATGTTCCTCTTTGATGGGTCAGTTCCATGTTTAATAAAAAGTCCATGTATTCCAGCCCAACTATGTTCCTTTCCTTAGTACTTTCCTTAACCAGTTGTTTTCTCCAAAATCTCCAGGAGAAAAAAAATGCTTGGGGTAATATATAGTCTAGTCAGATGCAGCCATATATAATATGGAGTATGCCGGCATTTATAAATAAACTAGCGAATTGCCCGTCAAAAAATGACGGCAATGAAATTGTAAGTGAGCTAATGCTGTTTGGTGTATAATAATACATTAATAAAGTAATATACTTTACCTATTTTCAAGTAGTATATTGAGGAAGCATTGTGTTGAAGAGCTGACAATCTGTTTTGATGTTGCTGCAGCATTAGTGCTGTGGAGCTGTAAGAGTGATGAATGTGTGCAGTGTAATAGTGTGCGTGCGCGAGACAAATCCGTTAGCGTAGCTGTGTACTTCCGCATTTTATAAGTTATTGTTCTAAAATGGTGGCTAATGTGTGGTATGCGGCTGTGGCTGAATATCCGTAGCTGTTTTGTGGTGTTTTGCGTGTTTAGAGTCCTGTAGACTCGTTTTCGTTTTGTTCGGCGGCCATTTTTTCTCTCGCTTAGGTGATTTTCGGGTGTTTAAACTCCTAAATTTGGACTTAAATCGAGGTGTAACTTTACTTGCAGAGGTCCTGGGTGCACCACCGAGCTGTGGGCAAGCTTTTTATATGTTTGTTGTGTGTATTTATTGTGTTTTAAAAAAAATTATGTGCCCGGGGTTGTGGCCGATTTTTGCGAGGTCGTAATTGGTCATAACGTGTCTTGTACATTTTTGCGAGGTCCGCAGTTGCTGGCAAGGAGCGCCTTTGGTGCTCCTTGCCAGCAACTGCGGCCCTCGCTTCGCGAACCCGCAAGCGTTAGCAACATCTTGCATGCTAACAACTATATATGTGATTACATATATAATTATTATTATTACATAATAACACTAACAAATTGGTGTATATATTCAGAAATGTGTACCCCTCTTTGGCCACTTGAAATGTCTGCATTAAAATGCCCACACTTGTATTGGTCCATCAGCCATCTTCCATTAAGCCTTTCTCACTCCCATCACACGTTCTAAAGAACTTCCTCCCCAAGGTTGTTTTCAGATTTCCTTTCTGTCTGTACTCAATTCTCAGTAGAAAACTTCCTACCGCAAGTCATGATTTATGTGCCACTAATGATTACCACGCTTTATCTATGTATTTTGCACAAGTCTCATGGGTTTGCATATATTTTTTGTGTTTCTCTATGTATTCTGCTATTCCATTAAATATGTTCTTCTACTTCTTGTTTAAGGTTATCCCTGCAATAGAGATGCTATGTTGTATATTTTAATAACACTTTTGTGTTATCTAAGTTTTAATGTAGACATTTTCATGAAATCATTGAGCATTATATCATAAAAAATAAGCATTAATAATAGAAGGAAGAATCCCATATAATATTATTAAGTACTTCATTTGCAATGCCTATATTTGCTTAAAGGCAAGTTCCCATTACTAAAATATTTTAAGAAAATAACAGCAGGAGAGATGGTACTACAATTCTAAGTTTGCAGAACATAATTCCTGCTGGATTTATTAATCTAAGATGACATACTGTGTTTGAAATGCATCTTACCCACATTACTAATAGCTCATCTCTGAAACAGCTTTATATAGTAAAGATTATCTGTTCATAAATTAATGATGGCTTGGGGAATTGTCTTCAAAAGAAGCAATTAATGTTTGCATACAGTCATTGTTAATTTATATTTTGGTATTAAAAAGGAATATGGATAACATTTATCATAGTACTACTCCTCTTTACCTACTGACAGATTTTAGTACTGGTTTGTAAATGTTGTCTTTATATCTTACCATTACACAGTCATAAATGGGGTATAAATTAAGTTAGTAAACATGAATAAAATCCCCAAAGAAATGTCAGGGGATTATGTATCTTTGATATCTTCTGTTTTAATAAAAAATGAAAAGCAACACTTGTTGCAATAAAAGTTAAAAAAAATGCCTGCCTTTGCAGAGCTATAAAAGGTAACCTCTAACTTGTCTAAGTGCTTTTTAAAGCAATCTTTAAATGTTTGATCTGCAGAACTGAAGGTGCTTGGGAGTCCTTATATCCTTAGACATGGATAGTTTTATAGTTTCTACTGAAAATAATTAAGAAGCTATATTGCTATATTAAGGGTATTTGTAGAAAGCCACAATCAAAACCAATGACGCTGTTGCTTTCTTATTGACCGCCAGAAGCTAGACCTGGTGAACATGTCTGCTAATGTCTTGGTGGTAAGAAAGTTATGTTTCTGCACAAAGGTCCACATGCACCAACAGTTCTATTTTGTATGGACTATTGTAGTGAAGAGATTCTGGCAACTTTTTGTGCAACGGTTTCTTTTGTATGTTGTTCAAGCTCTTGATCTTCATTTTCTAATTATTGCAAACTTTATTTTTCAGCATGCCACCGAGATCTTAGAAGGACTTTTGGAAGAAGATGATGAAGTTGTCCAGGTATTTGTAAACTTTGTTTCTTATTTCTGCTTTATATGAAAGTGTGTAAAAATCCTCTTCAAATTGATTAAAACTATGTTGTGGTTAAAGATTCTCAATAACAACATTACAAAGCTTGGTAAGACAGTTAAATTTGGAGGAAAATGGCTTTAATTTTTTTTTAAATTGCAGCTTTTTTAACCGTTATCTTATTTTGCAAATGTTATGTTTACATTTCTTCCAATATTCTCTTTTGCTTTCTCTGTGCTAAGCTTTGGAAGTGAAGCTCTTAAGCCAAGTAGAATGGAGATGTATTTTCGGCCTGACACTTCTGTTCACATACGGTGCATTAACACAGTTACTTCGCAGACCACAGCAAACCAATGTACTAGATAGATACAAGATTTTTGCCAGATAGATTTACATAGTTACATAGTATTTGATGTTGAATAAAGACTTTTAGTCCATCAAGTTCAACCTTTTTAGATCTCTTCTGATCCTTTTAATGTGTGGATTATTTGTTAAAAATTGGTAGTTGATCCAAAGGAAGGCAAACAAAAAAAAAAGCATTGAAACTTTGCCAATTGCCTCATAAGGGGAAAAAAAAGCAAAATTCCTTCCTGATCCCAGAAACTGGTGATCAAATTTCTCCCTGGAACAATTTTCTTTCGATAATTATCTAGGATAACCTTGAATACCCTCTTTTTTCAAAAATATATCTTACCCCTTTTTAAAATGATTTATTGAATTCGCTGTCACCACCTAATTTGGTAGAGAATTCCATAATTTAACCACCTTTACTGGGAAAAAACATTTTCTTTCTTTAAGGTGAAATCTTTTTTCCTCTAACCTCAAAGGATGTCCTCTTGTCAGTCGAAAACCTCTTGGCACAAAAAGTTCACTTGACAAAGCGTTGTATTGAATCTGGATGTATTTAAATGAGGTAATCATATCTGCAGCAAAAGTTGCTGTGTAGGACACAGGCAATAAGATATATAGCGAGGTGGATATATGAGTTTGCCTCCGCCAATCAGTATCTGGGGAATGTGAGGTTAGGATAACCTCCAGCATGGTTTGGAACATGCTTAGAAGGTCTAATTAACAGAGCTGGAAGTCACAGCTAGCTCCAAAGACTCCTATGTACCACCAAGTATACAACCTATTGTCCAACCTACAGCTGTTCCACATCTTGCTCATTATGTAGGACACTGGAGGATGGGTATAAGGAGCATCAGAAGATACATGGGCGGAAAGGCATAATTTAAAAAAAAACTGTACATACATATTTACTTTTATTTGCATTGCTCTGTCTGTATCTGATAAGCAGTTTGGATGACTTCAATGGTCCCATAAACAGAATAAATTGTCAGATAACCTCAGCAGCTTGAGCTTAATGATTGCAAGGATAATTATCCTTTATGTGATGATGCAGATACACTTACCTGTTTGTAACATGTTTTTCACTTTATATGCAGCAAATATATTTTGGATAATTATCCTTTGAAATTGCAAAGTCCATGTAGTTTTAAGGTATTTTAATTAGTGTCACAATAGTATATTACTAAAAATTATATTGCTTTAATGAATGTTTTACAAAGATCTTTTATCTTTTGTTTGCCGCTGTGTAGCTGATGGATCTGAAGAACACCTACTGCAGGACAGCGCTTTTTAGCTATCAAAGACTTTGATCAGTTTGTGTATATTACATGCTGCTTAAGTTTGTCTACTTTTTGTTATCCAGCATTATATTGGGCAGGATGTATTAGAAATAAATTGGGTGTCTCTAGCAGTGTCGTTGAGATGTTTGCTGCTCATCACTGCCACAAACTTCACTATAGGTAGCAAGATTTTCTCATAACCAGTGCAGTGAATCTTTTCAGAACTAAGCTTATAACAATTATACAAGACGCTTATTGTAATAATGGTTTGTGTTAATATATGGCAACATTAATTCCTGGTAATTGTGCACTATGGAACACTACCTTTTCTAAGTGCTGTTTAATACCACTTACAAGAAATAACAAAACAGATGTTCCCCTCACTTTCCCTGACATCACCACTACATAATACAACTTGACTCTTACTTCCACCCTGGACACTCTCTTGCCTCCATAACCACAGGGAGACGCCCTCACTCTCACAACCGTGGCAAACTACTCAAATTCGCTACAACAGAGGTGCTCCCGTAACTGCTGAACAATTATGGAGGAAATCTTGCACTTCAGCAGACTTCCTCCATTGCAAGTTTATTCTATATTCCTATCTCTATGCCCTCAATCTTGTTAAACTGCGCTGCTTCTCATCACTATTATCGAATTTATCATCCAACTCCAAATGTTTGTTCACCACATCCAACACTCTCCTCTGCCCTCCCCAACCTCCCACCCTTACCTGTCTCATGGCTGAATACTTCTTTACTATCGACTTTAAAAAGAAAATTGAAATATCCCTAATGAACTCTCCTCTCATGTGACTCTAACTCACCCTCCCCTCAGCAAACCAATAGCACTCTGCCTTCACCGTTCCCCATCTCATATCCATTATGGACTCCTTTGACCATGTAACTGAAGATGAAGTTTCTAGTCTTCTATCAACCTTTTGTGTTACAACTTGTCCATATGATCCTATTCCATAACAGCTGATCCTTCATCTCTCTAATGCAAGTATGCCTGCGTTTACACATCTATTCAACCTTTCCCTAAACACCTGCAAGTTTCCATATTTCTTTAAAACACACCGTAGTTACACCCATTCTTAAAGAACCCTCATCTTACCCAGCTTCTGCATCTAACTATTGCTCTATCTTCAAACTGTTTCTAAACTGTTTGAGCATGTTGTTTACAATAGCCTTGCCAAAATTATCTCCTTTAACTTCCTCCTTGACTCCTTCTAATCTGGCTTTGGCCCAGCACTCCACAAGTTAAGCTCCCACAAAAGTCACTAATGACCTGCTCACTGCCAAGTCAAAGGGTAATTTCTCTATTCAAATTCTCCTGGAACTCTCGGCTGCCTTTGACAAAGTTGACCACCCTCTTCTTATTCAACTTTTCTGTTCTCTTGACATCCATGATACTGCTCTCTCATGGTTCACTTCATACCTACAAGATCAAACATTTATTGTCTGCTTCTCTGGCACCCCTTCTTCTCCTCACCCTCTGACTGTGGCCTTATGCCAAGTTTCAGTCCTAGGCCCCTTCTTTTCTCCATCTATAAGTCATGCCTTGGCACCGTAATAAAATCTTTTGGATTTCAGTACCATCTTTATGCAGATGACTCTCAAATCTACTTATCAGCACACAATCTATCCCCCTCTCTTCTAGCACAAGTTGGCGACTGCCTCTCTAGCATATCCTTCTGAATTATTATATACATTTTACTGAGCAGGTGTTATACCTGGGGAGGGTAACATGCTAAATTACCTTTCTGTAGTTTATTGAAGTCAAATCTTTTTAAACTTCAGAGAGCATACTTTAGTCTATAGATCTCTGAGGAACTCCCATAAGGCTGATACATAGCTTTGGGATCTCTTAAGAGATATTTTATGTAGCTATTACTGACATGCATCAAGAGACTATTGCACGTATCTATCTAGCTCTAAAAGTACTTGCCACCTGCCTTTATGTATACCCATAGGAGACTCTGAGTCTGAACTTGGAAGTCTCCATAGCAACATTACCCATTACCTAATGTTAAGTTAAACTATGCTAGCTATAAGATCCTCCCACCCATCTATCTCTATAAACCCCCACCCATCGCAGGGAGGGGATTAACATTAAATAAATAATGGATGACCTCGCCACCTACCACAACCCTAGAACGTCCTCAACACCTAGGGGTACAATTCGATCTCCCACCCCCTTGTGCTTTGTGGTGGGATGCCTATTAATCCCATAATCTAAACCCACACACACTAAATATGAAATAACTGCTTCTTGGGGGTCCAAATGAACCCTCATAGTCCATTTCCCATATGAGGCTCCATATGTTCGCCCAAGGTCCCTGTCTCTATCTATCATGGAGGTTACTATAGACTCCGTGCCCCAATACATAGACTACACCACAAGGCCTCTACTCCATGGGAGACCTTATAGACCACTATGGCACCTAACCACAACCTCTTACCTTGGATTCCCATGGTATTCTAGCCTATAACAATGGGGGGCCTATGGCACCTTATATTAAAGGTATATGAAAGTGAGGTGGGTTATGAATGCATCATGTAGAATGCATCATAACCCACCTAGCAAAAAAATGTTTGCATGAAAAAGAAACAAATGTGTTGGTAATGTAGACACCCCCAGCAACCGAGATTTGCATATTGGATATCTGATTTTTAATGAGATATCCAATATACAGCACATGCGCATGCTGATAGGTAGGGTAGACTTCAGGTGATAATTGAGCATGTCTGCACAATCCCCAGGCCAACAAGAACCATTGTATAAGTTATGCTATTTATCCCTGGGAATTTCAGGGCGGTTTAACTGTTTACATTCTATTCAGATGCATTACTATTATATTCAGATGCATTAATAACCCAGCTCACTTTCATATACCTTTTAATATTCTACCATGATAGAGCCAAGCAGAAGAGAGAATGGTATGTTTTTCTTCTCTGTTTGGTTCTTACAATAGCCAATCAGACAACTCTATTATTAAAGCTTATTTGCATTGGTTATTTTAACCAATCAGAAGAGGGGAAGTAGAACTATCTGATTGTTTAAAAGGCTAACCATTTGAAAGGCTCATATTTCAGTCACTGAATTGTGATTGGTTAAAACCTTAAGCAATCAGAAATAGGATGTTATATTTTTTCTTCTTGGTTACTGAGTTCTTAATATTCAAACACTCAATCCTGATTGGCTGACAAATGATTGA
Source organism: Discoglossus pictus (assembly GCA_027410445.1). Classification (NCBI taxonomy): domain Eukaryota; kingdom Metazoa; phylum Chordata; class Amphibia; order Anura; family Alytidae; genus Discoglossus; species Discoglossus pictus. The sequence goes on along the minus strand of CM050166.1, from coordinate 381,278,621 downwards.
CAAAAAGATGTTATTGAGAGGTCCATTAGGTTATGTTATTTGGAGAGTTTTATTTAGAGATAGAGAGATTTTATGGAGCCCCATGGAGGGATAGGGTCCATGAGGTTACATAATGACCTCTATGGTAGGGGTAATGATGCAGGGCGGGTGCATAAGGACCCCTATGCTAGAGGTTAGGATGCCATTTTGGTCCATAGAGACTCCCAAGGTAAAAGTTTTTTTATTTTATTATTTTGATTTAAACTTGTTAGATGTTGCTATTATTTTAAAGGCCATCTATAATAAATTTCAGTTAGTCTTATTAAAAGCCTTGGAAATAAGCTTTGCTACTTTTTCCAAAGTATCATCTGAAAGCTTCTGTGCATTCAAGGTGTCAAACTGCCTGTGACAAGTGTGAGACCCAGAATACAGTTAATTGTAGGACATATTATCTATCTTTGGTATAAGGTGAGTGCAGTATATTAGTGTAAAATATTACAAGATGGGAAGAGGCTATTGTATGTTCTGTGAGTCTCGGGAAAGATGTCAATATGTCCATGTTGTTAGACTCCCAGGGACCAGCGTAGCAGGGGGCTTCCTAGGAGCTGCAGTGAGGGTCCATCAGGTAGTGCCAAATGGATCTATATCAGCTTGTGTTACCTGAGGAGTAATGGAGTAATATTTATTGTTTTTAATTGTACAAAAAATGTGTTTGTCATTCCATAAAGAAGGCTAGTTGAGGAGACTTGTTTCGGGATGTGCTACTTGACCTCTACTTATTATTATGTTCCAATTATCTCTCCTGCTAAAGGCTTGTATTATCCTAGATCCTTAGGATATTGCGATCTACTGGCAACTGCATCCACCTGGTGTAGGAGGGAATTCTAGTAGCGGTTCACAGCCTAACAAGAGTGCTCCAGCTCTGATCTGTTTGTTTCTGTTCCGTCCCAACGCCTATACAAGCAGATAAGCAGTAACAAAAATGGAAGCTTCTATTATAGCATAATTGCTATTAAACTTCAAAAATGTAAATTTTCGCTAAAAATGTTATTTTGTTCATGGCTTACACAGTTGTTAGTGTGTTATATACTTCACCAAAAAATGTTTTCCCCTAAACTACAGTTATAATAGAACGGACTGTCAACCCATCAAAATTATTTTATTCTGGTTTTGGGCTGGGAAATTTCTTTTAACTTACTTTTATCTTGTATGCTGGATGAATGTTACCATAAAAAAAGATAATCAAAATTAATCAGTTGCATACAACAGGGTTTAATTTATTTATTTATTTATTTATTAACTAACAATAAAATTGTATTCGATTGTAAGTTTGCAAGTTTTCAGTCTTGTATGGTGCTCTGGGAACAAGCACTATGTACATTTTGATATTAAGCTCAAAGACAGGGCCCTCCATTCTTATGCAATGTGTTAATTTTGTTTGTGCCTTTTACTTAACCCCTGTAAAGCGATACAGAATATGTTGGCACGTTAAAAAAAAGGATACTGATAAATAAAAAAGTGTCTATTACTAGAAAAAATAAAAAAATCAATGTTGCTCTTAATATTTCCATTTGTATTTATTTGTATTTAGTTTCCAGGGGCTTGAAGCGGATCTGCCCAAGAGGCTATCCTAATAGGAGTTTTTATCTGTCTCACTGCAGGATGGCCTCCTGTGCAGATAAAGGAACCACTGCAGGAAAAACCTGTACCATTCAGAAACAAATGTACATCCTCCTAGGCAGATTCTCTACTACCACTGCGCTCCTAATAATGAATGGAAAGAAGCAGCTCTGCTAGTACCTGAAACCCTAAAGCTCAACTGTAGGTTTTAAAAGCTACATTTAATTTTCTTCTAATATGGGATAGCTGATCCGTTACTAAATATACAGATAATATTTATGACCACAGTGGCCCTTTAATATTACAGATGATTAAATTATTAGTAGTATTAGAACATTCTCGTAAGAGATCCGATTTATTTGTAAGAATTCAACCTCCCAATGCTATTACTAAGAAAAGTTCCACAGTACACCAAGAACTTTTTATTTCATCAAAAATATTTGTACTTCTTATGATAAACTATTTTCTCATCAGTGTGTACTTTGTCATTTATGCACTAGCGAGAAAGAGTTTTCTTATTGTGCTTATTCAGTAGATTCATCAAAAGCACTGATCACAAAACCAAATACGGCACACTGAACCATAAACATTTATTTAGTTGATATAGTACCTCAAAAGTACAGAAAATAATACGTTGAAAAAGCATGGATGACTTTTACATAAATGGATTGGAAACTGCTGACATTGTGTTATCTGAATATACATTAAAGTGATTGTCCCAGTATGACCCTGTTTTGCTCTGTAACTTAATATTTCAGGATGATGGAAAGTAGCTTATACTATACAAGATAATTGTTTTTAATCTCTTGATTTTTCTCAGGTATTGGATTGCAAAGGTTTACAGTACATCTAATCTAATATGATTTATAATCAAACATCTATGACTAATTTTTAGTTTATAAAAATGCACTGTATTACAGGAGCTGCATGTTGTTTGAATGCTTGGCTGGCAGCCCCATTGAGGACAATAAGCAGTATCACTTGGCTGCCCTTGTCCATAATTGTATTTATTTTTACCCTTCTAAATACAAGAGGTAGGCTGTAGATAAGGATATGGCCTCTTTATCTGCTCGCTACAATAAAGCTGTTTATATATATTTTTCTTTTAATAAATTAATAAAAGTTAAGTTTTATAATTAGCACTTTGAGGTAAAAAACTGCTAATTATGAAAAGCAATGGGACTACAGGCAGCAGATGATGATGAAGTTCAGACAAGAAGGCTAGTTAGACCAAAACTTGGGTAAGTCCAGGAATGGGGAACACTACTCCTATGTAAGTCGTACCATAGTAGCACTATGCACAAACAACTTTTGGTAATTTGGACACCAGGAAACTGAAAGCACAGCTGGCTCGGTGACACCAGGAGTGTGGCAAGCTGGTGGCAGATTGACACAAGAAGTCAGTTGATATAACCAGCAAGGCAATACTGGTAGGCAGGAGGTGCAGCAGGATAAGTGTCACAGGTAGCTAGGTGGTATGGGTAGCACAAAATCACTGGAAGCCAGGAGTCACTATAGGGCAGGCGGCACAGGTAGCCAGGTGACCAGGAATCTTAGCAATTGTGATTGCCAGGTAGTTCATTAGGACAGGTGTCAAAGGTAGCCAGTAGCTCACAGAACACCAAGATACACAGACAGCAGACAGAGTTTAAGTTGGTTTATGTAGCCAAGGTATTAGGTTAAATTAGCAAGTCATCTGAAAGTGGTGTATGATGGTAACTTAAATGCCTAGAGGAAAGCATGAAGACTTTGGGAGAGGTGAGGAGCATGGGTACTGCTGGAGTGGTCCCAGGGGTAGGCAGAGGTGTCTGTAACAATAATGGTAAATCCAAATAATAAAAAAAAAAACACTTGTATAAGCATAGAGAGATGATATGTGTGAGTATGGATTCTCTCTTTATTTTTTTAATACTTTATTGGCAAACTAAATGTTATCATAAATTTAACATAAACCGCTTCAAAAACATATCTTATATGGTTGTACATTTTGCCAAATCCAGACCATAAGTAATACTAACACAGTAGTTTGAATAAGTATGTTCAGATGGTTAGGCACATCCCATGACCCTAAAGCATAAAGGTCCAAGGTCCGTCAAGCATCAGAGATAGAAAACTGAGAGCAGTCCCAGACTTTGGCAACATTACCAATAACTACTTACCATGCTTAAAAGCCTTGGTGCCAGAGTGACTTTTGTTTCTCTCATTGTGAATATTTTCTGCAGGCAAATGGTTGCAGATGGTTTGCTTCTGTATCGAATCTACTCACTAAGCCTAGGGTGATATCTCTTTCTAATGTGTGATTATTGCATATAATTTCCAATTATATTTAGTAAAAAACAATGTAAAGTTACTAATTAGTTACTAGGATCTGAGCATGATCACTCTTTTCAGTTTTACATACCGGTAGCTTTAGACTAAAAAAAAAATCTGATCCTCCGTATCACTTTGTGGGTGGATTAGAAAGGCTGGTAAATAGTGCATATTTGTATGGTTACTCTAAGTGAAATACATTTTAAACATAAAATTCAATTGATGAAGTATGTGTTATTATTATATATAGTTTTTGAATCATTGCTGTTCATCTTTAAAAGGATACTGTACGCATTTGTACAATGGTAACAAAGGAATTCTACATGTTATACATGATGCGGTTACAAGTGTAAAATATATGGCTTTGTAAGTATAGACTGCTGGTATGTGTGTGTATGTTATAAATCAGTATTTCCTTAATGGATTTATTATATTATTATCACATATATAGTTGTGGTAATTACAAATTCTCGGCCATGATACGGTCTTGCGCATGCGCAATAAGCTCCAAAGGCGCTCAATGCAGGGCTCGCGATGAGCACCTATGTCGCTCATTGCTAGGGCAGCACGACTTTGCTGCAATGAGAGCCGTAGGCAGCCCTTTGCTGCCTCATTGTAGGCCTCGCAATTGTGGCCTTTCAGGGTCCCTCTAAGGGTCATCTGGACTATCAGAGTTGTTATTTTCCCCAGCCCGCTTCAGCGGTAGGACTTTAACGGATGATATTTTCCCAAGCACGTAACACGGAAGCCGTCGGAAGACCGCCAAAAAACTCCAAATAAATGAAAACAATTGCACACAGCTCAGGGGGAGAGCCATGGAGCCTGTGAGTGAGGTTGCAAGCTAATTTGAGGCTTAATTGCTGTTTTTCGAAGATCAAAAATCGGCTAAGCGAGGAAAAAAATGTTGGCTGTCAAAACGTAAATGCTCTCAAAAAGGATCAAAACAAGGCCGAAGCCTGTAACACTTAAGCGAACAATGTCAGGCACGCAGTACTTTGAAAATACAAGCAACGTTGCTCATGAGAAGCACAAGACTTTGAAAATAAAAGCAATGGCGCTCACCGCGAGGCACGCAAGACTAAATAAGGATAGATAGGCGCTGAACGGGAGCCATGCAAAACTTGATCAGGGACAGAGAGAAAGGGTGAGAGAAGGAGGAAAGGAGACACAGGTTAGGGAAATAAGGGAAATAAGGGAAAAAACAGAGCTGGGAGAGCACATGGAAGGGAGAGGGTACCCATCGCTGAGCTCGCGAGGCACGAAAGGGGCGTGTTGGATGATGTCTGCAATGCGCGCTCATAATGTAGAGGGTAGGGGAGGAGAGGCTTGCAATGAGCTCCGAAGTCGCTCATCTTGGGGCTCACGCTGAGCGATGAAGGTGGCGGCTTGGTCGAGGCTTGCAATGAGCAGCAGAGCTTGTGATGAGCGCCGGAGGAGGTCAGCGCTAGGCCCCGTAATGTAGACGGCGCCAAAGGCGCTCATCGCGAGGCCCGCACGTTAGAGGGGGGAGACCCTTGCATTGTGTGGCAAACAGCCTTCATATTTTGTTGCTGTCATTTTTGACGGGCAAGTCGCTAGTTCATAATATTAATTATGATTATAATTTTAATTATTCTGTTTCATCACCTTAGATTCTAAGTATAAAAACAAAGTTTACACTTCTTGCATTCAACAATTCAAAATGTATTAAATGAGGCTACAAATACAACATATACATAAATATCTTAGAAACAACATCTATTAAACTAGCAAAAACCTATTCTATGTGTTTGCTACTAGGCCTAGCTGTCTTGTGATGCCGGTGTTGTGTATGTATGTATGTATAGTTACTACATCCTTGGGATCAAATGGGAAATAGAAAAACCTAGTAATTGCCCAACAGATATATACATATGCTAATACTGTATGAGTCAATTCCATTGGGAGGTTAGCTGCACGTCTAAATCTATCAATTGAAAAATAAAAAATTTAATTGATAGAACATTAATTGGAACAGAAAAATAAAATTCAGTACAATCCTTATTTTCTTTTATTTCTTTTCTTCTTCTTTTCTTTTTTTTAAATATTCTTTTATTCTTTTTTTTTCTTTTATTAATATTTTTTACTTTATTTTTTACTTTTTTTTTTTCTTGTATTTGTAACTCACCTATCATTATCTATCCTACTCTTCTATTATACACACACACACACAAAAATGTTCACAGATAAGATGATCATGGCCTATGTGATGGTGACTAGCCACATGGTTACTATATACTGTATTTCCATTACATAGGCCATGATCATCTAAGTAAGTTAACATTTTAACCAATTGATTCTCGCTGAGGACTGCATTTGAGATAAATGAAATTAGATGCAGCCCCTTTCTCCTCCTCTGCCTAGTCACAAAGTCCCTCCCCCCGTGCCACCACACTCTCTGCTATGTGGGGTTCCGAGAGATACAGGGGAGGTATAGGTGGAGGCATCGCTGATGGAGGTGAAGGCATCTCGACAGAGTTGGATGGGCCAAGCTGTTGGTGGCTTGGGGACTGCACTGGTGTGGATAATGCCGTTTTTGTCAGAGTCTGTTGCTGGAGATCCATGTTTATTTGTATTAGAGCACTTTGGTTATAAACTGCTTGTAACAGCCTGGTTACATAGGTCTCCACCTGCAAATTGTGCCTCCTCATCTCCTAATACATTTTGCATTGTGTTGGTGTCTGATGCAGGAACCTTACATATCCCTTTAATTGATTAGTAGCATTTACATTGGTTGTGTGCTATCTATTTGTGCTGTGTAAATGTGAAAGTATGTGCTGGTGTTTACGATATTCATCTGTCAGGGTCCTAGGATGTATGGTATCCACCAGACCTGCAAGTCTAGCCACCATTGCTGGGGCGATCAAATCGCTCTGCAACCTTTCCCTCTTAATGAAGTGGACTGTAGCTGAAGGACCACCACCAGTTGCTCTTGCACTTGCCACCTCCCCGGGCATCTTTCTCCTCAGCGGTAGTCATTGTATCATGACTGAATGATCGTACGTCGCAGACATACACCCCAGGGTACTGACCTCCCAGGCTAACTACTTCTATATCTTGGCCCTCTGGCCCGGCCTCACATCCCTGCCCCATGTAGGATCTTAGCACGGGCATAGAGGGAACAAAGAAGGACCATGAATTCCTCATAAGTATAATTGGGGGCCCTGTGTTTCGGAACAGCCTCCTGACTGTGCCTGGGTTTGATCACTTGCCTGGTCTGCCCCTGAAGCCTGTATGTGTACAGTAAAATAAGATCTAACTGTAACAAACAAAACCTATTTACTCTTTGAAGACAATCTTTCAAACACACATTGATAACCCAAAAAGCTACAACACAGTCCGCATTTGGGTGAGAAGCAGGCTCTTTTATGAACTGTACCTGTCATTTTTTGTGACGTTCAGAGTTCTAATTGGTTCCTAGGGTTATTGCACAGCTCAAAAATTCAGCAAACCATGCAGACTGGCTAATTTGCAAGGCCTTTTTTCCATAGACGGTATATGGGTTTACATATAATGAGGATACTGCAATAAACATGGTCAATTGTATTGCAATCTATACATAACTTGCTCAAGGGGATTGTTTTGCACAACTATGTATCAGACTGGAATGGGGCCTTTAGTCTTCCTACTTTTCTACATGGCCTATTCGGTACTATTAAAATTATATATATATATATATATATATATATATATATATACATGGTTACAGAATATGCCTAACTTTATGTAATTATGTCACTAAAACAAGGCCCAGACAAAGACGAAAAACAACGTTTTACATGAGGTCAACAAGATTTCAATAGAAGTAACGGAGTCAGTATCCGTATCCAACACCCCTTGGCAGGTAAACAAACATATTGCATTATATTTATACATATGTAGCATTACCTTCCATTATCACAAATTTTGTAATAAAATTATAGACTGTGTTTGTTTATTTTGATTCTACATGATAAAAACATTTTACTCAATATCAAGACAGGTTTTTTTAAATAGATTGTGTGTGTGTGTGTATATATATATATATATATATATATATATATATATATTCTTAAATACTTTTATATATATATATATATATATATATATATATATATATATTCTTAAATACTTTTAGATATATATATATATATATATATATATATATATAATTTCAAAAGGCCATTTATTGAAACATTATTCCAGCGTATGAATCAACTACTTTGGACAGTAGTGGGCAACTCTGTCCTCCATGGGCCTACCACAGTCCAGGATTTCTGCTTGTGTACTCAGGTTTACACCTGAGTTACTTCGTTTAATTCCTTCTGATTGATCCTCATAAGTTCATGCCAAGATATATTGATGTGTATCCTATACTCACAGATAAAAAGTTAAAGTGAATGTATTCAGAGCATAATTTTCTAAACCTTTCGCTTGCAATAATAAGCATTTTTAATAAACCTATTCATTTTTATCATTGCCCATTTTAGACTTTTTAGACTTGCCAGCCGGTGGATACCAGTGTTTTAGTGTTTTACTTAATCAGATTTTATTCATGTTCAATGAAGGTAGAAATAGAATATACTAATAATGATATATTTATTGATGAGCACATGGTTTCAGTAGTATATAACATTGATAGATTAATGTTGACATGACTATTCTGTGACTGGTCAACATAAGTGAAACCGGCAGCCAATAATCACAACGGAAAGATCCAGAAAACTGATAAACACACTACAGTGACGCCTGAATGTGAAACGAGTAAAATGCTGATCGTTATAGAAACTGAACCAGAGCATCAAGTTTAGAGAAGAGCCCTCAAACAGATAAATCCACTGACTGACATCCAAATACAATGGATAAGACACAGAGAAATTGCCCTGCCAGAATGAGAAAGATCTGATGAATTTTTGTGACCAGTGAGCTAATAGATTGACAAGAGTAAATAGTTTTCTGTCCGCAGCAAGAAGGATGATCATGAAGCCTAGATGTTAAAGAAGCAGCTCTGCTACTACTTAATTCCACATAGTTGTTAGAACTAGTTAGTAGAGAAAGTCATACTTGTCTATTAAATAACTAAGCTTTGTAATGGAAAATGTGTTTTTTAGAAGTAGTATGCTTATTTTCCAGTAGGGTGTTCCCTTATGTACTAATGGTCTTTCCATTAGTCCTATTAAAAGTATCCTGCCACCTCAGGAAGGAATTCAGCAGAATCCAAAATGGTAGATTCCTCAGTAATGTAATTGCATATAAAAAGTAATAAATTAGAAGCTGTATTATTTTTACTTATGTTCTAAATCCATGTTGCCTTTTTCAAGTGTAGCTTTTCAAAAGATCAAATAGTGGAAAAAACTGACCATAGTTCTTTATAAGACTATATGTTTTGCATCATGTATGCTTACTTCACACCTTTCTTTCTTAATCTTTTTCAAAATGGTTGAGAGGAAAGGTATATTTTGGTATATTACTCAATTACATTATTCTTTAGCATATGAAGCAGTTATGTCCATACAATCAGCTCTTTATAAAATGTGAAATTGCAGCCTTTTCAGCCCATGTATTTGTAATTATCTTCCGCTGTTACTAGGGCATTGACCTTATGTTATTTTGCAGCATATTGCAAAAATATAATTATACATTTTAAAATCATCCACAACTACCCTCTGCTCTGTCAGGTTTCTATAAAATCTAATATTAACTTTTTATGTTCTTCCCAAGCTGTTTTATACATATTTTTTATTATTAATTTACAATAATTTTCCATGGGCTGAAATTAGGTTTCTTCATGTAACAGATGTTCAGAAACTCACAGCACTTCAAGGTTTTTCTCCTGTTATTCTTGATCTGAAAAAATAATAATCTTCTACATGAGACATCAAGCTTTTTTATGACTTCTAATATCACTTCTAATAATATCACTTGTAATATATATCTGTGTACAATCTCACTTGCTTTTCTTTTTATTGGTGTATGTACATGTTTAGAATTTAAAAGCAGATATATTTTATCATATTTGAAGCTTTGTATTTAAAGCAAATGTATCAAAATAAATACTGTTGAAATACTTAAAACATTCACTTTTGAATAAAAAAAACATTTAATTTTCTGAGAACAAAGAAATTATGGGAGTCATTGTCTGTAGCTTTCTTCAGGTATAACGGATGCCTTCTACATTCCTTTGCCATCCTTCTTCTTGGTGACTTTTGGTCCATGATATATAGTCACTTGTAATAACATTAACCACATAATAATCGACTGGTATATAATGAGTTGGTGGTGATGGTGACAAACCCAGAAGTCTCCATGAACATTGTAACTTCAACGATTAACAAGTCCCATTCTCACCATAATATCCATGTACATACAGATATGCTAATGCTCATTCACCATTTTTTTAGAAGTGATAACCAACTAACCATTGAAATGAATGGAAAGGGAATAAGAAGTTGTTTAGTGAACCCAGTAACAAGATGAAGGATAAGGCGCATCTGTAGTAAACCACAAGACATTGGGGACATTTTGGTTTACCATGAGCGTTATACAAGTATGCCATAACCTAGTGGTACATTTCTTCATGGGGCAACAAGCTGGGATTACAGTGCCAAAGAACAGCATGTTCACATTTGAAGACTATTATATACAGTGTATTATATACATTTCTGTCTGTTGGGATACAAGTTCTGGTTTCACATTCTGTATCCATACAAACATTGATCCTGAGGAGATAGCGGTGCACGTTAATGTGTTTAGGACAGTATAAAGCAAAACCTATACATTCAAGACAAAATTATTTGTATGTGGAGCTCAATTGAAAAAAAGATGAATAATATTATTAATATATTAAGTGTAAGGTAGAATAAAGGTATATCTAGATCAATTTTCTTAGTGCTGTCAGTTATAAGTAGGGGAAAGTAGTCCAACAGGGATTCAAAATTACAGTAGGATCTTTAGGCATAGATGGGAATTTGAAGGTCTCATACCCTTGTCAATTCTTCCACAGTACTTACCCTTTTTTCCCTCTTCTTCAAAAATATTCAAGAATACCAATGCAATTAGTGATAGATTGATTATAACAATTATATTCTGGCCACATTTACAATAAAACATAAAGGTGGGAAGTCTCATAATTCAATAAACAGAATGTTAATGTATTACATTGAGTTATTTATTTTTTTTATTATTGTTTATTTTGCATTGTCACTTTTTGTCACCTAGTAAAGGACACTCTAGTCCCAAAGGTTCCATCATTAATTTTAAATATTTTTTTTGTATGTAAAATCAATGGTCTATAGTGTAAAACAGGTGGGTTTGTTTACTGCTCAGTCTCTCATACACAAGGGTATCTTGCAAATCTGTTTTTCCAAATCTTATGTTTTGTTACCATAATTTTAAATGTCATAATATATAAGCAAATACACTTAAGTGAGTTGCTGGTACAATGGATAGCACATCCTCCCAATATATTTCAGTCCACTGGTCAGACTAAGGCAGATCAAACACGCTGTTTCACAGCCACTTCTGAAAAGCTTTAGTATTCATTTTCTTAACATAATCTATTTTTCATGCAAAAATAAACTTTTGTAATGGATAAAATATGCAGATTTAAGACTATAGTAGACTTTTATTTTTGTATCTAAAAAGGGGTATTTGAAAGCAGTTTACAGTGTTTTTTCCCCCCACAAGAAGTTTCCAATGCAGAATAAAGTATTTTTGCATGTATTGCCCATCAAGCATGTCCCTGTCAGCCAATGTGCATTAATAGAATTGTATGTGTCATCCGTTTCAGCAATTATATTAATATCCTTTATTTATAAAGTACCAATATATTACATTGCACTAAGAACAGTGGATAAAGTGACTATTTAAGACAAACTTGACAAAACGTATTATACTGATACAGAAGATGTCGAGGGCCCTGCACTTGTCGGAGTTTATCATTTAAGTGGTATTGGTGCATTCCTTGGTGCAAGTTTTAACATGTTTTCTTAAATAAATTTTCTCATAAATAATAAAAGCATGGTAATAATTAACTTCAGCTTTTTAAATGTATGGCGCACAGTTGTTCAAGTTGCTTTAATAATAACTTGCATTATTGCTTCCTAAAAGCCATTTATATTCTATCATGTTTAACAACCGCTAAACAGGTACAGTATCTCTCTGTTTCTCCCTATCTCTTTCACTCTCCGGCATGCTGCTTACTGCCTGTAATTATACACTTTGTGACCTAAAAAATTGCCTTGTCTTGTAGGTATGGTATCTGTTGGGATGGGTATGTTATCTTCAAGCCAAGGCGCCTGATGAGGATGAAGCTTTCAAGGACTCTGCCAGGACGTATCTAAGAAAAGCCAAAAAGGTAGACAGCTGCTGTATGCATATCTTGATCTGTTTTATCCCCTGTGGTTTACCTGTCACAGAGAGTAAGGGCTTTGTGTTCTGTGCTTCCTAAATGAGAAATGCGCATCTAGGGGAGAATGAATAAACCACTTAAAAAGTAGCAGATACAGCAAGATATTTATTTGTGCCATGTTTATATGTGAAAATGTTTTTATTGTTCTAAGCCGTGAAACTGCATTTGTTCCTTTTCATTATGATCAAAAAGATTTGAAAGAGCTTGTGAATATGGAATAGTTTTAGCAAACAAAAAAGGATTACTTAGCAAAGACAAAATCTTGCTTATCTTTTGCCTTTTCACAGAAACGTATTTACTTGGAAATAGACTTTTTTTGTTTTTGTTTTTAATTTTTTGTTTTGTTTAGTTATTTAGCTGATAGCAGCAGCTAACCCCACTGGAGCGAAGTTGCTGGTTTATGTTTAAATGGCCAATCCTGCTATCAGCGTATTTTAAGACCCATAGGAAGGAAAGGTCAGCCCTACTCGCATACTAGTGTTTTTAGTACAGGATTTCTGATTTCATGCAGTTATTCACTTCATGGCCTATTAATCTGTGTGCATTCATTTGAAGGGTATGAATAGTAAGCAATTTTATATGATTCATATAAGATAAAATGTGACCCAAAACTTTGTAGAACTATGTAATATTTGCTGTGTGTATGTGTGTGTATATATATATATATATATATATATATATATATATATATATATATATATATATATATATATATATTCCACAACAATCATTAAGTGTATGGTGAGCTCTAGAATGAGAAAAGCTCTCCACCGTACAGAGTTCAGAAAACGAATAATACATTAATAAGCCCATTTGCGGTATCTAAAAGGCGGGGACATGCAAATGAGAATACAATGTACCTCACTCTTTTAATCCAAAAATAGCAACTTTATACATTGCTCCCTCAAAGCATATGCCCGCCATATTAAACAGCTTGTGAGCAAAGCACAGGGTTGGATTTTGCACAAACCAAGAATCCCTCATATACAGGCCTGTTTCAAGCTTTTGGCATCATCAGTATGCGGCAGATTCTGGTTTGTGCAGTAGATTTTGTAGGATTGGGTATTCCACAACAATCATTTAGTGTATGGTGAGCACTAGAGTGAGAAAAGCTCCCCACCGTACAGAGTACATGTATATTCTTGTGTACAGAAAATGAATAGTACATTTGTAATTTCATTTGAATGTCTAGAAATTAAGTGAATAAACGTATTTATTTATCAACTCAAATGAAATTACAAAATGTACTATTCATTTTCTGTACTCTGTATGGCGGAGAGTCTCTGTCACTCTTCAGCCCACCATGAGTGTAATGATTTTTGTAGTGAAGTAGGAGCCACGTGTATAGTGGTTTTGCATTAATAAAGTGAGAGTACATTGTGTTCTCATTTGCATGTCCCCGCACAGTGTCTGAGTGCATGCTAATATATATATATATATATATATATATATATATATATATATTATATAAATAGTACATTTGTGTTCACATTTGAATGTCTTAAACAAGTTAAAAAAAACTTGCTTCCCGCTCAGAATTCCCAAAAATCAGTTATTACACTGCTTTCCGGGAAGCTGAGCAAATGTGCCCACAAATGCTTCGTCCTTTAATCCATGACCATTTAAAACATGGCTTCCTTTAAGCTTATGCCCGTTGCATTACACAGCTTTATTGCAAAGCCAAGGTTGGATTTTAACACAAGCTAGGAATCCTACCCACAGACAGCTGTTTCAAGGTTACAGGCTATCGTCAGCGTGGAGCGGGATCTCAGCTTGTTTTGTGGACCTTATGAGGTCATTTAATATATGGTGGGCAAAAGAGCGATAGAAGCCCTATACCGTACAGTATTACAGTAAATAAATAGTACATCTGTGTTCACACTTGAATGTCTAAAACAAGTTAAAAAACTTGCTTTAAGAATATGTCATGCAAAGGTTCCCAGAATGCAGTGTAAAAACTGTATTTCTTGGAATTCTGGCATGAAACAAGTTTAACTTGTTTTAGTCATTCAAATGTGAACACAAATGTATTATATATATATATATATATATATATATATATATATATACAGTTGTGCTCAAAAGTGGAGGATTGTGAAATGTTTGCACTTATTTTGAAAATATGACTTATGCAAAAACAAATATTTTATTGAATGATAGTGATCTTATGAAGCCTCCTTTTTAAATCATAATGATAACAGAAATCACCCAAATGGTCCTGATCAAAAGTTTACATTCCCTTGAATGTTTGGCCTTTTTATACACACACACACACACACACACACACACGTTAAAATGTTGATTAAAGGTTAATTTCCCACAGCTGTGGCTTTTTAAATTGCAATTAGTGTCTGTGTATAAATAGTCAATGAGTTTGTTAGCTCACATGTGGATGCACTGAGCAGGCTAGATACTGAGCCATGGGAAGCAGAAAAGTACTGTCAAAAGACCTGCCTAACAAGGTAATGGAACTTCATAAAGATGGAAAAGGATATAAAAAGATATCGAAAGCTTTGAAAATGTCAGGCAGTACTGTTCAATCACTTATTAATAAGTGGAAAATTTGGGGATCTCTTGATACCAAGCCAAGGTTAGGTAGACCAAGAAAGATTTCAGTCACACCTGCAAGAAGAATTGTTCGCAATACAAAGAAAACCCACAGGCAACCTCAGGAGAAATACAGGCTGCTCTGGAAAAAGACACAGTGGTTGTCTCAAAAAGCACAATACGGCGATACTTGAACAATAATGAGCCGCATGGTCGAGTTGCCAGAAAGAAGCCTTTACTGCGCCAATGCCACAAAAAAAGCCCTGTTACAATATGCCCAACAACTCTTTGACATGCCTCACAGCTTCTGGCACACTGTAATTTGGAGTGACAAGACCAAAATAGAGCTTTATGGTCACGACCATAAGCGCTATGTTTGGAGAGGGGTCAACAAGACCTATAGTGAAAAGAATACCATCCCCACTGTAAAGCATGGTGGAGGCTCACTGATGTTTTGGAGGTGTGTGAGCTCTAAAGGCACGGGAAATCTTATGAAAATTGATGGCAAGATGAATGCAGCATGTTAGCAGAAAATACTGGCAGACAATTTGCATTCTTCTGCATGAAGGCTGTGCGTGGGATAATCAAGCATGACAATGACCCTAAGCATAAGGCCAAGTTGATCCTACAGTGGTTACAGCAGAAAAAGATGAAGGTCTCCTGACCTTAATATCATCAAGCCACTCTGGGGAGATCTCAAACCTGGGGTTCATGCAAGACGCCCAAAGACTTTGTATGAGCTGGAGGCATTTTGCCAAGACAAATTGTCAGCTATACCACCTGCATGAATTAGGGGCCTCATCGACAACTATTACAAAAGACTGCACGCTGTCATTAATGATAAAGGGGGCAATACACATTATTAAGGGTATGTAAACTTTTGATCAGGGCCATTTGGGTGACTTCTGTTATCATTATGATTTAAAAAGGAGCCAAACAATTATGTGATAATAAATTACTTCATATGATCACTATCCTTCAATAAAAGATTTTTTTTTTCCTGATCAGTCATATTTTTTAAAATACTGTATATACTCGAGTATAAGCCGAGTTTTTCAGCCCCTTTTTTAAGGCTAAAAAGGCCCCCCCCCCCACCTTGTCTCTCTAACCCTCCCGTGTCTCTCTAACCCTCCCGTGTCTCTCTGAACCCTCCCTTGTCTCTCTGAACCCTCCCTTGTCTCTCTAACCCCTCCTGTGTGTCTCTACCCCCCAGTGTCTCTCTAACCCCCCAGTTCACTTTCCCTCCCCCCTCCTCATCCTCAACCCCCCCTCCTCATTCTAACCCCCCCTCATTCTACTCCTCTAAATACCCCCCCCCCCTCCCTTTCCCCTCACTTACCTGCATCTGAAGCTTCTGCTCCGGCCTCCGCTCCTTCCAGCGTCTTGATGTGGCGAGCATGTGACGTCACGTCATTAGCTTATACTGGGTGCCGGCAGGGGGGGTGTAGAATGAGGAGGAGGGGGTGTAGAATGAGGAGGGGTGGTGTAGAATGAGGAGGGGTGGTGTAGAATGAGGAGGGGTGGTGTAGAATGAGGAGGGGTGGTGTAGAATGAGGAGGGGGTTGAGGATGGGGGGTTGAGGTTGAGGAGGGGGTTAAGGATGAGGAGGGAGATTGAGGATGGTTTGAGGATGGGTGGGTTGAGGAGGGAGGATGAGGAGGGGGGTTGAGGATGAGGAGGGAGGATTAGGAGTGGGGTTGAGGAGGGTGATAAGGGAGGGGGAAGAGACACAGGGAAGGGAGAGTGGGAAGAGACACAGGGAAGGGACAAGGGAGAAGAGACACAGGAGAGAGAGGGGGGACACAGAGGGCACAAGAGGGACACAGGGGGCAGCACATTTCCCACCCTTGGGTTATACTCGAGTATACAATTTATATTAAAACTACAGCTTTATTTTTTCCATAGCTTACAAACCATTGTGTAATAAAGGACTCATTTCCCTATCCTCTCAGCCTTAACCAGTGATCACTTTTCTTTGTGTAAACAACTTTTTAATGATGAAAATGTAATCTTGTGGGAAAGCTACCCTGTCTGTTGTTTTCCCTTATTTTTAACCTTGGAAGATAGGTAAATGTGGTCCACACTTTACCACGGATTGTAAAAAAATAAGAAGGGCTCCAGCCTAAATATGATGGGGTACAGACAGAAATGATGGAAGCTGGACCCTCGCAGTTGCCTTTATAATATATTTTATTTTTCATCCAAAATAGATAAAACATGTGTAGCAGATAAAACATGCTCTTTGATTTACCTTATATAACATTAAGGGCTTCCATAGCCTTTTATCATCTTGCTCAATATACTGTGCAATCTGTCTCTCTCACTTCATGCCTCCAAAATACATACAGCCTAAATTTACAGTTTTGTATATCTTGGGAATCACCAAGAAAACATTCAGATCTTGGTAACTGTGAATATCAGCAAGGTTCTGACAGCCTGAGGCCTGTGTTTGGGCCCAGCCACTGGGGTGGCCTTCAACACTCTGACACTGATAGTTTTCACAATGTTTGTCAACATTTTGTCTGAGAAGTTTTCTTTCTTTAGGTTCTGTTATTTGAAAAATATAATAAAAAGCTATGCAATTGTAGTAGAAATTACTCCTAGCAATGAATTGTGACGTTCACTAAACAGCACAAGAGTCTTAATGATGTATTCATGATAGTTACATCTACTGTGAAGAATACGTTAATGTCAAATTAAAATAGTTAAAGTAAAAAGTAGAAAATGAAAATCAACATCTTGTTTTAAGCGAATCTAGACTTTCTATATAAGTTTCTCAAGTAAAATTATTGTTTGGATGCTGGGTAAATTAGTTTTTAATCATTGTGAAAAGACTGCTTTAGAAAATGTTACAATCACAGAAATCACTCAATCCGTTTATTAAAACTGTTTTGCTTTATTGCTTTGTTTGTACATGGGAACTAATTTATACAGTGTATCCAGAATTCTTTTTTATTTGCTATTACTGCCCACAATGCAGTATGTGAAGTGATGTGTGTAAAAATAAGCCAACTAATTCCAGCCCTGGCAACTTTAAGGAGCAATAGACAATCAATTGAAATTGATCTTTTTCAGCACTTGTATAAAAGTGGAACTGCAGAAAGTAGAAGAGGTTTATTAAAGGGAGATGAAAAAAACCACAACTGATGTACACCGTTAGTTAAGTACATGAAAATCTGTGGAAAAGCTGCATAAAATGTTTAAATAAATCAAGAATTCATTTGTTTAAGCCCTCCAATAGCAGCTGCATGGACAATAGCTATGATTTGTCGTTCAGTTGTTGCCGACTTTCAGTGACCCTGTGGACCACAGCACGCCAGACACAATTATGATGTCTCTGGTCATGCCTATCCATAGGGTTTTCTGTGAATAGGTACTGGAGTGGGTTGCTATTTCCTTCTCCAGTGGACCGCTATACCTCTCTGCTATGACCTGCCCATGGTGGGTGACCCTACATGGTATAGCTCACAGCTTCATTGAGATACACAAGCCCCTTCACCACGACAAGGTAGCTATCCAGAAGGGTAGTACGTTTGTAGGCTTGGTCATAAAGTTAATGAGCTGCTGTCAAGTGTCCAGTATTAACCTATTTTGAGACCGTCCCAGTGAGATAAAAGTCCATTAGTTCGAGCTCTTCCTGTATCTCTTATCACATCTCTCTTGTGAAATAAGAGATATATAGCATAAATCTCAACAACGTTTCTGAATCATGAAGCAGATGTTTTGATAGATGTGAATAAATGATACTCTGAAAAGTGTTTAAAGGCATATTTAAATTTCCTGGATTATGAATGCATCTAACACCCCTGGATATCTTTGCCAAAATTAGCATAAAATTCAAAATTTATTTTAGCCAATCATAGGCAGCTAATGCATATTAATACACTATATGTGATAGCAGCTTGTGCAGGAATGAATGATGGGACATGTAGTCCTCTGTCCAATAAAGCAGGAGGAGCAAGACATCTCTATAAGATCTGTGCATTGAGCTGATGCTGTTTTTTTGTTTTTTGTTTTGTGTGTGTCTGATATAAGCAGCATGGGTTAGATAAGAAACAGGGAAAATTAGATATGTAAATAAATAAATGACTGTCACTGTCAATGCACTGGAGAACCCATAGCTGTTTGATACAGTTTATACCTGTTCTTTGTTTAATTTATCTTCTAAAATTAATAAAACAAATTAAGCAGCAAAAAGAGCAAGCACCAGGAATTGAACCAGTAACCACTACACCTAATTGGATGTTGTACCCACTGAGCTTGTGAACTCTTATACAGAGTATAAGTATATTCCAGAAAATCAAATGTATTTCTCAACCCTACACAGCAGATACCAGTGCCTTAGTTTGTATAGAGAGCAATGCAGTGAGGGATTAACAATCCCTATCTAAAATGTCTCTGTTACAATTCAGTAGAAATTTAGAAAAGATAAAACACTTTTACAACAATACTCTTTCTTATGCTGCAAAGCACATTTGGTGACTTTGGTGGTTCTTTATAGAATAAATAATGATAAGCAAGAAAAAAAGGAGCATGAAGTGGTAAAGAAGCTTCAAAGGGAGTGAAAGAGGGTGCACATCTTGGCTGGACCTAGGGCAGCACACAACCTTACTACATCTGTGGGCAGTAGGGATAGAGGAAATGACTTCCATTACACACTCATGGCCTGTGTTCCTATTTTTGAGATAATAACTGCTATAAAAAACTTTTTGACTGCTTACTATTGCTTATTTTGTGTTGTATCCCACTCTCCGTGACCATATGGACTGCAGCACATCAGACACATCTTGTGCCTGTTATGCTAATCCACAAAGCTTTCATGGCAAATACACTGGAGTGGGTTCCCAGTTCCTTCTCCAGTGGACCGCAGTTTGACTGACCTCTGCTATGACCTGCCCATCTTGGGTAGCTGTACATGGTATAGCTCACTGCTTTATTGAGGTACACAAGCCCCTTCACCATGGCAAGGTAGCAATCCAGAAGCGGTGTTTAGTTAGTAAATGCATATTTTGTAAGAAGGTAATCTTAGTTGATAATAGCTGTGTAAAAGTTAATTGCAGTAAAGTGGTACAAACAGAAGTATGAATACACAATGCAAACATTTATAATTTTTATAGTAAGAAACAATTCTGAATATTTTTTTAAAATTTTGGGGGAATTTGAAAGATTTTTTCATTTTATCCACAATTACAGAAATGACTTTGGTCACACTAGATGTATGCGTAGATATATTTCGTACAAAGCATATTTATTTTCTTTTGTAAGCTGTAACACAGGGTGTTTGATAAAATATGAAACAGACAATTATAATGTAGCACCTTTACAGACGATGAAGCCACATATGAAACCAGCTTCCTTACATTTAAGCTTAAACATGGTCGTTTTGAATTATTAAACACAGCCATATATATTTGTAGAATAATTCAAAGCTTGAACATTTTCCTTGGAGGAACAGTAGAAGAGGGATTATTGCTTCTTTTGTTCTTTTTTTTTCTTTCTTTGGCAATCATATAATACAATCACCTCCCATCTGCAAGAATAAGAAGAAAAGAAAAAAACAATGCGTACATTACACTTGCAAGTTTATTATCTACAAAATAATGAGATGCTCTATTGTTTCAGTAAAAAGTAGAAACTAAATCAACATGTGTGAAATGTAAAAATGTTAACCCTTTAGACTTCTAAAATTTGTTTTGCAGTTTTGAGTGATTTTAGTGGGTTACTATCAGGGGCATAGGAACTGGGGGGGATGGGGGGCGCCAAATCCCCCCCTTGATTAAATGAATAGGGGACACAAAAAATTGCAAAATTAAACTTAATCGTGCATTACCAGATTTGGCCACTATGGTGATATGGAGCAGTATGTATTTCATTTCCTATGAAAGCTTTGATCCATAATTTATCTTATATGTGTGTGTGCATATATATCTATATATATATATATATATATATATATATATATATATATATATATATATATATATATACACACACATAAGGAAAATTATATGTGTATATATATATATATACCGTATTTATCGGCATATAACACGCACCGGCGTATAACACGCACCTCATTTTAAGAAGGGAATTTCAGGGGAAAGAAAAACATTCAAAAAACTTAACCTTCCTCCTCATCCTCCCTCCTCAACCCCCTCCTCAAACCCTCCATCCTCAACCCCCTCCTCCACCCCCGATCCTCATCATCCTTCCTCAACCCCCCTCCTCATCCTCAACCCCCTCCTCAACCTCCCTCCTCATCCTCCCACCTCAACCCCCCTATCCTCAACCTCTCTCCTCATCCTCAACCCCCCTCCTCATCCTCAACCCCCCTCCTCATCCTCAACCCCCCTCCACATCCTCAACCCCCCTCCTCATCCTCAACCTCCCTCTTCATCCTCAACCTCCCTCCTCATCCTCAACCTCCCTCCTCATCCTCAACCCCCTCATCCTCAACCCCCTCCTCAACCTCCCTCCTCAAACCCCCCCCATCCTCAAACCCCCTCAACCCCCCTCCTCAACCCCCCCATCCTCATCCTCCCTTCTCAACCCCCCTCCTCAACCTCAACCCCCCTATCCTCAAACCCCCTACTCAACCTCCCTCCTGATTCTAAACCCCCCTCCGCATTCTAAACCCCCCTCCGCATTCTAAACCCCCCCTCCTCAACCTAAACCCCCCTAAATACCTCCCCCTCACTTACCTGCTTCTGCTCCGGCCTCCGCTCCTTGACCCGGCGCACATGTGACGTCACATATGCGCCAGCGCGCCACGTCATTAGCATATACCGGGTGCCGGCACCCGGTATATGCTAATGACGTGGCGTGCATGTGACGTCAAATGCGCGCCGGGTCGCGAAGCGGAGGCCGGAGCAGAAGCAGGTGAGGGGGAGGTATTTAGGGGAGTTTAGGTTGAGGAGGGGGGTTTAGGTTGAGGAGGGGGGGTTAGAATGCGGAGGGGTTTAGAATGAGGAGGGAGGTTGAGGATGAGGAGGGGGAAGGGAACGCACCTATCATTTGCCCCCTATTTTCAGGGAGAAAAAGTGCGTGTTATACGCCGATAAATAGGGTATATATATATATATATAGATATATATATATATATATATATATATATATATATATATATATATATATATATATATAAAAGGTAAGTCAGAGGTGCTCATCAGAGAACAAACCAACCTTAATAGGTTAGTTCTATAGCCATGATAAGCCACTCTGAGAGCAACCTCTTTTAGCTCACTTGTGCCCTTCACAGGGAGAAATATCCTGTAGTATATCAGTCTGGTCCCACTCAAAAGAGTGACCCAGCCTCGAAATACCAGGCAATTCTGCCCTGAACAGGAGAAACAGCAAACCCCAGACGCGTTTCGGCCTTTATGGGCCTCGTCAGTGAGGTGCAGCTGAACTTCCTAAGGCACAGTGATATATATATATATATATATATCTAAAAAATAAGTTAACTAATTTCCTGCTCAAATTTCTCAAAAATACAGTTTATGCACTACACTCTGGGAAAACTGGGCAGGGACATGGAAATGGTTATTTTGCTTTTTTGTAATACATAGTAAAATCGGCATAAACAACTGTTAGTTTTTTTGAAAACTTACTATAAATTGTCTTTTTCCTCTGACCTTTAGGCCAGAGCTCCTCCCATCTTGTCCAAGCAGTTATATAAAGCGACACACATTTCCTTGCTGTTGTCACAATACAGTTGTGGCTGCAGAGTATAAGGTAATCTGCTACATATGCCACAAATTACAGTAGATGGAAAAAGACCCATCCTAAAGATTTGAGGCAAACCATGTATTTCCAGTGTTACATATCTCTCTAAAGATTTTTTTTTTATTAAAATACATTGAAAAGTTGTTTATAATGATCATTTAGTACTATTAGGGCTTGTTTGCAATGGGTACATAATAAAAATACAGTAAGTACTTGAGACATTATGTACAGTTTGAAAATAAATATGAATTAGGGCAAAGTATGCATTCTGTGTAGACAAGGCATCAATTTTATTTAGTTTTATGATACTTTTATAGTTTTTCATCTCAGCCTTCTCCATAAGTGCATTGAATAAACATGCAAAAATGATTTAATTTAAGGTCAGTGTATTATTAGGAGGGGAAAAAAAGAATAAGTGATCAGAGCTTTTGACATTATTTGAGATTTTGTTAATGGCAGTTATTAACACTAAGGTTACTAATACAGTTCTGTGTTTAATGCTAATGACAGTACTTTCTAATGGTTATTTCATTGTTTAGTTAACCTAATGTTTCTTGTATAACCAGTGAACACTTTAGTTACTGCTTTTGTTAGCTGACTTGAAATTTTACTAAACTTAACAAAGTAATTTTCATAATTTTCGTTAATTTGTTACTATGTTAGTAAAATGCAAGAGTTTTTGTGAATTTCTAAAGTGCTTATTTGTTTTCAAATTTATACTGGACACGTAAAAAGATCTGAAGAGAAAAATGAGTTTAGCCAGCAGGCCATTAACATATAAATGGTTTATAGTTAATTTTTAACTATGAAAAATTGTTATGTAAATATAATTCCTTGCAGCATTACTGTATCATTAGTCATGTATTCAGGTGCCAAGATAAAATATTGCTTTAGTTTTAGTTTCTTGATAGGACAAATTCCTACAGTAGTTGAGTTTGTACAAACTATTTTCAATAATAGAAGATAAAACTAGAAAATTCCCTCCCCATTATTTCTGATTCAATCTGACTACAAATGCCCAAGTGTCACCAAAAGACTGGGAGTCAAGGGGGGAACCTTTTATACATCACTTTTTCAGGCCCTGCCCGGCCAAAAGCCTTTTTCAGACCAGGCTTAGTGCAGTAAGAACTGTTATAATGAAAGTCTATGGGGAAGAGGCTCCCATGTTAAATACCATAGACTGTAGGACATTTGAGGGGTCTGGTAGACTGGGGGAGGGCTGGCAGATGCCAGGGAACAATGGGGATTCAATTATGAAAAAGTGGGTGAAATAGGATTAACCACCATTGTTCTGACTGATGACACTTGAGAGGCTGGGAAGAAAGAGATGATTAAGAGGTTTACTCAGCCAGGTTCCTTGCCAGCAGGGGTGATAAAGGGGAATGACATTAGAGGTTGTGTCTTGTTTTTATTGGGTGATTTTTTTATATAAACATCAGTACTGTAACCAATAAATCCGATGCTCAGTTTGGCAGTACATAACTATTGTTACGGTACCCCACACATATAAGGGGGGCCAAAGCCGTTTTACTCGATCTGCCCGTCCAGTGATATAGGGACAGCTACTGCAGGACAACGATTCCCCCAAACTGGATCCAAGGTGAATATACTCCAAGCCTGGAACTGGAACATAATGAATAGCGGCT
>CM050166.1:379131887-379299387 GCA_027410445.1 Discoglossus pictus | reverse complement strand
AATGTGCTGAAGTCAATAGGGTCACAGAGAGTAAGACACGACTGAAGGACTTAACAACAAATAATAAAATGTTCCCCGGTTAATTGATGTATGTGATGTGGCGTTGAAGTAGGCCACTATTTGTTTTCCCAAATGTAGAAGTAATGAGCAAGATGTATATGAATTTATATTTAACTTTCAAGGTCCACATTAGAGCCTCTGTGAGTGAAAAAGGTTTAATATGGCATGAGTTTCATGTTTTTGTGCTGTTATTTAATCAGGTAGCATGGCTTTTTATATTGGCATGTGCATGACCATACCAACATATGAAAAAAAAAGAAGAAAAAAGTCCCTTTTTTATCTGGGGATTGTTGTGCAAGTAATTGCAATGCCTTTTACATGATTTCCCCCTATTTGGAGGCCATAATGTTTTTGCCTCCATTTGCGGGTTACTGGCTTGAACGCCATGGTGTCTTGGGAAATTTGTTGCAATTTAATAGTGAAATTGGAATGTAGCAGTCTTGTGGACTACGGTTTTACATGTTCAGGGAATTTGATAGGGCTGTATGAGTACTAAACCATAAAGCATTCCCATAAGTACTAATGTAAATTGACTCATACAGGTTTTAGCATGCATGATGAGTGCCAAGCAAACGTCAAGTGCTAAAGCACTCTTTTTTCTTCAAAATGCGTTGAAGCCAAAATCGACACATTTTGAAGATGACCAGTGCCAAGGTACTACTGTAAAAGGGTTCACCCGACCTGTAATGTGAACATAATAGGAAATGCTATATAATAGTTTAACTATTGCTTTAGAGTGGTTCAGTAGAGGGGAAACCAATATGATATAGGGAAGGTTTCATTATGGTTTTTTCCAATCTCGTAAATGAACAAAATTGGAAATGCTATATAGTGGTTTAATAGATGGGGCAAGAATGATAAAGGAAAGGCATAAGGAATTGTTCACCAAATCGGACCAGTGAAGGCATCAGGAAAGGCTTTATACAGTAGTAGTTCAGTAGAGTTAGAAAGAATATGCTATCGGAAAGGCTGTATAGTTGTTCACCCGATCTGGCAAGCAAATTAAATAGTAAAAGCTTTATAGTGGTTCAGCAGAGGAGGAAAGAATATGATATAAATAATGGTTCCCTTGATCTGACGAGGGAACAAAATAGGAAATGATATATACTGGTTCAGTAGAGGAGGCAACAGACGGATACAGGAAAAACTAAATAATAGTTCCACAGATTTGGTGAATGAATTGAACAGGAAAAACGTTATAGTGGTTCAGCAGATATAGAAAGAATATGATAAAAGATGTTGTATAGTGTTTTGCCAGATGGGGCAAGAGGTTGATATAGGAAAGACTATTAATGTTTTTGCTGGCGAGCAATTGAAATAATAAAAGCTTTATAGTGGTTCAGTAGAGGTGGAAATAATTTTATATGAGAGACTGCATAAGGGTTAGTCAGAGGGATGAGAGGTTGATGCTGGAGAGGCTATAGAATAGCTTGTCTGATCTGGCAAACAAATTAAATAATAAACGCTTTAAAATGGTTCTTTAGAGGGGAAAGAATATGATATAGGAAAGGCTATATAATGGTTCACCGGATTTATCAAGCCAACAAAGTAGGAAATTCTAAGTATTGGTTAATTAGAGGGGGGGGGGTACAATGTAATATTAAAGGATATATAAAGGTTCACCAGATGGGGTGAAGGAATAGAAAAGGAAAGGCTTTATAGTGGTTCAGTAGAGTTGGAACATGATAAAGGAAGGGCTGTATAGTGGTTCTTTGGAAAGAAAGAGGGGTTGATATAGGAGAGGGTATAAAATGGTTTGTCCTATTTGGCGAGCAAAATAAATTGCTAATGCTATATAGTAGTTCAGTAGAGGGGATGAGAGAATGATATAGGAAAGATATGCAAAGGTTCACCAGATCGTGAGAGCAAATGGAACAGGAAATTCTTTAAAGTAGTTCAGTGGAGTTGGAAAGAGGATGATTTAGGAAGGGCTATATAATGGTTTGCAAGACTGGACAAGTGAATGGAAAAGGAAAGACTTCATAGTGGTTCAATAGACAAGGAAAGAATATGATATAGGAAAGGCTGAATAATGGTTCGCTGATCTGGCTAGTGAAAAAAAAACTGTAAAAGCTTTATAGTGGTTTAGTAGAGGTTTTAAGAAATTGGGGGGGGGGGATATCATGTAGGAAAGGCTGCATAATGGTTTGTCTGATTTGTCAAGTGAACTAAATAGGAAATGCTACATAATGGTTCAGTAAAGGGGTGAAAGAATGATATAAGAAAGGCTGTATAATGGTTCACCAGATCAGGCAAGCAAATGGAAGAGGAAAGGCTATCAATAGCGGTTCATTAGGGGTGGAAAAAAATGTATATAGAAAAGGCTGTCTAGTGGTTTGCCAGATCAGGCGAGGGAATGAAATAGTAAAAGTTTTATAGTGCTTCAGTAGAGGTGGAAAGAATATTTTATAGGAATAGTTAGCCAGAGAGGGCGAGAATTTGATATAGCACAGGCTATTTAATGCTTTGCTTGACCTGGAAAGCGAATTATATAGTAAAAACTTTATAATGGGTCAACAGAGTGGGAAAGAATATGATATATGAAAGGCTATATAAGCTTTGCCCGATGTTGTGAGTGAATGATATCAGACATGCCACTGTATATAATGGTTAAGTAGAGGGATGAGAGAATGATATAGGAAAAGCTAGATAATGGTTCACCAGATCGGGTGAGCAAATGGAACAGGGATGACTTTACAGGGGTTCAGTTGAGGTGGAAAGCATTTGAAAGGCTGTATAGTGGTTTGCCAGATGGGGCAAAAGGTTGTTATAGGAAAGGCTATAAAATGGTGTGCACAATCTGGCGAGCAAATTAAATAGTAAAAGCTTTATAGTGATTCAAAACAGAGAGAAAGAGTATGATATAAGGCAGGCTATAAAGTGGTTCACCTAATCTGGTCATCATATGAAATAGGAAATGCTATATAATGTTTCAGTAGAGGGGGCAAGAGAATAATATAGGAAAGGTTAAATGGTTCCCTAAATCGGGCAAGAGAATGGAACAGGAAAGGGTTTATAGTTGATATAGGAAAGGCTGCATAGTTGCATCCGGGATCAGGCTATATATATCATGAATGATTATTTTTTTTACTGCTTCCCAGATCAGGCTATATTATGGATGATGTAATTTTTCCCATTATATGTAATGTCATGAGTGATGTCATAGCTGATGTTATTTGCACCATATGTGATGTCATGAATGATGTCACTTAATGTCACAGATGATCTAATGAATTATGTCCTAAAAAAACCTTTGCAACCTCAACTTTCCAATTTCCTGTGTTGTTCCAGTCTTAATATGCTTCATCCTGTACTGCAAACTTAACAATACTTCAATGCTGTTTTTACCAATATATATATTTATATGAACAGAATATATATATATATATATATATATATATATATATATATATATATATAAAATCCACCTATATATGTGGTATTTTACTTGAATTAATAATATATTACTAAACTCTATGCATGTTTCTATTGCTAATGCTTGCATTAGTGCATGTCAGTGATTAAATAATGTTACACCAATATTACAGGTTTTTATGGCATATGAGAAATTATTTGGAGCACGCACTATATAAATTCTGTCTCCTTCTTAATCTTTTTTCATTTTCTTTGCATCAACTAACTGCCACATCTGATTTGGCATAAACTCCTTTGGCTAATGATCTGTGTCAAATACAGAATAAAACAGTTGATGAACAATTTTGATGTACTTTATATGCACTTTCTGGGAACTTAGATTAATAATCTGCACAAAATATAATTAACCCTTACTAGGTCTGTGAATGAAGAAGATTTGTAGGACTCTAAAACCCAAATAAAATCTTAAACTAATAAAGAAAATATGACAAATTCTTTGTAGATACATTAAAACCTTTTTCCTTTAATACGCTGGAAAACACACAATTATTTGTGAATGCACAGTGCACTACCCTTTATATATTAAAGAGACAAAATAAAGCTATATTTACAAATTAATGCTATATTTAAATAAAAATCCAAATGTTTTAAATGCAAAATAATTGAAATAGCTTTCAGTAACTGTTTTCATATTGTTTTGAACTTTATGTTTTGAATAAGCTTAAAGTTGGTCTGTACATACTGTGATTTTATGTTATTAATAAGTGACATGGTGTGCTAATTAGTTTTCTTTATTAGCATAAAATTGACACCTTGTGAACTGTTAATTATTCCATTTTAGCATGCTTTTTAACATACTTTTACTAGAAGCATTTCCTCTTCTTCCTCCTCCTGATATCAGGTTAATGAATGCTGAAAAGAGTGCAATAATGTATATTGTTTCATCCACCTAAATCTATTTGTTTTGCGAGTTTACTGGATTTTTCCAATTTTGTAATGGACATCTAATGATAGTCTCTGTAATTCATTTTGTTTTTCGTAAATATTTAAATTAAACAGGAGTGTACCTCACTAGAATTGAAATTGTGTCAGTTTGGGTATAATTACTTAGGGCCTCATTCTATTACCGGCCGTAAATCGGCCGTAAGGCTGCGATTCCTTGCGGGGGTTCTGTTAACTCGCGATTCTATTATATGGCCCCGCAAGGATCTCCTCTTACGGCCGGCCGCATATCTTGGAACCGCCCGTAAGCTCAGAAATCTAAAAACGCAAAAATAAATTCAAAAGACTGCACTGTACAGCTCTGTAAATGCTAGGGATCATATTGGGGGACATGAGGATTAAAAGTAACCCACTCTCAAGCTTGCACATCAGCCCAAACCTGAGTTCAAATTAACTGTTTATTTTCCGGCTGCGGCGTGGGCGGGTCTGAGGTGCTCCAAGCCGTCAGGACTTTTTACATGGATATTTTACGGATATTAAAAAATATATATTTTACGGATTTGAGTATAGGGTAATTATGTGCTATTTTTGCTAACACCGAATATCACTTTATAGACTCTGCAAAGTGCAGGATGGCTTTATTTGGGCTATTTTATGTGCTTAATTGGTGCTAGCGGGACCTCTTTCCTGCAAGTAAGCTGTGGCTCGCTTTTAGCCTTGCAGAGAGGGTTCCCAGAGCAATTGAATTGCAAATAGGAATTTCTTACGGCCGTTTAAGATCAAAGGATTTCCTCCGGCGCGAGCGGCCGCAAGAGATAGCAAGGCACCGGCCGCAAGCCTGCCGGAATCCCCGGCCGGAGGGGAATAGAATAGCAGAATAGCTTGCGGCCGGTCCTTGCGGCCCCGCAACGGCTGCGGCCGCTAATAGAATGAGGCCCTTAGGCTACAGTGCAATAGATATTAAGATTGTAAAGCTGTTACCTGAAGAATAAAGGTTTTGTCCCTAAATAGATTAATATAATTTTAACTCATAGTTTTATTATATATTTTATTCGCATCAGTTTACAGATTTTTTGTTTCACATATTGGGATAGCAGAGTGCTTTTTCTTCTGAAAAAAAGTCCTCCAGCTTTTTTCATCCACACTAGAAAGCAAGTGATGCTTGAAAGAAAGTTCTTAGCTCTGTCTATGCACATGATGTCAACTCCTTGAACTGAGCTCCCACTGGTTACTGATACGATATCATTACATGCTATTGAGGAATAGTCAATGAGTGAAACTAATTAAAAATGGCGGTGCCATTTATCAACATGAGTTAAACTTCAAATGCTTGTGAATTATGAAAACAAATATAGCAACATTAGTAGGGAGGCAAGACATTAACATAAAATAATTTTGTATTTAGATGAACATGAATGTATCATAGATGACTCCATCTTAGACTATAATTTTTTCTGTAGCTTTATCCTATGCATCCTTACTTTGCCACTATTATGTTCTCAAGCGTATTATTTGGGGAGAACATTTTCAAAAGAAGTGTATACAGTTGTTAACTGAATCCAGGTTTCAACCCAGTCCACCCAGATTTCTAATTCTTTTAAAAACAGACAAGATTACTTGCCATCTTTAATGCAAAATTGTATAGAATAGCTAAAATGAATGGCTCTGACTATTTATTTTATATCTATATTATTTATATATTATTCATTTTATATTGTCTCAATTATTATTATTATTATCATTGCTGTGTGCTGTGTGTACAAATATTATCTTTAGTTGTATAATAATCTCAGAAAGAAAGACAAAACAAGACACTAAGGGCTTCATTCTATTATCGTCCGTAAAATGGCCGCAAGGCTGCGATTCCTTGCGGGGGTTCCGTTATCTTGGAATTCAATTATACGGCCCCGCAAGGATCTCCTCTTACGGCCGGCCATATATCTTGCAACCGGCCGTAAGCTCATAAATCTTTAAACACAAAAATAAATTCAAGACTGCACTGTAAAGCTCTGTAAATGCTAGGGATCATATTGGGGGACATGAGGATTAATAGTAACCCACTCTCAAGCTTGCACATCAGCCCAAACCCGAGTTTACATTAACTGTTTATTTTCCGGCCGCAGCGTGGGCGGGTCTGAGGTGCTCCAAGCAATCTGGACTTTTTACATGGATATTTGACATATATAAAAAAAAAAAATATTTACGGATTTGAGTATAGGGGAATGTTGTGCTATTTTTGCTAACACCTAAAATCACTTTATAGTCTCCTCAGAGTGCAGGATGGCTTTATTTCGGCTTTATAATGTGCTTAATTGGTGCTAGCGGGACCTTTTTGCTGCAAGTAAGCTGCGGCTCGGTTTTAGCCTTGCAGAGAGGTTTCCCGGAGTAATTGAATAGCAAACAGGATTTTCTTGCGGCCGAAACTCTTGCCGGAATCCGCGACCGGAGGGGAATAGAATAGCAGAACCGCTTGCGGCCGGTCCTTGCGGCCCCGCATCTCCTACGGCCGCTAATAGAATGAGGCCCTAATTGTTTACAACATTGTTTAATACCAGCAGGTGAGCATAGGATTTCTCTACTTGAAATATTGGGTCCAGTAAAGAGACAGTATACAATATTTACTTTTTACCAGTTTTCACTGTATATTTTCACTGGGTTTTTCTCTTAATTATTCCATTAACATATTCATTATGATTATGTGGACTAATAGTGTATATTCAATTGTGTTGCACATTGTTGCTTAATTAGTGTTATAGTCTAATACCTGCATGTTTTCCTACACATTTCTGTTGTGCTCCTATAATTTGTTTTGGTGAGCCTGCATCATTTTCTCAGGGTAAAACCCAGGTCTTTAAATAACGATGTTTAAATAATGAGTCTACATACTTTTATAATTATATTGTGAAGTTAAAGTTGACATTCCTAACATGATATTACCAGATTTAATGATTTCCAAGACGTTGACAGGAGAGTAAAACAAAATGACAAATGCAATAATTGTCTCCAAAATAACATTTAGAGATGTGCTGCTGCACAGACATACATAAAGATGTTAATTATTTCTGTCATTGTGTTTGAGTAGGAAAACTTATTGCATTAGATTTATGAAGGTTTAATATTACTTCACAGATGGCCTTCAACACAACATTATCTCACAGGCTGATATATTTTGGAGGGCCTAACACAACACTGTAATGTGTTTTAGTGACGCTGCCTATATTTTCATAAAGCCCAGTCAGAAGTCTAACATTATCACCTATGGTTCAATCTATTTACTAATATTATAGATTACAAGGAATAGTTGTGTGTACTGCTAATTTAAACAGTACATGAGCCTCATAAGAGATTGGAGTTCATGATCAGAATCCAATATCCTTTGGTTTTCGAACTAAAAAACGTAAAGTAGACATATAGCATTTGCCCCTCTCAAATTTACATTCCATCTTGTTTTTGACTTTACTTAACATCTTTGCACTTTGTTGGATACATCTCACAAGATCAAACACCTTTCAGAGGCTTTATTTTAATGATTACATGACTTCCATAAGAAATATATGGATTGTAATGTCTTTCTATAATTACAAATAATTTTTTACTTACACTAGTTGATTGCCCATCAAAAATGACGGTATAATATATGATCTACTCTTTCTCTCTCTCTCCCTAAGTGCCCTCTCCCTCTCTCTCTGTTTGCCCTCTCCATGTGCACCATCTCTATGTCTTTATGCATATATTTATCTCTCTCCCTCCCTCCTTCTATCTCTCCCTCCCTCCTTGTCTCTCCTTCCTTCTCTCTCCCTCCTTCTGTCTCTCCATCCTTCCTTCTCTCCCCCCTCCTTCTTCTCTCTCCCCCTCCCCTTTTTCTTCCTCCCTCTCCTTCTTCTCTCTCCCCCTCCCCTCCTTCTCTCTCTTCCTATGTCTCTCTCCCCCAATGTCTCTCCCCTATCTCTTCCACATGTCTCTCTCCCACCCTCTCCCCTGTCACTCTCCCATCCTCTCCTTGTCTCCCACTATGTTTCTCTCCCACCCCCTTCCCTATCTCTCTACTCCCCTGTGTCTCTCCCTGAGTCTCTCATTCCCCACGTGTCTCTCCCCCCCATGTCTCTCCCACCCTTCCCTCCACTCTCTCCCTCCCCTGTGTCTCTCCCACCCTTTCCTATTTGTACTCGCGCTTGCGGCTGTTGCCCTACATTGCGCACACGCTGTGTGTGCATGCTCGCTGCTGTTGCTGCGAGCTGCGCACAACAGTGATTCATTTAGTTTCTGGATGTGCGAATGTGTGCCCAGTGTTACACACATATGGAAACTATATTAGTGATTATGAGCTAACACCCTTGTATCATAATCCAATATATATATATATATATATATATATATCTGTTAATTTTTAATATAGACCCAAAAAATACCTGGAATTTCTGATATTAATTGAATCCATTTATGCAACATAAAACTGTTTCTTTTCATGATGGTTCTGAAGAAAGGAACTTTATTAACTTGAAATAACTATGCATGCTAAGGTAGTAGCTGTATTTAAAGTCATCAGGGGTTCACCATTTGCATTTAAGCAGTATTTAAACATTTAAAGGGTATACTGTAATAGGCAGTATTTTTTAGGCATATTAGACACATTCAGGCATATTAGACAATGATATGGACTATGTATATTTAGATATATAATCTTCATAAGTTGCCTGAACTCTCTGTGTCATTGTTGACAACTTGTGTAAAAGTACATGGATACAAATTCATACTTTTAGGGTTTGGATGGCAAAACAGCTCATTTTAATTTTGTGATATTTACATTGTTGATGGTTGCGTTTTTCAGGTACAGAGTATTAGGAGGAATACCTACAACAAAATCCAGAACTGTTCATTAAAATCCAGTAAGATTTTATGTTTATAGCCCCCATTCATCTTAAAGGGGAATCCATGAGACCTTACAATTAATGTGTGCCCTGTTGGTGAGCACAATGATTGCTATGTAAATTTGTGTATAGTCTAATTATGTGTCTGATTCAAGAAGTTATCTTGAGATGCTACTTTTTTTTATGCCTATTCATCAAAAATATTTGGTTGTAATTTATCAAAAAACAATGTCATTCAAGTCCTTTAAAACAAACTTCATGGTAAGATAGATTTATCTGCTAGACTGGAAAAAAAAAAGATTAGACGAATGCAAGAATGTTAAATTGTCATTCTTTTGATCTCCGGAGATTTGGCTGGAACAGATTAGTGCTTTTGAGTGGCAAACTTGATTTTGATGATAATGTCTATGGAGAAAGTACAAAATATACTGTAAAAATGCACAACATGGTCAACCTGATTAGATTGATCACGTATCTTTTTGTACTTATTAGATGTGGATTAAATTAAAGCTTTTCTAAATGATTCAATGAAAATGTGAAAATATGGCTCCATTGGTTAAGCAAAATGTGTAATCTTGTAACCAAGTTAGACTATTAAAGGTACTGGTTTACATAAATATTTTGACTAGATTATTTAATTAATTGTATCCTCCTCAATGTAATTGTAATTTCAAATTTACATTTCAGTTCTAAAAGAACACCAGAGTAACAGTTTTTCTAGTTTGTTGCATGCCCCCTCTCTTCCTGTTGTCTTTCATGCATAATAGTGTATTTCGTAGCTATGACTTGAGGCTATGCCCACAGGCAAGGGCTTCACACTGCAAGTGTCATACTGCTGCATATAGACATACAGCATGTTACTAACAATTGTCTGAAAAATAATAGCTAGAAAATAGCTAAAAACTATAATGTCATTGAAGTACAAAAAAAAATTGCCCGTAAGTCTGAAGAATCAAGCATCACTTCACTAACAATATCTATACAAACACCACTGTTGCTGGTATGCTTTAATCACTATACAATAAAGGTGTCATAAAAAAATCGTAAAAGAGGGAGAACAACATTTCCAATGGTGCAGCATAATAACAAAATATCTTATAGCCAAGAAGACAATTCCCAAGAAAAGGACAAAATCCTATTGGCCAATTGTACTCTATATTTAAATTTTTAAAGCATTGATAAAACTTAACATTGATTCCAGTAGTTAAAATAACCAAAATAGGGAATCACATATATAGTTGTGAGCATGCAAGTTGTTGCTAGTGCTTGTGTCCCTCGCAAAGCAAATGCGGGATCTCGCGAAGCGAGCGGCCGCGTTTGCGGTGGTGGAGCATCCCAACGTCGCCTGTGTTAACACACACACACAACTTTTTAACAAAAAAAAACTCAAAGGCGCCTCACACCCGCTTACACACACACACACGCAAGACTTTTAAAAAAAACACCTCAAAGGCGCCTCACACGCCGTTAACACACATACGCACGACTTAGAAAAAAAGACACTGCGTCATACACGTAAATCCAAATGCGTCTCTCACAAAAAAATATGTCCGCATCGCAAAAAAATACGGGCGCATCGCAACAAAGAACGGCCGCAAACCGACCCATTCAAAACGCTGTGCATCAAAATATTAGAAACACAAGAAATAAACACAACAAACACATAAAAAGCTTACTTACAGCAAGGGGGGGCACCCGGCACCTCCAAAAGTTTACTTACACTTCCATTTAAGTCCCAAAAAAAGAGTTTTAAGTTGCGAAAATCTCTTAAGCGACAGAAAAAATGGCGGCCGAAAAAAACGAAAATGAGGCTTCAGAAGTAACTATACTACACTGACTCGCAAGAATGAAATTCATACTATGCGGAACGTACCACACTGATATTAAACACCATTTTGACCACTACTACGCACAAAATGGCGGATGGAATGCAAATTGTAAGCTGGAACGCAAATAGCGCATGCGTATTGTGTTCTAACGGTCTAACTTTCCAGAAATGTCTACAAGTTTATAAATACTGCCTACTTTCCACAAAAATTCTACATTTCTACTCAGGTGATGAACGGAGTGACTGGATAGTTAACTGCTGCTGTTACTTGAGAAGAGAATTCTTTCCTAATTTCCTACTTTACATTGTGCAAATTACAACTGAGAGGTAAGCTATAATATATTACATTTCATTATAAAGACAGGACAAAAAAAAAAAAATTACGGATGGAAATGTGATTTTTGTATAGTGACATGTGGCACGCACATTTATGTGTATAGCCCCTGCAACGAACTAATCTTTAAATGACATTACAAAAAATTAATAATTGAATATTAAAATAGGATTCATGTATAGTGATATATGACAAGCACATATATGAGTATCATGTATAGTCACATGTCACACACACATTTATGTGTGTAGGCCCAAAAAAAACAATTATGTTCATTTAACTATTAAAATATGCTTCATGTATAGTGACATGGCACACGCACATTTCTGTGTATAGCCCCTGCAAATAACTAATCTTAATCCAAACTCATTAAACAACTAATCAAAACTAATTAAAAAACTATATTTAAATGACAGTAAAAAAACAAAACAATATTATTAAAATCTGATTTATGTATACTGATATGTGACACGCACATTTAAGTAATGTTAATTGAAAGTAATTACAGAAGTATATATTTACATCACATTAATTTATTGTAATTCAATATATAACCTAAAGATTAATCTTTCTCCTTTTTTTTACTATTCAAACAGACTCAGCATCAACAGCCTCAAGAATTTGCACCGTGCATTGTGACCCACATTCCCTTTTTTTGAACAACTCCAAGAAAGAACAAGAGGTAAGATAGAAAAATACAATACATGCTGAAAAATACCATGCTTTGCTAAATCAAAAAGAAGAAATATACAATTAACCATTTTACTTTCTTTTTCAAACAGACACTACAAGAAGACCGGCGGATTAAGATTGGCAGGAGGGGAACCTTTGTCATTCGACACTTCAATCAAGGTAAAGTATAAAGTACAAAAAAGAAACCAACTATGAGCCTCATTCAATTCAGAGTTGCCCAATTGAATAGGGCTCCATATAAGCACATACAAAAAAAATTCACAGAACTTTTTAGTTACTGAACTTCTATCCAAAAGCAAGGTTTTTACTAACTAAAAACTTCTGTCAAAAAAATATGTTATGTGATTATATAGAGCCCTATTCAATTGCCAAAATT
The DNA here is from genome assembly GCA_027410445.1 of Discoglossus pictus. NCBI lineage: Eukaryota > Metazoa > Chordata > Amphibia > Anura > Alytidae > Discoglossus > Discoglossus pictus. Next base: position 379,286,911 of record CM050166.1, on the reverse strand, counting down.
CAAATTGAATGAGGACCTATATATGTTTAATGGCCGCCAATATAATAAATGCAGCAACCAAAGACCCTCATTCAATTGCTATTTTGGACAATTGAATAGGGCTCTAAATAAGCACATAACAAATATTTTTAAATAAGTTTTTAGTTAATAAACATCTATCCAAAAGCAAGGTTTTCACTAACTAAAAACTTATTTAAAAAAAATATGCTATGTGCTTATTTAGAGCCCTATTCAATTGGCCAAATCGCAATTGAATGAGGCCCTAAGCATCTATCTAAAAGCAAGGTTTTCAATAACTAAAAACGTATTTAAAAAATATATGTTATGTGCTTATTTAGAGCACTATTCAATTGGCCAAATCGCTTTTGAATGAGGGCCTAATTAAGGCCCTCATTCAATTGCAATTTGGCCAATTGAATAGGGCTCTAAATAAGCACATAACATATTATTTTTACAGAAGTTTTTAGTTAGTAAGCATCTATCCAAAAGCAAGGTCTTCACTAACTAAAAACTTATTAAAAAAAATATGCTATGTGCTTATTTAGAGCACTATTCAATTGGCCAAATCGCAATTGAATGAGGCCCTAAGTAAATAAAGGCCCTCATTCAATTGCAATTTGCCCAATTGAATAGGGCCCTAAATAAGCACATAACATATATTTTTAAAAGAAGTTTTTAGTTAGCAAGCATCTATCCAAAAGAAAGGTTTTCACTAACTAAAAACTTCTTTATTAAAAATATGCTATGTGCTTCTTTAGAGCCCTATTCAATTGCCCACATCGCAATTGAATGAGGCCCCAAGTATGCACCATATGGTACACACAAAAGAGGATTGTACACAAAAAACACTAACAAATAGCAAACTAAATTAATATTCTTCTTTAATGTTTAACAACCTATAAGCCTTACAAAGATGCCTAAATAACGATACCAAAAGTGGTACACACAAAAAAATCACACAAACACATAGCAAACCAAATTAATATTCTTAGTTAATGTTTAAGAACCTATAAGCCTTACAAAGAAGCCTAAATAGGCATACCACAAATGTTGTGCACAAAACAGGATTGTAGAAAAAGTCACACAAACACATAGCAAACTAAATTAATATTCTTCTTTAATGTTTAACAACCTATAACCATTACAATGAAGCCTAAATAAGTATACCACAAGTGGTGCGCACAAAACAGGATTGTAGAAAAAGTCACACAAACACATAGCAAACTAAATTCATATTCTTCTTTAATGTTTAACAACCTATAAGCCTTACAAAGAAGGCTAAATAAGCATACCAAAAGTGGTGCGCACAAAACACGATTGTAGAAAAAAATCACACAAACACATAGCAAACTCAATTAATATTCTTCTTTAATGTTTAAGAACCTATAAGCCTTACAAAGAAGGCTAAATAAGCATACCAAAAGTGGTGGGCACAAAACAGGATTGTAGAAAACAGACAAACACATAGAAAAATGTCACCATAACAGAAAAAATACACCAAAATTAAGACATTTTTGCTTTATTTCAAAGATATTTAACTCAAAGAACATTTTCATTTTTATTTTACAACAGATACTGTGTGAAGACAATCGGACGAGGACTTTCAACAGAGGACCAGACCATCGGACGAGGACTATCACCAGAGGACCAGACCATCGGACCAGGACTTTCAACAGAGGACCAGACCATCGGACAAAGATTTTCAACTGAGGACCAACAAACATTCGGATTCAAATCACACTTCAACCAAGGTACAGTATAATAAGTACAAAAGGAGAAAACTAAAGAAACATGTTTCATCTGCATCCATGTCAACAGAAAAAAAAAAAAAAACAATAACTATGTCCCTTATTCAATTCCAATTTGCATTATTCAATACATACCCACATCACTGTTTTTTTTTGCAAATAAGTTTTTACTTGGTAAACATCTATCCACAAACAAGGTTTTCAATAACTAAAAACTTCTTTCAAAAAAATATGTTACCTGCTTATTTACAGCAGTATTGAATTGACCAAATTGCTATTCAATGAGGCCAGGCCCTATAACTTTTAACAAAATAGAACTGATACATTAATGATTTACCTCTTATTTCTCTATTATGGACAATAATGTTAAACAGTAATTACAAATTTAAATATACCCAATTACATTTCTTTTTTTGCCTTTACAGATTAACATGGCTACTAACGAGAGCAAACAAGAGAAGAAAAGACTAGAGAAAGACAAGAGAGATGGGCCGACCAGCAGACACCAGAGGAGAAAGAAATTTGACGAGAAAAAGAATGCGAAAGACTTGCAAACAAAAGACTATCAGCTGCAAATATGAAAGATACGCCAAAAAAAACTAACAAGCAAATAAAGCATTTACAACCTGTACCTCAAACATCAGATGACAAACCAAAAAAAGCAACTAAAAAAACAAAGCATTTACAACCTGTTCCTGAAACCTTACATGACATTTCACCAAAACCAGGACAACATATACCAAGAAAAGCCACGAAAAAAACAAAGCATTTAGAACCTGTTGTTGAAACATTACATGACATTTCACCTGATGAATATGAAAGTCAAACTGCTATATGCTTTGCAAATTGTCCTTTACTCACGTCTTTAGCAGTAGAGATTCATAGTTGTGGGGACATGACTACTCAATGTCAGTTTTGTGAGGCTTATTATTTTAAACAGGAGAGACCCAGAGATAGTCAATTCATTAGTTGCTGTCAAAAAGGCAAGTTCAAACTTCCACAAAGAAAAGAATTTCCAATCTATTTACAAAACATTATGACTGAACCTACTTTTCCAAACTACAACAAATTTAAGACAAACATAAGATCCTACAATAGTGCCATATCCTTTGCATCTATGGGGGCAACATTAGCTGCTAATGTACCAGGACATGGTCCTTACTGTTTTAAAGTCCAAGGACAAATTTATCATCGTACTTCCCATTTACATCCAGAGGAAGGAGAGCAAAGAAAATTCGGTCAACTATATGTCCTAGATACAATGGAAGCTGTTGACCAACGTATGCAGATGGAAGAAAATAAAAAATGCTTACCCAGTGTTTTTATAGAGCTAAATAACATTATGGACAATAACCCCTATAGTAAAGCTTATAAAAAATTGGCAGAAGTAGAAAATGAACAACTACTTCATGCACAAAGACATCAATTACCAATGCCAAAGGTTAATATGGTGCTTAAAAGAGACAGACATACTGATAAACATTGTTATACCTTGCCAACATCAAATGAGGTTGCAATGGTGTTTCAAAATGATGAAGGAGAACCACCATTTCAAAGAGACATTAGAATATATCCCAGAAATGAGCAGCAACCATTCATTAATATGAGTATCTTAAGTCCAAATATAGATCCAATGACATATTCAATTTTTTTCCCACACGGAGAGGCAGGTTGGCAACCAAAATTAACACTTCCAAGTTACCCAAATGCTAAAGCCAGAATCCAAAATAATGTTTCTATGCTTGAATTTAAAGTAGCTCAAATTGCCATTCAAAATACATTTAATCCAATTTTATGTGGTGGAAAACTAACACAACAATGGATTTTTGATTCCTATTTGCAAGTTGAGGCCAATAATTTAAACTTTATAAAATATCAACAAGATAAACAACGTGTAGAACAATATTCGGGACTAATGGACTATGTTGCTGATGTGGCTACAAGCAGAGACATGACAGCTGGCAAAGCCATCATTTTACCATCTTCCTTTCAAGGATCTCCTCGAAATATGAGAGAAAGATACAATGATGCTATGGCTATTGTCACCAAATTTGGCAAAGCCGATTTATTTCTGACATTTAGTGTAATGATATAGGAATCACAAGGTTGTGGAGACCAGTAGCCAGGGTCAGCAATAATCCAGTTCAGCAACTTGTAGGTGAAACAGGAACAAGCTTTATTGAAGGGATCAGGAACCAACAATAATCTGGCAAGGATACAGAGACAGGAAGTGCCTTATATAGGCCAAGAACCAGACAGCTGACCAGACACAGCTAAAGAGTGTTGTCACTGATTGCATTGCTTTTAGAGTCAAGGTATCAGATCTCAGGTAAATCTGCAAGAGGCAGGCTGGCGTACCGGTAGGGAAGAGGTTTAGCAACATGCAAACCAGGGTTCGAATCCCAGCAGAGTCAATTCCTCACATTTACATGTAATCCACAATGGCCAAAAATTACACAAAATTTACTTCTTGGACAAAGTGCTTCCGATAGACCAGATTTAGTAGCCAGAGTTTTTAAGATTAAATTAAATGAATTAATACGTGACATCACTATCAGTCAGTTATTTGGCAAATGTCTTGCTTATGTATATACCATTGAATTTCAAAAAAGAGGACTTCCACATGCACATCTTCTGATAATACTTCAAGAAAAAGATAAATTAGATACTTCTGACAAAGTGGATGCAGTCATTGTTACTGAACTATCAGATCCAGAACTATATGGTAGACCATATGAGATACTCATCGCATGATTCATGGACCCAATGGTGAGCTTAATCCCCAATCACCATCTATGGAAAAAATAAATGTTCTAAAGAATTTCCAAAAGATTATAGAGACAAAACCTATGCCAATTGTGATGGCTATCCACTTTATAAAAGAAGAGAAGGAGATAGTGCCATTATTCGTGGAAAAAAAGTTGACAATAGATATGTAGTACCCTACAATCCACATTTACTCATGAAGTAGAACACCCACATCAATGTAGAAGCCTGCACTCCCATCAAATCCATTAAATATGTCTATAAATATATTTACAAAGGCTACGATGCAGCTACTGTAGTCGTGAAAGTAGTGAGTTAGTACATGATGAACTTGCATCTCATGTAGATGCTCGCTATGTCAGTCCGCCAGAAGCTATGTGGCGGCTTTTAAAATTTGAAATGCATGATAGATCACATGCAGTATATAGATTAGCAGTACATTTGCCACAAAGACATTTAGTGTATTTCCATGCTGGAAATGAAATGAATGCATTGGCCCAAAGTGAAGATCGTCACACTATACTAACTGCATGGTTTGAATTAAATTCCACAGATTCACAAGCAACACAATTCTTATATATTGAAATTCCATATCACTATGTTTTTGTGAATGGATTATGGAGACACAGAAAAAGCAGAGGAAATAAAATCAGCCCAAGAATTTACATGGTCAGTCCAAGAGATGTTGAACGTTTTTGGTTACGGATATTACTTTTAAATGTTCCTGGAGCACAAAGTTTTGAACACTTAAGAACTGTTAATGACATTGTATATGAATCCTTCCATTTAGCTGCAAGACATAGAAACTTACTCTCTGATGATACAGAGTGGGAAAGATGTTTAGAAGAAGCAGCACAATGTCAAATGCCACGGCAGATGACAGAACAATTTGCATTTATTTGTATCTTCTCAAATGCTCCAAATGCATTAGCTTTGTGGGAGACTTTTAAAAGTAATATGGCCGAAGACTTTATGCGACGATACAATGAACCTATTGCACACTTAAAAGCGTTAATGGAAATCCAAGAAGTATTTTTAACTCATGGATTAAGTTGTGCAAGTATTAATTTGCCTGATCCAGGTCTTATAGATGACATAAACTTTGAAGACTATGACATTCAACTACAAGCAGAAAGAACTTGCAACTTTAAATACCTTACAATTGCAAGCATTTAATGCCATTAAAAATGCAATAGATGATGACATGGTGGCAGAGCATTATTTCTATCTTGATGGACCTGGCGGATCAGGAAAAACCTATCTATATAATTTATTAATGAGTTGCCACTACTGGAATTGCTGCACTTTTGTTAGAAGGTGGAAGAACTGTTCATAGTGGATTTAAACTGCCAGTGCCTATTTTAGAAACCTCTGTGTCAGATATTCGCATGACATCATTACAAGCAAAGAAATTGAACAAATGTAAATTAATTATAATAGATGAGGCCACAATGATGTCATGCTATGCCCTCCAATGTATTGATTGTTTGCTTCGTGAAGTCATGGATAATACTTTTCCATTTGGTGGAAAGGTAATGTTGTTAGGTGGCGATTTTAGATAAACATTACCTGTCGTTGTACATGGAAATCGAACTGACATTATCGAAACCTGTATAAAGTCAAGCACACTGTGGAAACATTTTACCCATCTTCAACTGCAACAAAATATGAGATCAGAAGGCCAAACTGATTTCAATGATTGGCTTATTAAAATTGGAGAAGGCAGCACAGAAAAAATATCACTATTACCGGACGACACTGTAGAGATCCCAACTCATATGATTTGTCACCAAGATATTATATCGGCTATATTTGAAGGTAGCATAAATAACCAGGAATATTCCGAGCTTGCCAACCAAGTCATACTAACGTGTAAAAATAAGGATGCATTAATCCTCAATAATGAAATCTTTAAAAAAATTAATGCACCACAAAGAAATTATCACAGTGCTGATTCTGTACTTGCTGATGACAATGAAAGTCAGGTTAACTTTTCTACTGAATTCATGAACTCACTAACTCCTTCTGGAATGCCACCACATATTTTGCAGCTAAAGAAAGGTGCAATTATCATGTTACTGCAAAATATGAACCCCAAAAAAGGCCTATGCAATGGGTCAAGATTAATTGTTCAACAATTAAAGGACCATTTTATAGATGCTGAAATTTTAACTGGTACCCATAAAGGAGAGAGGGTTTTCATACCAAAAATAGATTTAGCACCAAGTGAAAGTAGTCTCCCTTTTATACTTCAAAGAAGACAATTTCCCATTATTATGGCATTTGCCATGACCATTAATAAATCACAAGGTCAAACGTTCAAATCTGTGGGTATTTTCTTGGAAGAACCAGTATTTGCACATGGTCAATTGTACGTTGCGTTGTCACGGTGCAAAAATCCACAGGCTATTAATGTTTACATTGAAAAGAATGAAAGTCAAGGTGATTTATTAGAAGATGGATGTATTTTTACTAAAAACATTGTCTACTATGAAGTACTATAACTTTTCATTAAAGAAATAAAACCAATGCAAAACAAATTTAAAAGCATTCAAAAATACAAAACAATAAACTATTCAGTCATAATTAATGGAAGTACTGTTTATGGATGATTCGCCTCACAAAATACTTGCCTTGCATTTTTTGGACAAATTATGTTAAAATGTTTATTCACTATGTTACTGTTTCTAATGTTACAAGTTTGAAAACAATATTTTCAAGTTCTTTACTTCAACATATTACAAAGTCCATGTTAAGAGCTCAAGCACGTTTTAAGTCACAATGTAAATATTGTCTGTTATCTTATGATTACTCCCTGGATTAATGTTTATCGCCAGTTCATGAGGTCAGGAAGGAATTCATTTCATTGGGTACGTTTTAAGGAGAGTTTTTACTGTATGCCTTCCTCTGCATTCAATGTATATTAAAGTTAACAATTATTCTGATAGAAATTACATGTTAATACTGATTACTTTAAAGTTCAACTGTTTTTACATTCAACTGTTAATACTTTTATTACAAAATTATGTTTAAATATTAATTCACTATGTTACTGTTTATAATGTTCCAAGTTGTAAACATTTTTTGTAAAGTTGCAAAGTTACACACATAAGAACACTCAAGTTTAAAAAAATATTATGTCAGTTTCTGACTTAAAAATATTACAAACTTCCTGTTAAAATTGGGTACGTTTAAAGGACGTTTTTTATAATGTTTCTCTTACTCTGCATTAAATGTATATTTAAGTTAACAATTCTTCAAATAGAAATTGCATGTTAAAAAACCATTACCTCAAGTTTACAATAATGATTACTTTAAAGTGCAACACGTTCACATCACAATACTTACACGTGTCAAATATGTATATTAATAACTAAACAACTTTACAAACATATACATCACATTGCCGTCATTTTTTGACGGGCAAGTCGCTAGTTTTAGAATTAAACATAATCTTGTATATATCTCGTAGCCGTGTGCTGTATTTAATTGGAACAATCAACATAGCTACATTTAAAGTTATTTTCACACCTTTCCCTCCAAAGAACTTGATAGCAATCTAGTGGCTCTAAAAATAGAACCTATTTGCAGGTGAATTCTGTCACACATTTAAATAACAAATCCCCCCCCCTACATATGCCATCACGCTATATAAGCCACATGATTGGTAAATTGATTATCTCATTAGTGATCCGCTACAGGCTTTAAAATAAGACTGTGTTACATATATGCCTATTAAAGATTAGCCAATGACAGTCCCATTAGATAAAAAGATGATGAACACATAATTTTCTAATCAGTTATTAATTCTTAACCATAAATCAAATGACCAACTCATTATACTGAATCTGTAATATAACATCACTTTGTCCAGATGGTTATGTAAATAATGATTTACGGTAACAGAGACAATATATTTAAAGGTAACAGATGCCGGTAACAAAGACAATTTACTTAAAGGGGCAGCCACCTGCACGTTGACAGAGACAATATAATTAAAGGGGCAGTAACCTTAATATACAGTACATATTGAGTTTCTGTATGTTGTCCATTCATTTCCTCAATCAATAACCAGTAACTCCAATATCAGTAATATTGTTAGATCTAATAAGGATACTACCACCTCATAAAGTAATGCTCAATAAAGAAAATCCCCCATGTTGGCTTGTATTGACCATAAACCAGCCTATTTCTGCATTCTACACCAAAAATAAATAAATAAATATACTGAGTTGAGTTCATCATCAAATGCATGATATAACATTCCACATCTGCTACTATTATTACAGCTGAAAAATCTACCCTTTCAAGTAAAATGCCAGGCTCAAACCCTGATTTACATAGAAAGGGGAACACCTTAATATCTCCAAATTGTATGAAATTCATAAGCTGTTATCACAGTTTTATATAGGTAAACTTAGCAGATATTGGCCACACTAATATGTCCCCTTTTGATAAACCACCACAAATGTGTTGATATTAAGAAAAGTGCCCTTTAATACTACCAGTAGAGATGTCATGAATAGTTCGCCGGCGGATTGTTCCCGGCGAACATAGCATGTTCGCGTTCGCGGCGAACAGCGAACATATGCAAGATTTGACCCGCCCCCAATACTTTATCATTGAGCAAACTTTGACCCTGCATGTCACAGTCAGCAGACTCATTCCAGCCAATCAGCAGCATACACTCCCTTCCGCACCCTTCAACCTCATGGACAGCAGCCATTTTGGAATCAGAACTAACTTGCAGTCTTACTGAGAGGAGGTAGAGTGTAGGTGATACTGCATCAATAGGGAAAACCATAGCTACGCAAGTTTATTCAGTGTCCAGTGCAGTGCTGAAGGACTCATCAGATCTCTGCTGTAAACACAGCACCCCAAAAAGCCATTTTTAGGGCTATAATATTTTTTGTTTTTTTTTCTGTGTAATCTAACTTCATTTGCCTGTCTCCCTGCTAGCCCCTGCTTGTAAGTGTGTGTGTCAGGCTCACAGCTTATACTGGGTGTGCACAACGCATACAATATAATATTGTTTACTAGTTGTCTACTTTTAAAAAACCCAAACTTTTTTTTTCTTAAATCTAAGTGCATTTGCCTGACCGTCAATCAAAGTTCATTTGCTTGACCGCTACCCATAGTGTGTGTCCTGCTTACAAGTACTGTGCCAAGTTCAACCAATCCAGTCTAGTTGGGGTACCAACAGTCCACATTTAAAAAACCCAAACTTTTTTTTTCTTAAATCTAAGTGCATTGGCCTGACCGTCAATCAAAGTTCATTTGCTTGACCGCTACCCATAGTGTGTGTCCTGCTTACAAGTACTGTGCCAAGTTCAACCAATCCAGTCTAGTTGGGGTACCAACAGTCCACATTTAAAAAAAAAAACTTTTTTTTTCTTAAATCTAAGTGCATTTGCATAACCGTCAATCAAAGTTCATTTGCTTGACCGCTACCCATAGTGTGTGTCCTGCTTTCAAGTACTGTGCCAAGTTCAACCAATCCAGTCTAGTTGGGGTACCAACAGTCCACATTTAAAAAACCCAAACTTTTTTTTTCTTAAATCTAAGTGCATTTGCCTGACCGTCAATCAAAGTTCATTTGCTTGACCGCTACCCATAGTGTGTGTCCTGCTTACAAGTACTGTGCCAAGTTCAACCAATCCAGTCTAGTTGGGGTACCAACAGTCCACATTTAAAAAACCCAAACTTTTCTTTTCTTAAATCTAAGTGCATTTGCTTAACCGTCAATCAAAGTTCATTTGCTTGACCGCTACCCATAGTGTGTGTCCTGATTTCAAGTACTGTGCCAGAGAGCATGTTGTGTGCATGCTTGAGCTCCAAACAAAAGGCTTTTTAGGGTCTTAGTCCCTCAAATACAAGTTTTATTTTAAAACTTTTTTGTTTATAAGCACTTTGTGCACGGTGTTGTTCATTTTTGGGAGTTTTTGTGGTATTTTTCTTAGTTTAATTTAATTTTAGTTTTCTGGGGGTCAGGCTCAGCTGTCTATACCAGGAGAGTGAGCTGTCTCCTGGATACTTTGCCACACCCCTCCCTTAGCACTTCACCTGCACTCCTGGAACTTTTTTTACTTTGACTTTTTTTTTAAAGTTTTTCAGGTTTTGTTAAAGTTTTGTTTGTTTGGTGTTGGGTTTTATGTTTTGGGGGGAGAGAAGACAAGTAACATCTTTGTAGGCAGTGGGGGGGGGGAAACAATTTAAAGTTTTGTTTAAAAGGCTTTTTTAACATCTGACACAGAGACACAGAGGGGTTAAAAAGCCTCTGTGTTCTCTGTGTTGTTGCAATTAGCAACACCTTGCAACAGGCCATTAACCCTTCCACTGCCAAACATCATCTCTCTCTCTCCCTTAGTTTTGTCTTTTTGTTTCTTTTTCACACGTTTATATTTTTAAAAAAAGAAAACAGTAAAAAATCATAAAACCAAAAAATAAAAATAAATAAAACAAATAATCTAAAAAAAAAAAAGGGTCTAAACATGAGGGATAAGACCACTAAGAAGCCTCAGGGGTCAAAAGGGGGAATAATGGCCCCTGAAAATCCTAGCTGCAGCACTGCACAGCATAGGCCCTAGGCAGATAAGGCAGCCCCAGCTCCTGGTGGTTCTGCCAGCAGACCTACCCCTGTGGCTAATACCTGGTCACAGGTGGTTTCTGCTGGCCCCAGTAATACCACCGCTGGGGCTGAGGGGCAGATCACCAGGAAGCATGGGGTTAAATGTCAGATGTCTGGGGTCTAAGGCATTGATATCTATCTGCGTGCTGCAGCTAATGTCATCAGCCCCTCTGTTATAGTAGCAGCCAGCAAAATGTACGGGAAAGCAGTTTTCTTTACCCGTACGCTGGCTGCTTCTCACATACTTATAAAGAGAGGCATCACAGTGGGGGGATTATATGTCCCAATAGAACCCCTGGAGGGGTTGGGCACAAAAGTAACACTCTCTAATGTGCCCCCCTTCCTACCAGACTCCCTCCTGCGCCCCCACCTGCTAACCCTAGGGGAAGTAAAAACACCATTTATTAAAATTCCCCTGGGGTGCAGAGAGAGAGAGCACTTCGTCATGTGCTCTCTTCCAAGAGGCAGGTACAAATGTGCCTGCCTCAGGGAGCAGAAAACATAGAGGGGTCTTTTGGGGTTCCATTTGAGGGGGTGCTCTACAGGATTTTTTACAGCACTACGGAGGTGCAGTGCTATCATTGCAAGGGGTTGGGGCATACACGTAGGAATTGTCCTAATGTAAAGTATCATGCCCCAGCCCCAGCAAATGGCACCTCCGTCAGTACGGCACCCATCCCCGCTGAGCCCATAACAGCGGGGACCTCAAGGGTCATAGCCCCCCCACAGAGCTCAGGCAAGGAGGCCGTTCCTCAAGCCACCACCACGGCCTCCAAACCCCCTTCTTCCCCAAAAAAGCCATCTGTGTCTGTGGTCTCCAGCAAGACTGCAGACACGGTGAAAAATGGGGAAGAATGTCACCTGTCCTCCCAGTGTCACAGCTGCATCTCACAAGTCCCAATCTGCCCCCACCATAATTACATCAGTTAGTGTGGGGGCACAGTGTAAGCAGAGGGATAATAAGCCCTCTGCAGGGGAGGCAGCTAGTGACAGCTCCTCTTCCAGGAGTGACGTCCCCAGGAATAGGAAGCATAAAACCAACAGGGAGGTTGCTGATAAGTGGGAAGTGCTCTATAGTGGAGCACCTCCCTCTAAAAGCAAGAAGAGGAACAAAACATCTCCTCCTCATCCGGTGACATTGTCTGGCCCGGTTATTAAGCTCAGCCAGCCGGTGCCAGACCACACATCTCTCTCTCCAGACCCTATAGGGGTTAATGTGGAAAAGGGTCAGGAGGAAAAGCAGGGGCAAGAGGGTCTCCCAAGTGAGGCAGGGGTAGACAAGAAAGATCAGGTTCTGCCTCTGGCCTTTGAGGGGGGTCCCAACAAAGCCCCTGCTGAATGGGTAGTCAGTGTCCCTGAGGTGCTGAGCTTCAAGGGCACCAGTCAGTCTCCTCCTCCAGTGTCACTCTCTAGTGACGTACCTCGGGCTTTGTTAGAGCCCCAGGCCGAGTCACTACTGGAGGGGGGGAATATAGGCATGACCCCCATTCAGGACCCCATGGATTTGTCTGTCAGGGGGGATGTGGCACAAGGGGAAGTGGAAATGGGGGAGGGTGATAAAACAGGTTTTCCTGTTAACATCATGGGAGAGCCTGTCTACCCTCCTCAGCCGTCCACTGACCCTAACATCGGTGCCATCCAAGCTGAGCAAGCAGCGGTGGAACTGGCAGAGGAGGCATATAAAGCCTCCAAGGCTTCCATTAAGGAAGCCATGCCAGCCACTGCTGTCCAGCCAGCTACCCCTGAATGCACTCCTGAAGCTACAGGGGTGCAGCAGCAATCCAAGGGTCCATTATTTACCTTGAAGGGTGCTAAAGGGACTCCTTCTGTATCATCTAAGAGGGGGTCCCTGAGAATAAAGCTGAGGAAACTGACTCCAGCCGGGGAGGATGGAGTAAAAGCCCTCAACCAAGAGGAGCCCAGGGGTGACCCACTAGAAGGAACATCAGATTCTGGGTGGGTTTTCCCTGTCAAGGAAATAGATCTATTCCTTGAGAGCACCCTTCATGGACAAAAGAAAAGGAAGGTGCGGCTGGCCTTGGAGAGGTGGAAGAATATGTCGTTTATTCTCCACTCTCTCCAGCAATATCTAGTGGTCAGCACTAGGGCCAAGAATTCTGGGACTGCGGAGCATCTCCGTGTCCGGAAATTCTATAAAATGTGCGTGTCCTATCAGCAGTCTCAAGGGTCTGAGGAACGCACAATTCCTGACACGCAGTAATGGCTTTGCACATCAGCACGCTAAATACCAATGGCTGTCAAGACAGTTTCCGCAGGTTCCAGGTACTCTCCTATTTATATCAGGGAGGGTACTCTGTGAGCTTCCTGCAGGAAACTCACACCACTCCAGAGGCTGAGGCCTCGTGGCAACTGGAGTAGAGAGGCAGGGTCTTCTTCAGCCACTTCACATCGGCGTCATGTGGAGTGGTGACCCTGTTCTCAGAGTCTTTTCAGCCAGAGCTGCTGCTTGTGAAAGCTGTTATCCCAGGCCGTCTAATCCACCTCCGGGTCCGAGAGCAGGGTAGCATCATTAACCTAGTTAATATATATGCCCCTGCTGGAGGGCCCGAGAGAGTGAGGTTCCTCGCCAGACTGTCCCAGTTTTTGGAGACGGTTGACGCAGATGAGTGTTTGGTACTCGGGGGTGATTTCAACTGCACCCTCGACGCTCTGGACCGGAATAGTCCAGAGCCGTACCCGCCTTCTGCGTCAGAGCTGCGGGAGATCATCGCCCGCTTCTCCCTGGAGGACATCTGGCGAGAGCAGAACCCAGGGGCATCAGACGGTTTCACCTACGTCAGGGTGAGAGCCGGTCTGGTGTCCCACTCCCGGATCGACAGACTATATATATCTAGTCACTATATGTCACGAGTCGGTTCTTGTGCCATTAGGCTGGCTCCGTTCACAGACCACAACTGTGTGTCTGTGACAGTGGCGCTAACGCCAACAGCGCCACGAGCCGCCTATTGGCACTTCAACAATGCTTTGTTGAAGGACCAGGGGCTCGTGACATTGATCCGGGAGTTTTGGACGGACTGGAGGGGTTGCAAGGGGGACTTTGCCACGTTAAAACTGTGGTGGGACGTGGGCAAGGTTCATTTGCGACTTCTGTGTCAGGAATATACCAAGGGTGCGAGTGGGCAGCGCGAAGCTGAGTTGGAGTCACTCCGGGGGGAGGTACTCCATCTGGAGCAGAGGCTGTTCACTTGTAGGGACCAATCCCTGCAGAGCGAGTATGTAGAGAGGAAGGGTGTCCTCTGTGACCTGGAACGACACCAGGCCAAGGGGGCATACGTGCGCAGCCGCTTAGGTTTTCTCAAAGATCTAGACCGCGGCTCGCGCCTCTTCTACTCACTGGAGAAAAAGGGGGGTAACAGTAGGCACATCACCTGTCTTCTAGATGAAGACGGTGCCCCCCTTACAGACTCGGAGAGTATCCGGGATAGAGCCCGGAACTTTTATAAAGATCTTTACTCTCCGGATCCCATTTCTCCAGACGCCTGCAGGGTGCTATGGGAGGGGCTCCCCACAGTCAGTGAGGGTGTAAGAGAGCGGCTTGATATACCACTATCTTTTCAAGAGCTCTCTGAAGCCCTCCGTGCCATGTCCTGTGAGAAGTCTCCAGGACTGGACGGACTGACTGTAGAGTTTTTCCAATTTTTCTGGGAGACTCTGGGACCTGATTTCCATCTGGTCCTTGGGGAAGCCCTGGAGACCGGGGAGATGCCCCTGTCTTGTCGCAGGGCAGTACTTGCCCTGCTGCCCAAAAAGGGGGATCTCCGGCTTATTAAGAACTGGCGACCGGTCTCTATGCTCAGCACGGACTACAAGATTGTAGCTAAAGCCATCTCGCTTAGACTTGGGTCTGTGCTGGCAGAATTGGTTCACCCTGACCAGTCCTATGCGATCCCGGGCCGGACTATCTTTGATAGTATCTTTCTGGTCCGGGATCTATTGCATTATTCTCGCAGGACTGGTCTGTCACTCGCCTTTCTCTCTTTAGATCAAGAGAAGGCGTTTGACAGGGTGGACCATGGTTACCTCATAGCCACTCTGCAAGCGTACGGCTTTGGCCCACAGTTTGTGGGCTTTATAAGAACGCTGTACGCCTCTGCAGAGTGTTTACTTAAAATCATTTGGTCCCTAACAGCACCTTTGGTATTTGGACGAGGGGTGCGTCAAGGATGTCCCTTGTCTGGACAGTTATATGCACTGGCCATTGAGCCTTTCCTCTGCCTACTGAGGAAAAGGCTCACAGGGCTGGTGCTAAAAGATCCAGACATGCGGATTGTCCTTTCAGCTTATGCTGACGATGTGCTCCTCGTGGCCCAGGATCCAGTTGATCTTGAGCTGGCAAAACAGTGCCAGGAGGTATATTCAGCTGCCTCCTCCGCTCAGATCAACTGGTCCAAATGCACAGGCCTTTTAGAGGGTAATTTACAGGTAGACTCTTTGCCTCCCACATTTCGTGACATCACGTGGGAGGCAGATGTCATTAAATATCTGGGGGTCTACCTGTCCGCTGCGGACGCTTCCGTCCCAGACAACTGGAGGGAGTTAGAGGGCAGTGTCCTCTCTCGTCTGGGACGATGGAGGGGTCTAGCAAAAATGCTTTCCCTTAGGGGGCGGACTATAGTGGTGAATCAGCTGGTGGCTTCTCAGATCTGGCACCGGCTGATTTGTCTGAGTCCGACCCCCGAGTTTGTCACCAATATCCAGAGGAATTTGTTAGATTTCCTCTGGATGGGAAGGCATTGGGTCTCTGCAGGGGTGGCAAGTCTGCCTTTGGTGGAGGGTGGACAGGGAGTAGTTTGTGTGTGCTCCCAGTTGTCCACCTTCCGCCTTCAGTACCTGCAGAGATACCTATATGCAGATCCCTCTCCGCAGTGGTGCGCACTGGCATCCAGCTTTTATCGCCAGTTGCGCAACCTGGGGTATGACCGGCAATTATTTCTGATCAGGCCCGAGGGGTTTGGGAGAGACCTCTCTGTGTTGCCGGCATACTACCAGGAAACCCTCAAGGCCTGGAGCATGGTCTCCGTGACCAGGCAGGGCGTGCCTTTGGGGGATGAAATATTCACGGAGCCCCTGCTATTTAATCCCGCAGTGGGGGCTCCAATGTTACAGTCCCCCAGTATCATCCGCCGCCTTAGTCATGCACGGATGACCCGAGTCGGGGATCTCTTGGAATACGGGCGTTCTGATTGGGTGTCACCCCAGGAGCTTGCGCTCCGTTTGGCATATGTGACGCCCAAAGTCTCAGGGCGCTTGCTCCAGGAGATTAGGGATGCCATCTCCCCTGACTCGCGCACCTTCCTTCGCGGGGCTTTGCAGGCCGGAGTGCCACATGCACCTTTCAACACCCCTGCTCCGGCTGTTTGCATTGGACACAAGCCCCGTGTTTCCCCTCAGGCTCCTCCTGTCCCCAACCTCTCGAAGTTGAGGGACATACCCTCGGCATGCTTTCGCGGCATGCAGAGGAAGAGCTTATATTCTCTCGTGCTCCATACAGTGCACTTTCTTGCCCTCGTGACCCGTCCCGATACCATCTGGAGGCGGGTCCTACCAGCTGACGAGGGCAAGAGGCCCCAAGGAGGGAACTTTATTCTGATTTAGTTCCACGACCCGCCGGGGACTTGAGTTGGAGAGTGCTCCATGGTGCACTGAGCACGGGAGAGTACTTAGCTAAATTCACGGACTCTCCCTCCACTTGTCCATTCTGTGGCAAGGGAGAGTCCGTGTATCATATTTATTTTAGTTGCGCCAGACTGCAGCCCCTCTTGTCACTCTTGAGGGGCCTCCTCCTGCAGTTCTGGCTGCATTTCTCCCCTCACATTTTTATTTTTGGGCGCCCAGTGTCCAGGGGCAATAAGGCCAGGGACCTCCTCGTCAACCTGCTCCTGGCATTAGCCAAATTGGCTATATATAAGTCCAGGAAGCAGTGTTTGATAGGGGGGGTTCCCTTGTCACCTGAGGCCATGTTCCGGGTGCTGGTGCGCTCCCGTATCCGGGCAGAGTACCACCTGGCTTTGTCCACTGGGGGAATGGATGAGTTTGTCTCCCAGTGGGCTTTAGATGGTGTGCTCTGCTCGGTTTCCCCCCATCCGGTTTCTTTATCTCTCAACCTCCTAAAATGATTTTTCTTTAGTTTACAGAACAGTTTTTTCTCATGATTTTAAAATACACTGTGCCAAGTTCAACCAATCCAGTCTAGTTTGGGTACCAACAGTCCACATTTAAAAAACCCAAACTTTTATTTTCTTAAATCTAAGTGCATTTGCTTAACCGTCAATCAAAGTTCATTTGCTTGACCGCTACCCATAGTGTGTGTCCTGCTTACAAGTACTGTGCCAAGTTCAACCAATCCAGTCTAGTTGGGGTACCAACAGTCCACATTTAAAAAAAAATGACAGGCAGAGGCAGGACACCCCGCAGAGGCCGTCGTGGTCGTGGTGCTGTGATTCCCTTTGGCCCTACAATAATGCCCAGTGTTCAGAGGCCAGTTACCCTGAACTTGAAAAGTTCAGAGGACGTAGTTGACTGGCTAACACAGGACACCCAATCTTCTACAGCTTCCGCTTGGAACATTGACGCACCATCCTCCTCCAGATTAGCTTCGGGCAACTCTCAAGTTAACACTCAAACCGCCTGCCGCCACCACCAACACTAGTACCACAGCCAATTCAATTGATCAGTCAGAAGAGTAATTTACACATCAGTTTGAAAAAATGAGTGATGCGCAACCATTATTGCCAGAGAATGTAGATAACAGGGATATGTCTCAGTCAGGCAGCATTACACACATGTACGTACGATGTGATGATGATGATGATGTAACCGTTGCTGCTTCCTTTGTTCAGTTGTCATATACAAGTGAGGCGGGTGATGATGATGACGATGCGTCCGTGGATGTCACGTGGGTGCCTGCTAGAAGAGAAGAAGAACTGTGGGAAAGTTCAGATGGGGAGACAGAGAGGAGGAGGAGACGAGTTGGAAGTAGAGGGAGGTCATCGCAACGAGCTAGTGGCACAGTCAGACAGCATGCATCAGCACCCGGGGTCAGCCAGACAGCACGCCAATCAACGCATGCTGTTGCCACCACCAGAATGCCGTCACCGTCGAGCTCAGCAGTGTGGCATTTTTTTGGTGTGTCTGCCTCTGACAACAGCGATGCCATTTGCAACCTGTGCCAAAAGAAACTGAGTCGTGGGAAGTCCAACACCCACCTAGGTACAACTGCTTTGTGAAGGCACATGATGTCACATCACAAACACCAATTGGGTTCAACACATGAGTACAAGCAGCACACAAACTCAAAGCCGCCATCCTCCTCCTCGTCCAGCATCTTCATCCACATCAACCACTGCTGTCCTCCTTTCCCCCTCTCAACTCTCCACCACTCCGTCTCTCGCCTCTTGCTGTTCCTGCTCATCTCCTCACAGTCAGGTGTCTTTCAAGGGCATGTTTGAGCGTAAGAAGCCAATGCCACAACGTCACCCCCTTGCCCGGCGTCTGACAGCTGGCTTGTCTGAACTCTTGGCCCGCCAGTTTTTACCATACAAGCTGGTGGAGTCTGAGGCATTCAAAAAGTTTTTAGCGATTGGGATACCACAGTGGAAGGTACCCGGCCGAAATTTCTTTGCCCAAAAGGCAATCCCCAACCTGTACTCAATTGTGCAAAAGGAAGTAATGGCATCTCTGGCACACAGTGTTGGGGCAAGGTCCATCTGACCACTGATACCTGGTCTGCAAAGCATGGTCAGGGCAGGTATATCACCTACACTGCGCATTGGGCAAACCTGCTGACGCCTGCCAAGCATGGAATGCGTGGCTCTGCAGAGGAGTTGGTGACACCGCCATGACTTGCAGGCAGGCCTGCTGCCATCTCCTCTACTCCTCCTACTCCATCCTCTTCCATAACCTCCTCAGCTGAGTCCTCTTCTGCTGCTGCGTCTTGCTCCACATCAACGGCACCCCCCCAGCTCCCCAGATACTTACAAACACGTCACTCCTATCTGGTGGCACCTTTGACTGCACGTGCCGTGCCCCAAAATTGAAGTGATACGACCAACAAAGCATCTTTTTCCATCTCCTGGTTCTAAAAATCCAGGCCTTATACACGCCCCCTGATAGGTGACGTAACAAGTATTAAACTGATAAGAGTAGTACTTACAAACACGTCACTCCTATCTGGTGGCACCTTTGACTGTACGTGCCGTGCCCCAAAATTGAAGTGATACGACCAACAAAGCATCTTTTTCCATCTCCTGGTTCTAAAAATCCAGGCCTTATACACGCCCCCTGATAGGTAACGTAACAAGTATTAAACTGATAAGAGTAGTACTTACAAACACGTCACTCCTATCTGGTGGCACCTTTGACTGCACGTGCCGTGCCCCAAAATTGAAGTGATACGACCAACAAAGCATCTTTTTCCATCTCCTGGTTCTAAAAATCCAGGCCTTATACACGACCCCTGATATGTGCTGTAACAGGTTTTAAACTGATAAGAGTAGTACTACTTAACACACCTTATAATAATGCAGAGAGAGGCAATGCAGTGAGAGGAGTCTGAAGAAGAGGAGTCAGAAGAGGAAGGTGGCTTTGAGGAGGTGGAAGACCAAACACAGCAGGCGTCCCAGGGGGCTTGTTGTCACCTTTCGGGGACCCTTGGTGGCTGGGTGGAGGAAGGGACCTTCAGTGACATCAGTGAGGACAAGGAACGGGACATGGCTAGCTTGGTATCCAACCTTGTGCAAATGGGGAGTTTGCGGTTGTGCAAATGGACTGTTTGTGGTTGTTTGCGGTGCGTTAAACGGGGAGTTTGGTCTGTCACTGTGAAGCGGGCCTAACCCTTACACTACCTGATCGATATAACATCATACCTGATGTTTTAAAGCACGTTATTCCAAACAATTTAGGAATATTAGGTAATTTATGCCCCATTATGGCTTAAAACCAGACTCTGCATCAACTATGTAATTTTCCATGGGAGTTTTGCCATGGATCCCCCTCCGGCATGCTACAGTCCAGGTGTTAGTCCCATTGAAACAACTTTCCCATCACTATTGTGGCCAGAAAGAGTCCCTGTGGGTTTTAAAATTCGCCTGCCCATTGACGTCTATGGCGGTTCGCCGATGTTCGCTGGTTCGCGAACATTTGCGGCGGTTCTCGTTCGCGGTCCGCGAACCAAAAATTTTAGGTTCGCGACATCACTAACTACCAGCTTAGCTTATACTCACAAAAGTGTTCATGTTAATGTATTAATGTTAATAAGTCTTACTTTGGATATTCCTAAACTTAGCAGATAACCACCATACTGATGTATGCTCTTTTGCTGAGAACCCTCATCAAGGGTCTACATCTATGGCCTTCTTTCAATTATTTGCTGATTACTGTAAATATAACATAAATGAATGGGGTATAAGTAAACCTTTCATTAAGGCTTCAGGGCATAATGTTATTAAGAAAAATGTCCACCGAGCTTCTCTCTGCAGCATAAGATGGTCTATATCCCTTAGATTGTAAGTTTGAGAGTTTTTAATCATTTAGGGTGCTTGAAAAAGTACTCTATTTGCAAGATTATAAACTCAAAAACAGGGCTCTCTTTTTGTTTAATTTGTAATATTTTTTTTTATGTTCTGTCTTATCCTATGTTTTTTTTTTTGTTTTATCCTATGTTTAGGAGTTTTTAATCATTTAGGGTACTTGAAAAAGTACTCTATTTGCAAGATTCTAAACTCAACAACAGGGCTCTCTTTTTGTTTAATTAGTAATGATATTGTTTTTATGTTCTGTCTTATCCTATGAACGGTGCTGCAGAATATGTTGGTGCATTATAAATATTAGATAATAATAATAATAATAATAATAATAATAATAATAATATATTGCCTCTTCTTTTAGAGACTGATATTTTCAATACCTCTGAATTTAAGGCTCATCAAATTTCTATAATGTATGTTGTTAACAAGCCTGCATACTGGTACGTCAGACTGATTAAATATAGAGTTGATGTGTTCCAGTACCTGTTTGCTCAATTGGTGACTGGTCTTGCCCACATATTTAAGTCCACATTCGCAATTTATCAATTAGATCACCGCTGTTGTGCAACAGTTTATTCTGTCGCCTATTTTAAATATTTTTTGTGTTTGCAGAGTATGGAAATGTTGGTGCTATAATCACATGAAGACATGCTTTGCACCCTTAACACTGTTTGGAACCTAGTACAAATTGTGCAAGCCAGTTAGAATCACTTTTGCTTTTTGAACTGTAACGACTGTGGACTATCTTATCATTAAAAGATAGAGCTGTCCAATAAGTTTTTTGTTTCATTGTTCTTTATTAAGGACAAATAGTAGGAATTTTTACAACATTGAAATATAATCACATATAATAGTGGTCAAACTGTGATTTGTTGTCACACTTGCTCATTGCAGCCATCGGCGCTGTCACGCATGCAATTCTTGCGAAGTGAGGTGATGCAACACCCTTCACCTGGTTCCTGCCAGTGGTGTGTCTCCTCCCTCCTTCCCCCTCATCCTCCTCCTCCTGCCCCTCCTCCTTTTCCCTCATCCTCCTTCTCTCTCCTTTCCCCTTCTCCTCCCTTTCCCCCTTTCCCCTCTCACCTTACTATCATGCAAGCAGCTCTTGCTGCTCTCTCCTCCCTGCAGCGCCGGCTTCTGGCTGTGTCCCAACCGAAATATGCTAAATGAAATGACGTGCATGTGACGTCACGTCATTAGAATATGCCGGTTGGGAAACAGCAAGGAGCCCCGCTGCAGGGAGGAGAGAGCAGCAGGAGCTGCTCAAATGATAGTAGGGTGATAGGGGAAAGGGGGAAAGGGAGGAGGAGAAGAAGGAGAAGGGTGAAGAAGGGAGGAGGAGAATGAGGGAAAGGGAGGAGGAGGGGAAGGAGAGAGGATGAAGGGGAAGAGGGAGGATGAGGGGAAGGAGGAAGGAGAATAAGGGGGAAGAAGGAAGGAGCAGGATAAGGGGGGAAGAGGGGGAGGAAGGGGATATTAAGAGACACAGGAGAGGGAGATGGGTGAAAGAGAAATAGTAGAGGGAGGGGGAAAGAGACACAGGAGAGGGAGAGAATGGAAGTGAAACAGGGAAGGGAGAGGGGTGAAGAGACACAGAGAAGGGAGAGAGGGTAAGAGACACAGGGGAGGGAGATATGGGGAAAGATAGATATGGGAAAGAGAGGGCTGAAAAGAGACATAGGGAGGGAGGGGGAGAGTCACAGGGAAAGGGAGGGAGGGAGAGACACAGGGGAGGGAGGGGGAAATAGACCCAGAGGAGAGGGGGAAATAATAGCCAGGGGAGGTGAAAGAGACACAGGAGAGGGAGAGGGGGGAAGAGACACAAGGGAGGGGGAAAGAGACACATGGCAGGGAGAGGGGGAAAAGAGACACAGGGGAGGGGGAAGAGACACAGGTGAGGGAGGGTGCAGACACAGGGGAGGGACAGGGGGGCAAGAGACACAGAGGAGGGGGGAAGAGACATACCGGGGGAGAGGGGGTAAAGAGACACAGGGGAGAAGGTGGAAGAGATGCAAGGGAGGAAGAGTGGGCGGAACAGACACAGGGGAGGGGGAAAGAGACAGACAAAGGGAAGAGACAAAGGGGAGGGGGGAAGAGACACAGGGGGAGATGGGGGAAAGAGACACAGGGGAGGCGGGAAGAAAAACAGGGAAGGGAGAGGGGGGTAAAAACACAAGGGAGGAGGAAAGGAGACACAAGGGAGGAAAAGGAGGAGGGAAATGACACACAAGACAGGAAGTAGACAGGGGGAGAGACTCGCAAAGAGCACCTGTCATAACTAGATGGACAGCAGGACATGGTGCACATAAAGTACGTCACAGTTCTGGGTTAACATGTATGTGTTGTTATGGATGTATTGTAAGAAACCATTTTGTCTAGCTGGGGCCATGTTGACTGGTTCTTGACCCCAAATTACTAACCCTCCTGTCTCTTCCCCCTCCACGACCTGAGCAGAAGAGGGTCACATAGTATAAACACAGGATCTTGCAACAGATCAAAGCATAATAGATTTCCAGACCCCTCTATCTGGTCTAAGCTGGTCACATAGTATAAACACAGGATCTTGCAATAGATCAAAGCCCTCTATCTGGTCTAAGAGGGGTCGTAAAAGGGGGGTCGCAGCCCCTAACAATTACCCCCCCCCCCCTTCCAAGCCTGAGACAGCTGGTGTGAGTAAAGACCGGAAAACCAGAGAAAAACATGGGTCTATGAAAGGAGGGATGGGTCTGAGAGGAGTTAGCTGATGGGTGTGGAAAGTTGTTAAAAGGTACTGGATCTGAAATAATAAACTGAGTCTCCTCGAACTACACAAGGATATGGATGTTCTTTTTTTTGTCCTAAACCAAGGGATGTAAGAGGGACAGATTAAACATACATCAGCACTGTGTATGAGTTAATCTGGAAAGATAACATAACTATGGCATTGTATCCTATCTGATACTTTGCTCCTACACACCGGGAGAACTCTGCTGACTCGGATTCCTGACAGTCCTGGGTACTGTTATGCTGTGTTGAATTCATTGCTGCTTAAAGGGATTGGCAAAAGAACCCTTGGTCCTACAGTGGTAGAGTAGGATCATAACAGTTGGTGGCAGTGGTGGGATCCCTGTAAATATAACAAGCAGGATGTCCAGATATGATAGCATGTCATCTGGTGCCCTCAGGGACCTGATCCAGGAGAGAGGGCTCAACAGCACAAAGGCTACTACCAGGGCAGACATGATCCAAGAGCTCTTGTTGGTGGATGAGCTCCAGCAGGTGGAGGAAAGTATGGTAACACGGGAGGAGGTTACAGAACCTGACCCAGAGCCAGTTCCAGAGATGGGGCTTACTGCAGAGGAGGAGGATGAGGTATTCCGGAGATTCCAGAGGTGGAGGTCAGTCATTCCAGAGGCACAAGTGATGGCCCTCCGGACCCAATTAAGTCGTGAAGTACGGCTACAAAACAGAAAAGAGACTGTCCATTCCTCTCTAGAATCCAAGGAGGGGAAGGATATAGGGGCAGCCAGATTAAAAATGGCATACAGCAGTGTCAAGCACTTCTGTGATGAGAAAGGGGACATTGATGGTTTCCTACAGGACTTTGAACAACAGTGTGACTTGCATCAAGAATGCCAGAGAAGGAGTGGATTACACTGTTGGCTAGCAGACTAAGTGGGAGAGCCAGTGAGGCATTCAGGGCAATTCCCAAGGAGCAGAAGACCTATGCTGAGGCCCGGAGAGTGTTGCTAAACAGGTATGCTGTTACCCCTGAGACTTACCTGCACAAATTCCGCACGTACACCAAGGGCCCCGGGGACACCTACTCTGAAGTGATGTGTCGGATGAGGCATGCCTGCATCAGTTGGTGGAAAGGGAAGGGGGCAACCACATTTGAGGAAATTTTGGATTTGGTCCTCATTGAACAATTGTATTTTATTTGTCCTGATGAACTGAGAGCATGGGTACAAGATCGAAACCCCACTACAGGGGAGAAGGCTGCCCACCTAGCTGATCATTTTGTGGCTACCAGGAGTGAGATCAGGAATAGGGGCTTCAACAACACTACCAACGGGGGCTCCCCAGTCCCAGCACCAGTCCCCGGCCGCCCTGTAGCCAACCGCTCTAACCCTGCTACTTTCCAAGATGGCAGCCGTCATCCCACAGTACTTACCGGCTCGCGTCCTGTCACGCGGAACACAAGGGGTGGCGAATGTTATGGTTGTCATCAACCAGGGCATATGAAAAGAGAATGCCCCAATGTGCCACGCAGGGAAAACAGACACCCCACTAAGCCTGTCTACTATCTGGGGGAGTGGGATGTGGACCTTGAGGAGTCTGGAGGGATCCAGACCAGACCCAGAGAGGAGGATTTCTATCACCCCATCCATGCTGTGCAAACCAGATCAGATGGCAACAGGAACCAGCATTTCCAAAAGGTTTTGGTCCAGGGAAAGGCGGCAACGGGATTTCGAGATACAGGAGCTGCAGTGACTGTGGTACATCCGGATATAGTACCACGCGCAGCCATGCTCCCTAAGACCATGGAGGTCATGGTGGCTGGAGGACAAAAATGTTCCATCCCAGTCGCCCGCTTGCAGTTGGATTGGGGCACTGGGAAAGGAGTTCGTGAAGTGGGAGTTATGCATGGGCTGCCAGCTGAGGTTTTGTTGGGCAATGATTTGGGGCATCTAGAGAGCCGGTATGTCAATGTTGTGACCAGATCGCAAGCTGCCAAGGTCACCAGGAATGGTCTAAGCGACGAGGATGAGGCCGGGCACCTGGAAACTGGGGTAAGTCAATTACCTGCTAGCAAACTGGGCCGGGGGTGGGCTACTGCCGGCGAGGTGAAAGTCGCCTTATGGGAGGATGAAACCTTGGCTGGGGCTAGGCAAAGGGCTAACAAGAGAGAGAAGGGTCCTGAGGGAGAGTTTGTATGTGTGGGAAGAAGGATTGCTGTACAGGATTACATCTGAACCTGAGGTTTAGAGCGAGATTGCTAGAGATAGCTCACGAGGTACCATTAGCTGGACACATGGGGGTGAAGAAGACCCGGGATCGCCTTACCAGGGTGTTCTACTGGCCGGGGGTGAATAGGGATGTTACTACTTACTGTAGCTCCTGTGATGCCTGCCAGCGATATGGCCGACAAGGAAGGGGTAGCCGCGTCCCTCTTCAACCATTACCAGTAATAGATACCCCATTTCAGAGAGTGGCTATTGACTTGATAGGACCCTTGGCTAGGAGCAGCAGGACTGGGAAGAAGTTCATTCTGACCATAGTAGACTATGCCACTCGATATCCTGAAGCTGTTCCCTTGTCTAAGATCTCAGCTACCAAGGTAGCAGAGGCTTTATTGGAGGTTTTCTCCCGAATGGGGTTCCCTAAAGAGATCCTGTCTGACCGGGGTACCCAGTTTATGGCTACAGTAACCCAACAATTATGGAAGTTATGTGGTATCAAACACCTGAGTTCCTCTCCATACCATCCCCAGACCAATGGCCTTTGTGAGAGGTTCAATGGTACCCTTAAGAAAATGCTCTGTACGTTCACAGAGCAAGAGAAGGATTGGGAGCGTCTACTCCCCTACCTTCTCTTTGCCTACAGGGAAGTACCACAGGAGTCCACAGGGTTCTCTCCCTTTGAACTCCTTTATGGTAGACAGATAAGGGGACCTTTGAACGTGATCAGAGAAGCATGGGAAGGTGACTATGGGCAACACCAGGTTTCGGTAGCCTCATACGTCCTAGCTTTCAGGGAGAAACTTGCCATGTTAACTGGTTTGGTTAGGGACCACATGCAAGTGGCTCAGGCAAAAGCAAAGAAATACTATGATAGGGGAACAAAGGACAGGGAACTGGAGGTAGGACAAGACATTTTGATGTTAGTCCCTCATCCCCAGGATAAGCTCAAGGCAATCTGGGAAGGGCCCTACCCAATTATTAAGAAATTGAACCCCCATACATATGTGGTAATGGTAGACCCCGAGAGAAAGGTCACAAGGGTGGCCCACATAAACAGACTGAAAGAATACCAGAGGCGACCCGAACATTTGCTAGCTATTTGTCTGCCTACTGGCAGTGACCCAGAGGAAGAAGCCTTACCTGACCTGTTAGCCCCAGCTGGGCTCAACAATCAGATGGAGGTGGTAGGACAGTCCTTAAATTTAAGTGCAGCCCACCAAAAGCAGCTAATGGACACTCTGGCCCCCTATCAAGCCCTATTCTCTACTAGCCCGGGGTGTACCCCTTTAGCAGTGCATGAGGTCCTAACCGAAGGTTGCCCCCCATTAAAACAGCCCTCCTACCGGGTACCAGAGGCAGTGCGGGCCAATATTTCTGATGAGCTGCGGGAAATGCTAAGATTAGGGGTGATTGAACATTCCAGTAGCCCGTGGGCTTCCCCAGTAGTACTGGTGCCTAAAAAAGATGGGACCACTCGTTTCTGCGTGGACTATCGTAAGCTAAACGACAGGACCAAGACTGATGCTTACCCTATTCCACGCATGGACGAGTTGTTGGACCGTCTAGGTACTGCCAAGTATCTCACCACTCTGGATCTCTCCAAGGGGTACTGGCAAATTCCCCTTGCTGAGACAGCTAGAGAGAAGTCGGCCTTCATCACCCCCTTTGGACTTTACCAATTCAAGGTGATGCCATTCGGGATGAAGAATGCCCCTTCAACTTTTCAGAGGTTAGTAGATCGATTATTACAGGGGCACCAAGGGTATGCTCAGGCTTACTTGGATGACATCGCCATATTTAGTAATACGTGGGAGGATCACCTTCAGCATGTCAAAAGTATACTGGATACTATCAAGGGGGCCAAATTGACTATTCGCCCAGACAAATGTCAGTGGGCCAGGGCTGAAGTACAGTATTTAGGTCATTGGGTAGGCAGTGGGCAGATTAGGCCAGAACCAGCCAAGGTAGAGGGGATAGCTGCATGGCCCACCCCCCAAACTAAGAAACAGGTAATGGCTTTCCTGGGGACCACAGGGTATTACAGAAAATGTATTCCCTGTTACAGTGCCATGGCCAAACCCCTGACCGACTTGACAAAGAAGAGGATGCCCAGGATGGTGGACTGGACCCCTGCTTGTGAGGTTGCCTTCCGGGCCTTAAAGGATGCTCTAACATGCTCCCCTGTATTAGCTGCTCCCGACTATAAACGGCCCTTTATTGTACAAACGGATGCTTCCATGTATGGACTGGGGGCTGTGTTGAGTCAAAAGGATGAGCAGGGATTTGAGCACCCTATTGCATACCTCAGCCGAAAGCTGCTACCCAGGGAGGTGGCATATGCAGCAGTTGAAAAGGAGTGTCTGGCTGTGGTATGGGCCCTTAAGAAGCTACAACACTACTTGTATGGGAGACAATTTACTGTGGTGACTGACCATAATCCCCTGTGTTGGTTATCCAGGGTGGCTGGGGATAATGGTCGTTTACTGAGGTGGAGCTTGGCCTTACAGACTTATAATTTTGCCATTCAACACAGACGAGGAAAGGTCCATCAGAATGCGGATGGACTTTCCAGACAGGAGGACAAGTAAAGCAGTGTAGCTAGAGAATTATCCGTCAGGATGATCCTCTATGCTACACTAATAAAAAAAAGGGGAGAAGCTGTCATAACTAGATGGACAGCAGGACATGGTGCACATAAAGTACGTCACAGTTCTGGGTTAACATGTATGTGTTGTTATGGATGTATTGTAAGAAACCATTTTGTCTAGCTGGGGCCATGTTGACTGGTTCTTGACCCCAAATTACTAACCCTCCTGTCTCTTCCCCCTCCACGACCTGAGCAGAAGAGGGTCACATAGTATAAACACAGGATCTTGCAACAGATCAAAGCATAATAGATTTCCAGACCCCTCTATCTGGTCTAAGCTGGTCACATAGTATAAACACAGGATCTTGCAATAGATCAAAGCCCTCTATCTGGTCTAAGAGGGGTCGTAAAAGTGAAGCAGCCCCTAACAATTACCCCCCCCCCCCCCCCTTCCAAGCCTGAGACAGCTGGTGTGAGTAAAGACCGGAAAACCAGAGAAAAACATGGGTCTATGAAAGGAGGGATGGGTCTGAGAGGAGTTAGCTGATGGGTGTGGAAAGTTGTTAAAAGGTACTGGATCTGAAATAATAAACTGAGTCTCCTCGAACTACACAAGGATATGGATGTTCTTTTTTTTGTCCTAAACCAAGGGATGTAAGAGGGACAGATTAAACATACATCAGCACTGTGTATGAGTTAATCTGGAAAGATAACATAACTATGGCATTGGATCCTATCTGATACTTTGCTCCTACACACCGGGAGAACTCTGCTGACTCGGATTCCTGACAGTCCTGGGTACTGTTATGCTGTGTTGAATTCATTGCTGCTTAAAGGGATTGGCAAAAGAACCCTTGGTCCTACAGTGGTAGAGTAGGATCATAACAGCACCAAAGGCGCTCATTACGAGGCAAGTGATGAGCGCTGAATGCGCTCAGCGCAGTGCTCGCAATGAGCACCGAAGGTGCTCACATTGGGTGGCAAACAGCATTGCCAGCCATGACATTTTATTTCCATCATTGTTGACGGACAAGTAGCTAGTCACATATTAAAATTGTCAAACTGCAAGTCGTCGTCATGCTTTTGCAAGAACTGCATCCCTTGCAAAGTGAGGGACGCAGTTCTGGCTGCAGATGCGGACCTTGCAAAGTGAGGGCTGCATTTGCTGAGGTGGAGGCTCCAACGTCCGCTGCAATGAGCCGAAGGCTCATTACAGGCTTCAAATGTGGACCCTTGCAAAGCGAGGTGCCACATTTGTGGAGGTGGAGGCTTTACAGCGCCTCACTCTCGCTATAAAAAGCCCACATAAGCAGGACTTTAAAAAAAAATATACGACCCGCAAGACTTAGAAAAAACAAACAAACAGCGGGATGAGGAAATAGGGACTTAGAAAAAAAAAAAAACGAGCCGCGGGAATTTAAAAAAAAGAAAAATACGAGGTAGCAAAAATACCAAAGGAAATCGAGACTTAGAAAAATAATACGAGCCGATAATACGAGCCGCGGGCTTTAAAATAAATAAATAAGAGGTTGCAAAATTATGAAGCTAATTGTCAGAAACGCTTACATCAAAAAACAACAAAAACACAGCAAAATAAAAAATAAAACATTAAACAAAAAAACACACACGGGGAGACAGCCAGAACATCTGGGAGTGAGGTTGCACATGAATTTAAGGCAAATGTAAGCATTTTTGCCACTTAAAAATCCGCTAAGCGAATAAAAAAAATGGTGGGCGAAAAAAATAAAAGCGAGGCTGCACGTCCACTAACCACGTAAAACAACACCAAGCACATAAGACTTATACCCAGGAATGTACAAGGTACAAAATACTATATTAGGAAGGACACAAAATGATCCACAACTGCGTTACACATAGACAATCACCACCATTTTACAATACTAACTAGCAACTAATAACATTACCATACTGAAATGGCGATTTACTCAACTAAACAAATGGTTTGGTCTCGCACACGCAGCCTATTTACACTGCACACTTGACACATTGCTGACACACCTCAGGTCACCAACAGTCCAAATGTACATTGTAAGCTGCAGGAAAATCAAAACAGATTGTTAGCTCTTCAGGATATTGATTGCTGGATTTATTCATTACAAATAGGTAAAGTATATTAATGTATTATTTTATTAATTCATTTATTATCATTAAAACAAAAATATATATAAAGAAACAAAAAGTAAGGGAGAGGATCACATTGAGCACCAAAGGCGCTCAGAGCGGGGCTTCCAATGAGGTGCTCAGATGACTGAAAGTACACGAGGTGAGAGGCTGCGGCACTCATTGCGAGCCACATGATGAGCACTGAAGGCACTCAGCGCAAGGCTCGCAATGAGCGCTGAAGGTTCTCAGAGGACCAAAAGCCTTACTTTGTCTGGCAAACAGCATAACCTGCCTTACAATTTTATTTCTGTCATTTTTGACGTGCAAGTCGCTAGTATAGTATAAAGATTAATATAACAGAAAAATATGTAAGGTAATGTGTTTCTCAAATTTATCATTGAGAAAGCAGTGTTGCATATTTTGAACAATTTGCATAATTAATTGAGACAATTTATTACACTGTGAGTCCTGATTAGTTAAGTGAATACCCAGCAGGCAAGTGGCAATAGCTGGTTTCAAGGTAATCTTAAATAGTCTCGATATTTGTTTAACAGTCTTAGACCAGACTTCCAGAACTATGGTGCACAGCAACCATGTGTGGACGAAATCACCCAGTGTTTTGGCATCCTCTGATGCATTTGTCATTCCCCTTGGAAGTGTTTTGTACATCCGCACCGTGGTCAAATAAAACCTATGAAGGAACTTATAGAAGTTTAGGCTATAGCTTATCAAGCCTTTAGTAAGGTTCGAGCAAGCCTTGGCCCATTTGTTATTGTACCATGTTTGTTTCAGATCCAATCTCCCATTTCAACATGAAGGAAGGCCTCTTATAGGGACCCTAGGATCCCTTTGGATAGGGGGTACATTTTTACAAAATACTGTTAACCATGTTTTTTATACATTGAAGTAACCCAGTGTCTAAGTTTAGTGTAGTTAAAGAGTTCTTGTCTGGGGATATTAAAGACTTGTCAAATTTGATCTGAAGAAATGATGTGATTATTCATGAACCATGATCCCACCCTATCTAATTTAAGAAAAGTCCAAATAGCTTTTGAAGCTGCTGAGTCGGTGGCTTGCATGGTCTAAAGTGAGAATAATGAAGTGAGCAGTGAAAGAGGTTGAGCTAATTGGTATTCGGACTCGGCCTATCTCCAGGTTTTCAAAGTAAGGTTGATCATTGGGTTCAGGGAATTGGTCTTGAGTAAGTCAGGGTAAGGTGACCATAAGATTTCCCCCAGGATAAAGGGCCCGTTTGGAAGTTTTATTTAAATATCCAGCTAGTGTTTGGTAGAATGGGCGAGAGGTATGAATGCCTGTTGTGCTGCTTTAAAATAGTAGGAAAAAATAGGACAAGATAAAAATCCCTTTGATTTGTGTCAAAACATAATCTTTTTCTCTATTTTGGAGGCCTATTCCCCAAAATAAATTTTAAAACTTGGTTTAAAAAAAAAATTAGTTCTTTGATGTTTATTGGGATAGGCAGGGTCCTAAATAAGTAAAGAAGCATAGGTAAGAGGATATACGATCTAGACCAAGTACCCATGTCTGTTGTTAAGGATTTGAGAAGAGGGTCATAGTTTACCTTGTATAGGTCTGATATCATGTTAGTTATATTAACACCAAAGTATTTTATATGTGTAGGTCAAATGAAATTGTAGACTGATTTTAGGGGATTCAGTGTTTCTGGGTAGAGACCTAAGCTGAGAGCTTCAGTTTTGTCAAGGTTCACGCAGAGACCTGAGAGGGCACTATATTGGTCAATAGTAGACATCAGGGCCTGATGTCCTCTATAGATGACTCAGGGTTTGAAAAAAGGTCATTGGCAAACAGAGAGCATTTGAGGTGATGGTGTCCTACCTTAAAGCCCTTGATCGCCAAATTGCCCATGATGGCCTGTGCCAGAAGCTCAATAGCTAAAGCAAAGTGCAGGGGGTGATAAAGGACATCCCTGTCTGGTGTCCCATTGTATGGAAATGCATGCTCTTTGCGATTGTGGAAGTTTTAGGTTAGCCCTGGGGAAGTTGTAGTATGCACGTAGTTTATTGATAAACCTTCCCGTAAATCCATATTTGGATAAAGTAACAAACAGAAAAGGCCATTCAATCATGTCAAACGCCTTTTCGATATCAAGTGCTAGCAGGCAGAGAAGGGAGTTGGATTTTCGGGAAAGTTGTATGATATTCAAAATTCTCCTAATATTGTCCCCTGTTTGTCTGTGGGTATGAAACCAGATTGGTCCTTGTGTATCAAACCAGGTAAGAAATTTGAAATTCTTATAGCAAAAATATTAGCAAGTAGTTTGACATCACCATTCAAAAGTGAAATTGGCAGGTAGTTTTAGGGTCACTCTCTTCTTTGTGAAAAAGTGCTAAGTCTGCTTGATTTAATTCCGGAGGCATTGAATTAAATAATTTATATAGATAAGGAGCAAGGATCTCAGGGAATGTTTTATAATATAGATTGGTAAGTCCATCTGGACCAGGTGATTTCCATGATTTATGGCCTTGATTGTGTCTTGGACCTCCTCGCAAGTTACTTCACTGTTTAAATTTTGAAGGTCTAGAGGAGAAATTGAGGGGAGTTCCAATGAATTTAGTTATGAGATAATCACTTTGTCGGGGACTGAGGTTTAGGTTGAGTAAATGTTTTGGTAAAAGCTTTTAAAGGTATTTTGAATATTGTTTTGGCTGATAGTGGGGAGACTGGACGAAGTCTGTATTTAGGAGATTTTAGTTTGGGAAAATTTAGAATGCAGACTTCTGGCTAATTATTTGTATGGTTTGTTTGCTTTTGAATAGAAGATATGTCCAGTACGCCTAAGTGCTTTCTCTGGTTTGGAGGAAAGAATACGATCATTTTCCAATCTGGTTCTCTCAATTTGGTGCCTTAAAGTGGGAGAGGGCAGGAGCAGGTTCTGTTTTTCTATAGAATCCAGCAGCTTCATTACTTCTTGTTCTTTTTGGGATTGTCTTTTATGGTGAGTAGCTAGTTTTATGCAGGTGCCTCGAATGAATGCCTTATGGGCTACCCACAGCCACCCCACCAAAGTTTCTACATTAGAATTGGTTTCAAAGAATAATTTTAGATCGGAAAAGACCTGATCTAAATATGATTGAATGGATAAAAGGTATTCATTTAGTTTCCAGGAGTAAGGCATGCTTAGATATGGCCCAAAATGTAAATTGAGAGAAACCGCTGCATGGTCAGACCATGTGCAGAAATGTATGTTTGCTTTAGAGGAGTAATCAAAGAGCGAGGAGTTAATGTGGAGAGTGTCAATATGTGAGTAAGAGTTATGTGCCAGGGAATAGTAAGTAAATCTTTATCGCGTTTTTTGTCGCAGTAATTGTTTTACAGCAATACCTAAGCTTTCTTGTTGCAGGAGAGGACATGCTAGTGATACATCATAACAGTCATAAAAAAGTCCAGAGAGCCAGGCTCTGCCTACCAATGTATGAGGTTCAGAGACTCTGTAAGTGCTCTTGGAGCTATTACATTCAATGAGTAGTGTTCCTTTAGAGAGTCAATCAGAGGAATAAGAACTTTCTAATAACAATGTGATTCTCCATCTAATGCCCACAAAATGTGGATCTAGTTCAAACACAAGGCGGGTGTTAGGAAGGTTGAAGGCCAGGTTCGGATATTTGCTCCGGGAAATAAGTGGTGGAAGTTTGTCCTTTAAATATTTTTAGTTTTTGAGCTTCAGTCTATTGCCTATGTGGTTATGCATTCTTAGTGAGATCTGCTGTGTCAGTGATTGTCTCTTTCATGGCAAGGCCTAATCACCTCAGTAAGCTCATGCATTCCTCCAGGGATCGGTAGGAAGGTTGCACGCCATTGTGGTGGAAAATGAGAGCAAAGGGGAAGCCCTATCTGAATCTAATGTTATTCATTAAGAATCGTCAGAGCTGGTTTCATCAGCTTGCACTTCATGAGTGTGGAAGGGGACAAGTCTGTGTAGAATTGCAGCGGGGAGCCATCAGGGCTGCTGATTGTTTTCATCTTACGGGTAGATATGTTCCCAGCGAACATGGCATGTTCGCGTTCACGGCGAACTGCGAACATATGCGATATTCGACCCGCCCCCTATACTTTATCATTGAGCAAACTTTGACCCTGCATGTCACAGTCAGCAGACACATTCCAGCCAATCAGCAGCATACACTCCCTTCCAGAGCCTTCTACCTCATGGACAGCAGCCATTTTGGAATCATAACTAACTTGCAGTCTTACTGAGAGGAGGCTGAGTGTAGGTGATACTGCATCAATAGGGAAAACCATAGCTAGGCTACTGTACACAGTGTGCAATACAGTCCTGAAGGACTCTTTTGATCTCTGCTGCAAGGACACCCCTGTGTCATCATCCTCTCCTCACCTTAGCACCCAACCCTAACACCCCTCACACTTATCCATAACACCCATCAACCTAACACCTAACCCTAACACCCTTATCCCTAAGACCTAAAACCCCTCACACTTATTCCTAACATGCCTCACCCTAACACCCCTGAGACTTATCCTTAACACCCCTAACCCTAACCCTAACACCCCCCACACTTCTCCCTAACACCCCTTACCCTAACCCTAACACCCCTCACACTTATCCATAACACCCCTCACCCTAACCCTAACACCCCTCACACTTATCCCTAACACCCCTCACCCTAACACCTAACCCTAACACCCCTCACACTTATCCCTAACACCCTTCAACCTAACCCTAACATCCCTCACCCTAAAACCTAACCCTCACACCCCTTACACTTATCCCTAACACCCCTCACCCTAACACCTAACCCCAACACCCCTCACACTTATCCCTAACGCCCTTCACCCTAACCCTAACACCCCTCACACTTATCCCTAACACCCCTCACCCTAACACCTAACCCTAACACCCCTCACACTTATCCCTAACATCCCTCACCCTGACCATAATACCCCTCACACTTATCCCTAACACCCCTTACCCTAACCCTAACACCCCTCACACTTATCCCTAACACCCCTCACCCTAACCCTAACACCCCTCACACTTATCCCTAACACCCCTCACCCTAACACCTAACCCTAACACCCCTCACACTTATCCATAACACCCTCAACCTAACACCTAACCCTAACATTCTTACACTTATCCCTAAGACCTCACAATTATTCCTAACATGCCTCACCCTAACACCCCTTACACTTATCCCTAACACCCCTCACCCTAACAGCCCTCACACTTAGCCCTAACACCCCTCACCCTAACACCTAACCACCTCACCCTTATCCCTAACACCCCTTACCCTAACACCCCTCACACTTATCCCTGTGTCTCTTGAGGGAGGGGAGAAAGAGACACAGGGGAGGATGATGAGGGAGGGGGGGAAGAGACACAGGGGAAGATGATGAGGGAGGGGGAAAAGAGACACAGGGGAGGATGATGAGGGAGGGGGGAAAGAGACACAGGAGAGGATGATGATGGAGGGGGGAAGAGACACAGGGGAGGATGATGAGGGAGGGGGTAAAGAGATACAGGGGAGGATGATGAGGGAGGTGGGAGGATGATGAGGGAGGGGGGATGAGACACAGGGGAGGATGATGAGGAAGGGGGGAAAGAGACACAGGGGAAGATGATGAGGGAGGGAGTAAAGAGATACAGGGGAGGATGATGATGGAGGGGGATGTTAGGTTATTTATGCCCTTTATGGATTAAAACCAGACTCTGCATCAACTATGTAATTTTCCGTGGGAGTTTTGACATGGATCCCCCCCCCGGCATGCCACAGTCCAGGTGTTAGTCCCCTTAAAACAACTTTTCCATCACTATTGTGGCCAGAAAGAGTCCCTGTGGGTTTTAAAATCCGCCTGCCCATTGAAGTCTATGGCGGTTCGCCGGGTCCGCCAGTTAGCGAACATTTGAGGCGGAAAATTTTATGTTTGCAACATCACTACTTATGGGTTGTCGTCAAGATCAGGTCTCTAGATTGTTGATGAGAAAGAAAATGTTTCTAGAAAGATCCTGGTTTTTAGTTCCGCTGAGGTCTCTATGAGCTCGCTCGACCTCCCACACATGATCCGGTTGATCCGAGAGAATCTTATTGATTGTAGCTTTTAGATATCTAGGCAGATCAACTACCACTGATGGTACTGCCCTAGATTGTGTTTTTTGGGAGGGTCGTGACAGCTCGTGAGAGATTTGTTTGGAGGAGAGCCTCAATTTTTGTCAAGTTCACGTTGGGTTGTGAGGTAGCCATAGAGGATTCCAAGTCAGAAAGGTCTGACTGGTAAGAGATAGAATCCTGGGCTGAGGTGGAGCAAGTTCCTGAAGCATTGAAGTACTCATCAGTCTTTTGGGTGGCTAGGCTTTTTTTTTATTTGTCCCCATTCTGTGAAGTAGTATGATGGACCTTTGAGAGGGGCGTCAGTGGGGTATCAAAGGTCAATGGGAATCTCCCCTCAATTTGCCTTTATTATTTATGTTTTTTTCCTGAGTTTAAATGTATTTAGATCATGTATCATTTGAGTTGCATAGTCCTGGTATCCAAGTCAGTGGAGCTAGATAGCATATCCTCACTGCCTGGGATACTCACCATTGAAAGGAGTTATATCATGGAATGTGAGGGAATGACATTTTATTGCTGGACCAACAGCCTTTTATGAGCATACAGTCCGATGTTGTAGATCAGCAAAAATGGCGTCTGTACTTGTCCTGTTACAAATTGCCACAGTTGCTTCTGTGTTTAGTTTCTGGATATTTAAATTATCTTGCAATTTAGCTCAGACTCAACAATATAGCTGCAGCAATAGCATTTAGGTACAGTGTGGCAGTATTGTAATGCCCAATTTAAAATGTCTTGGTATAATGTACTGTTGATTACACTAACATGAAGGGGTTATATGGATTTATAATGTTGTTAAATAAATTCTGTCCAACAAGGAGCTCCTGAGGTTTTAGGGAAGGTTCCAAAACAGATCCCACTGCTACAGCCCTCCTTGATGGCCCTTGTCAGTGGTGATTTACCACCCTAAAGTTGTCTGATTGAATGACCTCCTCTTTGTTTCTCCTGCGGGGGCTCAGTCGGAGGTCATCAATCCCTAGTATGGGTAAATGGCTAAATACTCAACCTAGCAAACTCAGCCCACGCACTCTGGGGCAGATACTCACAAACAGGGCCGTTCCCCAAGATGGCGGCACCTCGTGTCCCGTATTGCATTGCAGCCTGGAGCGCCTCGCTTACCTTTCTGCACCTCTGCATTGGATGGCACTGGGCACCCTTCGCTGCTGTCCAGTGTCAACCTGCCCTTCAATCCCAACTCCTGCAGCAGTGTGCTCCAGCAGCCTGTCAACCTCAAACCACAGGGAAAGTGGTCCGATGCCCCTTCATAGTATGGGGGCTGCCAGGCCTGCTTGCCGGCTCATCAAAGCGTCACAATGTCTCCCCCTCATGGTCTTCGAAAGGGCAGATTGTAAAAGCAGGTTCACCAGGAGATGGGAAGACCCCTTGAGCAGGTTTCCCAACAGAGCTCGAACAGTTTGATACCATTCCGTTTGACAGTTGGTTTAGAACCCTATAAGTTTTTACCAAAAGCACTTTTTCAATCTCAGTCTGAAATAAACTTAGTTTGAGTCTTTGCAAGAATTCCTGTAATTTCCTTTCTTGAACCCTGTCACCCCCAAAAAAATATCATCAATGTAGCGGAGCTAAACATCTATGTCTTCTGTATACTCAATCATGTTATCACTGAAAACTACACCTTCCTCCCACTACTGAAGATATACATTAACATACATGGAGGCACATAATGTCCCCATCGCTGTTGCACGTATCTGCTGATAATATTTGTAGTGATGTCGCGAACATCAAATTTTCGGTTCGCGAACCGCGGACGCAAATTTCATCAAATGTTCGCGAACGTACGAACATCGACGAACCGCCATAGACTTCAATGGGCAGGCGAATTTCAAAACCACAGGAACTCTTTCTGGCCACAATAGTGATGGGAAAGTTCTTTCAACGGAACTAACACCTGGACTGTGGCATGCCGGAGGGGGATCCATGGCAAAACTCCCATGGAAAATTACATAGTTGATGCAGAGTCTGGTTTTAAGCCATAAAGGGCATAAATCACCTAACATTCCTAAATTGTTTGGAATAACATGCTTTAAAACATCAGGTATGATGTTGTATCGATCAGCTAGTGTAAGGGTTACACCCGCTTCACAGTAACAGACCAATCTCCACGTTTAATGCACCGCAAACAACCGCAAACAGCCCCTTTGCGCAACCGCAAACTCCCCATTTGAACAAGGTTGGATACCAAGCTAGTTATGTCCCATTCCTTGTCCTCACTGATGTCATTGAATGTCTCTTCCTCCACCCAGCCACCAAGGGTTCCCGAAAGGTGAGAACAAGCCCCCTGGGACGCCTGCTGTGTTTGGTCTTCCACCTCCTCAAAGCCACCTTCCTCCTCTGACTCCTCTTCTTCAGACTCCCAGAGTCTGGGGGATTCCACTGCCCAGCATGGAAGATTATACAAAGGTCAGAGTCTGGGGGCTTCCACTTCCCAGCATGGAATATTATACACAGGGCAGAGTCTGGTGGCTTCCACTGCCCAGCATGGAAGATTATACACAGGTCAGAGTCTGGGGGCTTCCACTGCCCAGCATGGAATATTATACACAGGTCAGAGTCTGGGGGCTTCCACTGCACAGCATGGAATATTATACACAGGTCAGAGTCTGGCGGATTCCACTGCACAGCATGGAATATTATACACAGGTCAGGGTCTGGGGGCTTCCACTGCACAACATGGAATATTATACACAGGTCAGAGTCTGGGGGCTTCCACTGCACAGCATGGAATATTATACACAGGTCAGAGTCTGGGGGCTTCCACTGCCCAGCATGGAATATTATACACAGGTCAGAGTCTGGGGGCTTCCACTGCACAGCATGGAAGATTATACGCGTTGCCTCTGTCTGCGTTATTATAAGGTGTGTACTGTTAAGTCGTACTATTCCTATTGGTTCAATCCCTGTTACGTCCACTATTAGGGGACGTGTATATGGCATGGATTTTTGGAACAGGGATAGAAAAAGATGCTTGGTCGGACCTCCTACTTTGAATTTGGGGCACTGCACGTGCAATCTAAGGTGCCACCAGATAGCAGAGGTGTATTAAGTTGTAATACTCATTCCTATCAGTTTAATACCTGTTACTTTACCTATCAGGGGACGTGTATATGGCATGGATTTTTGTAACAGGGAGATGGAAAAAGATGCTTGGTTGGACCTCCTACTTCGAATTTGGTGCACTGCACGTGCAATCTAAGGTGCCACCAGATAGGAGAGGTGTATTAAGTTGTAATACTCATTCCTATCAGTTTAATACCTGTTACGTTACCTATCAGGGGACGTGTATATGGCATGGATTTTTGGAACAGGGAGATGGAAAAAAAATGCTTGGCTGGACCTCCTACTTCGAATTTGGGGCACTGCACGTGCAATCTAAGGTGCCACCAGATAGGAGAGGTGTATTAAGTTGTAATACTCATTCCTATCAGTTTAATACCTGTTACGTTACCTATCAGGGGACGTGTATATGGCATGGATTTTTGGAACAGGGAGATGGAAAAAGATGCTTAGTTGGACCTCCTACTTCGAATTTGGGGGACTGCACATGCAATCTAAGGTGCCACCAGATAGGAGAGGTATATTAAGTTGTACTACTCATTCATATCAGTTTAATACCTGTTACGTTACCTATCAGGGGACGTATATATGGCATGGATTTTTGGAACAGGGAGATGGAAAAAGATGCTTGGTTGGACCTCCTACTTCGAATTTGGGGCACTGCACGTGCAATCTAAGGTGCCACCAGATAGGAGAGGTGTATTAAGTTGTAATACTCATTACTATCAGTTTAATACCTGTTACGTTACCTATCAGGGGACGTGTATATGGCATGGATTTTTGGAACAGGGAGATGGAAAAAGATGCTTGGTTGGACCTCCTACTTCGAATTTGGGGCACTGCACGTGCAATCTAAGGTGCCACCAGATGGGAGAGGTATATTAAGTTGTAATACTCATTCATATCAGTTTAATACCTGTTACGTTACCTATCAGGGAAAGTGTATATGGCATGGATTTTTGGAACAGGGAGATGGAAAAAGATGCTTGGTCGGACATCCTACTTCGAATTTGGGGCACTGGATGTGCAATCTAAGGTGCCACCAGATAGGAGTGGTGTATTAAGTTGTACTATTCATTCCTATCAGTTTAATACCTGTTCCGTCACCTATCTTTCCTTCCAACCGCACATTCTATATGTCATCAACCGGCCTGTGTGTATTTAGAGAACCACACTTTAAGGCCCTTAACTTGGGACAAGGTGGCTTGGCTATCAGAATTGCCTCAGAGCCTTAAAAACTCGCCAAACCCCCTAATCAGACACTCACTATCATACTGGAAATGGGCCAAGAAACCCACAGGTTTGTTCCCTGGATCCACCCAAATGACCCCAATTCTTGACCACCCTCAGGCCCAGAAACACATGAGCACAACATCACAACACTGGTGGAGGTCAAGGAAACTAGATAGACTGGGAGACTGGTTAGTAAAGGGCCAGATGCTCATCTAGGAGGAACTGAGGGACAAGCATGAGCTACTGCTGTCAGAACATTACAATTACTGTAGGCTGAGGCATTTCCCACACTCCCTGACCCAGAAGCAGGGGACACCGGTCTTAAATTGGTTCTTCAAAATTTGTAAAGATAAACCTCTATCAAGGGGGATCATTGGGTCGCTTTCAAATATAAAACATTTGTTACCGGTTGAAGCGACACTGGGGGAAGGACCGGAGTGGGGGAGCCCTGTAGACCCTTCAGAAGCAACTGGCGGCAAAATCATCCCAGGAAAGGAGAGGTCGCTTACTGAAGCCTGCCCTAGGGTAACCCAAGGGTGATTTGCCAGGTTAGATATTGTAAATAATAAGCTAATACTGCTGGAGGGATGATAGCTAATAGGACTTTGGTGTTTTTTTTGCAGATATACTCTTTAATATTGTCTGTTTTACCATGTTTTAGGTATCTCTTAAATTGCAATCACAGTAAAAAATAAGAAAAATTATTAACCTAAAAAGTAAAAATAAGAAGGAATAGCCAGCTAACTTTCACAAAATGTCTTTATTGTAAATATGTATTTTTGCACAACTGTTATGCAAGACTGTTCAAAAATGCTTTACTTTTCATTACATGCTGTACGCCTTCTAAAATAAAATAATTTAAATGCAAAAATTAGGTATTGTTGCAGCGACCAGAAAAATTGACGTTAGTTTTCCAGGCAGAAAGTGCTCTAAAACATTGCGTCTTGAACCCAAGTTGGTGGCGGATAAGTCGCGCGAGTCATCCGGCATTCAGGGATAAAATACAGCAGCGTGTGGACCATTATTAGCTCAAGGCAGCTCATCTATTAGGCCTTTTTTAATCGAATGTATCGACCACTGTCAGTCCCTTCGGGATCCATCCCTCATTCATCTTAATAAAGGTGAGGTAATCTAGACTTTTTTGACCTAGGCGATGTAACGGAGCTGGACCACGTATCCAATATCTTCGCTGGTATATGGTAAAATACCCAAGAAGCACTACAGTCTCACTATTCCCGACCTCCCATATTGGACGACACACAATTTGGGAGTCAAATGAATACTGACTTTATTTTGTTATTGCAGAAATATTTATACCCATCTCTTCCCACAGGCAAACTCATTCTGTGTGCTGTCCGTAAGAGGTGCTGCAGCAGCTGCCCGGTCTCCCTCCATGAGTTCAACAATAAGGGTAGATTTGGTTTTATTGCTGGCAATAATTCCCCTTGCTTCCAATAGCTCTTTTAGCGTGGCCCGTTTCAAGTTGGTATAGTCTGTCTCCATTCACTATTCGTTCGGGTCTATTCACATACCCTTTCCTTTCGGTTCCATACGAAATAGCAAATTTCCCAAATGGCTGTAACTGCCGAACAACAGTCTGCTGTGAGGTTTGAATCCCGTCGCTGCCATCAAATGTAACGGAGCTGGACCACGTATCCAATATCTTCGCTGGTATATGGTAAAATACCCAAGAAGCACTACAGTCTCACCATTCCTGACCTCCCATATTGGACGACACACAATTTGGGAGTCAAATGAATACTGACTTTATTTTGTTATTGCAGAAATATTTATACCCATCTCTTCCCACAGGCAATACACATGTCCATATTTGGCCGCACAATACCCATAAAGAGAACAATAGGGGGCTCCCTGGCAACTTTGATACAATCAGACATTGATTCAATTACACTTCTTTGTTCTTATCTGAGAATGAAAACACTGTATACAATAGACTTCCTTTATCTTATGCGGAGCCGCTGTAACAGGATTATCTCCCATGCCAAGAAGCTGCAAATGTCTGGGACAATATTCTGCAGAGCATCAACCAACATACATGCAGTTTAATAGTAGGATCATATTTTAACCATAATAATCATAAAACAGGGTAAAACAGTGATGGGTTCCGTTACACACCTCCCCCGTGACCATAAGCCGGCATATACGGTCTGATCCCAACGGATCTGCTTGGGGATGTCCGGAGGAGTGCTCACAGATCATTTCTTGAGTTCTGTCTGTCTGGACAACCCGTCGGCGTTACCATTTTGTTTCCCTGGGCGATACTGGATGGTGAAATCAAATGGTTGTAGTGCCAAGCTCCATCTCAGTAGTCTAGCGTTGTCCCCTGAAACCCGGTTTAGCCACACCAACGGGTTGTGATCTGTGAGCAAGGCAAATTGTTGGCCATATAAGTAGGGCTGTAGTTTCTTGAGGGCCCACACCACCGCCAGGCATTCCTTTTCAATGGCGGCATAGCTTACTTCCCTGGGTTGTAGTTTCCGACTTAAGTAAGCGACTGGATGCTCGCCGCCATCGGCCCCAACTTGGCTCAGCACTGCTCCCAATCCAAACATAGAAGCATCGGTATGAACGAGAAAGCGTTTAGTTGGATCGGGAGCGGCCAGTACAGGGGCATGAATTAGGGCAGATTTCAGTTCTTAGAATGCCTTCTCACACTCTGGGCTCCAGGTCACTACTTTGGGTAAGTTCTTTTTGGTGAGGTCAGTAAGGGGCTTGGCTAGGTCACTATAATCAGGTACAAATTTACGGTAATACCCGGCGGTCCCTAGAAAAGCTAAAACCTGAGTTTCGTGCGAGGGGTTGGCCACTTAGCTACGGCCTCTATCTTAGCGGGTTCTGGCTTTTGCCGCCCACTACCCACCCTGTGGCCTAAGTACTGCACTTCGGCCATCCCTACGTGGCACTTGCTGGGTTTTAACGTGAGACCTGCCTCCCTGATGCGGTCGAGGATGGCTCCTATATGGGTCAAGTGCTCGTCCCAGGAGTTGCTAAATATTGCTATGTCATCTAAATAGGCGCAAGCATACTCCTGGGATCCGTCCAGTAACCGGTCCACCATCCGCTGAAACGTAGCCGGCGCATTCTTCATCCCGAATGGCATCACCTTGAATTGGTATAGCCCAAACGGGGTGACGAATGCAGACTTTGGTATGGCATCCTCGGCTAGTGGGATCTGCCAGTACCCTTTGCACAAGTCTATTGTGGTGAGGTACTGGCCCCTGGCCATTTTATCTAATAGCTCATCGATTCGGGGCATGGGATAAGCATCTGAAATTGTTTTATCATTAAGTTTCCGGTAGTCGACGCAGAAGCGGGTGGTTCCATCCCGCTTCGGTACCAGCACTACCGGAGAGGCCCATGGGCTATCTGAGTGTTCTATCACTCCTAGTTGTAACATTTCGTCAATCTCCTTCCGCATATGATCTTTTACGGTATGCGGTAGGGGGTTTGTCGAAGAGGGTGTTGCCCTGGGGTTTCTACCCTGTGTGTAGCCAGCGGGGTATACCCGGGCTGGTTGGAGAATGTATCCCCTTTTTCCCGGATCAGCTCTAGTATTTGAGCTCGCTCTCTAGTGCTCAGCCTGTCTCCTAGCTGTACTTCCCCTAATTCTGTGTTGGCCCCCCCTTGGGCTAATAGGTCTGGTAGGGGTAGATTATTCGGGTCCTCGGCGGCCGAGGCACATATGGCAGTTACTTCTTCGGTCCGCTCGTGATAGGGTTTCAGCATGTTAACGTGGAGCATGCGTCTACCGCCTGCTCCTGTACATGGGGCAATTATATAGGTGGTGTCACATACCTGTTCCACCACCTTATAAGGGCCTTGCCAGGAGGCCTGCAGTTTGTCATTTTGACCTGGCTTCAAGATTAACACCTTTTGTCCTATTTGAAAACTGCGGTCTCTGGCTCCCTTATCGTACCATCTGCGCTGTCGTTGCTGGGCCGCCTGGAGATTAGACCGTACCGTCTGGATTAGGGTATCCAAGCGTTCCCTGAACTCTAGTACATATGGGACGATAGGGGTACCATTACTGGTGACCGTTCCCTCCCAGTGTTCCCTAATGAGGTCTAAGGGACCCCGCACTCTCCTTCCAAATAGTAATTCGAATGGCGAGAACCCCGTGGACTCCTGGGGTACCTCTCGGTACGCG
Source organism: Discoglossus pictus (assembly GCA_027410445.1). Lineage (NCBI taxonomy): Eukaryota > Metazoa > Chordata > Amphibia > Anura > Alytidae > Discoglossus > Discoglossus pictus. The sequence goes on along the minus strand of CM050166.1, from coordinate 379,241,987 downwards.
AAGAGCAGATGGGGAAGAAACCTTTCCCAGTTCTTCTGGGTATCCATGAAGGTACGGAGCATTTGCTTTAATGTTCCGTTGAACCGTTCACAGAGCCCATTGGACTGGGGGTGATACGCTGAGTTTACAATAGGTTTCACCCCACATGTTCTCCATAACTGATGAGTGACTTCGGCCGTGAATTGGGTACCCCGATCTGAGATAATCTCTTTGGGGAACCCCATTCTAGAGAATATCCGGATTAGGGCATCTACTATAGTCTCCGCATGGATATTAGTTAGGGCTACGGCCTCTGTGTACCGGGTGGCATAGTCTACTACAGTTAGTATATACTTCTTCCCTGACGGGCTGGGTTTTGCTAGGGGTCCGATTATATCTACTGCCACTCTGCTGAAGGGCTCATCTATTATGGGTAGGGAGTGCATTTTTGCCTTGTACCGGTCCCCTCTCTTCCCTACTCTCTGGCATGTGTCACAAGTTTGGCAATACTGCCGAATGTCTTTGGAGAACCCTGGCCAAAAGAAGTTTTGGGTCAAACGATGCTTCGTCCTACTGACGCCTAGATGTCCTGATAAAGGGATGTCATGGGCAAAACGTAGTAATTCTTGCCTGTACTTTCGGGGCACGACTAATTGTGTGAGGGTCATGGGTAGAGATCCTGCTACTACCTTCTCAGCATATCTATACAATAATCCTTTCTCCCAAGCGTATCTTTCCCCCTCCAACCCTGCCTGATTCTGTGTAACCCTATCCCGGTATACCTGCAGGGACGGGTCAGTGACTACTTCAGTACCAAACTCTAAGGGGGGAGCCCAGGGGATGAAAGGTGGGTCAGTACTATTACTTACTGGAGCCTCAGAGTGTTCAGAAGATGCGGTGGTGCAGGCCTGCTGCCATGTTACCACGGGTAGCGCTTCCTGCGCGGGGTGCGGAGAAACAAAAGCGGAGGTCAGCTCCCCCAAGTCGTTACCCAGGATGACATCAGCTGGTAAGTCCTGCATGAGGCCCACTTCCACATTCCCCGACCCCGCTCCCCAATCCAAATGTACTTTAGCAGTGGGAATTTTGTAAATCGCCCCCCCTGCCACCCGGACTGCCACATATTCTCCAGTGAGCTGGTGCTCGGGGACTAGGTGATTGCGAACCAGGGTTATGGTGGCCCCAGAATCGCGCAGACCCTGAAGGCGTTTTCCCTCTACGTGTACCCCTTGGCGGTGTCCCTGTCGGTTGTCTGCAGCTGCTTGTACTGGGTTAACCTCGTGGAGGGTGCCCAAAGATTCTTCATTAGACTGGGTCCCGAAGAAAGGTTGTCGAGGCTCACTCTGGTAGCAGTGTACTGCTGCCCGGTTTGCAGGGGAATTGGTTGGAGTATTCCACGTGGAGCGGTTTCTGTTTCTGGGACAGTCTCTTTGCATGTGGCCCTGCTGGTTACACGTGTGGCACCTGATGAAAGATCGGGCATTGTTGTACCGTGGAGGGGTTTGGTAGTTCCCACCACCCGGACGCAGTGCTGGGGTGGGGTTAATGGTGGGCGGTCGGTTAGCAGCTCCCAAGATGGACCGTGCCTGTGCCTGCTGTGCCCTCCTGGCATCTTGGTACTCATCTGCCCACCTGGTGGCTTTAGTTAAGATGCGCGGTTTCCGATCTCTCAGCCAGTTTTGTAAATCCGGGGTTAACCCCTGGAAGAATTGCTCCAGTAGCAGTAATTGTAGCATGTCCTCCACTGTGGTTGCTTGTGCGGCTTGTACCCAACCTTTGCCCGCCCTAGTTAAGCGGTGCGCCCACTCCATGTGAGTATCTTTCTCCGTCTTTCGGCTTTCTCGGAACCGCTGCCGGTATGCCTCCGGGGTAATAGCGTACCTGTCCAGGATCACCTGCTTTACTTTCTGGTAGTCTCTGCTATCCTCGTCTGGCATGGTGCGGTAGGCTTCTGCTGCCCGGCCCGCTAGCTTACTCACCAACAGGGTTACCTGGTCGGCGGCGTTGATCTCATGTAATTGGCATAACCTCTCAAAGTCATGCAAGTAGCCATCAATGTCTTCGGTCTCCACATAGTTTTTAAAAGCATGGTACGGGAGTTTAGGCTTCCCCGGTACTATGTGTGGTGTGATTAGGGACCCCTCTCTGGACCTCCAGTCTGCCCGCTGCTTTCCCATTATGTATTCGTGGACATCTGACATAATCCTTTCCAAGGTTTCTGTGGGAGGCGTACCTGGGAAATAGGCCAGTCTGCATTGGAGTTCTCTTCCAAACTCATTCTGTTTGCTGTCCGTAAGAGGTGCTGCAGCAGCTGCCCGGTCTCCCTCCATGAGTTCAACAATAAGGGTAGATTTGGTTTTATTGCTGGCAATAATTCCCCTTGCTTCCAATAGCTCTTTTAGCGTGGCCCGTTTCAAGTTGGTATAGTCTGTCTCCATTCACTATTCGTTCGGGTCTATTCACATACGCTTTCCTTTCGGTTCCATACGAAATAGCAAATTTCCCAAATGGCTGTAACTGCCGAACAACAGTCTGCTGTGAGGTTTGAATCCCGTCGCTGCCATCAAATGTAACGGAGCTGGACCACGTATCCAATATCTTCGCTGGTATATGGTAAAATACCCAAGAAGCACTACAGTCTCACCATTCCCGACCTCCCATATTGGACGACACACAATTTGGGAGTCAAATGAATACTGACTTTATTTTGTTATTGCAGAAATATTTATACCCATCTTTTCCCACAGGCAATACACATGTCCATATTTGGCCGCACAATACCCATAAAGAGAACAATAGGGGGCTCCCTGGCAACTTTGATACAATCAGACATTGATTCAATTACACTTCTTTGTTCTTATCTGAGAATGAAAACACTGTATACAATAGACTTCCTTTATCTTATGCGGAGTCGCTGTAACAGGATTATCTCCCATGCCAAGAAGCTGCAAATGTCTGGGACAATATTCTGCAGAGCATCAACCAACATACATGCAGTTTAATAGTAGGATCATATTTTAACCATAATAATCATAAAAAAGGGTAAAACAGTGATAGGTTCCGTTACAGGCGACTTCTCTTATCAGTGACAAAACCTCCTGCTGCACTGAAAGTCCTTTCTGACGGGACACTTGAAGCAGGGCAGGACAGAAGTTCTATGGCAAATTGGGATAGCTCAGGCCACAGGGCAAGTGTGCACACCCAGTAGTCAAGGGGTTCATCGCTCCTCATAGTGTCGATATCTGTAGTTATGGCGAGGTAATCTGTTACCTGACAATCAAGTCGTTCTCTGAGGGTGGACACCGAAGGGCTGTGGCGATGCATAGGACTTAAAAAGCTCTGCATGTCCTCCATCAACAACACGTCTGTAAAGCATCCTCTCCTTGCCGGTGTGGTCGTGGGAGGAGGAGGATTATGTTCAGCTCTTCCGCTGTTAGATTGCCTTTGTGCTGTGACATCACCCTTAAACGCTGTGTAAAGCATACCTTTTAATTTATTTTGGTAGTGCTGCATCTATTCCGACTTGTGGTAATTCGGTAACATTTCAGGCACTTTCATCTTATACCGGGGATCTAGTAGCGTGGACACCCAGTACAGGTCGTTCTCCTTCATCCTTTTTATACAAGGGTCCCTCAACAGGCACGACAGCATGAAAGACCCCATTTGCACAAGGTTGGATGCCGAGCTAGTCATGTCCCGTTCCTCGTCCTCAGTAAACTCACTGAAGGTATGTTCTTCCCCCAGCCACGTACAACACCACTGGTACCAGATAGGGTGACAACGAGCACCCTGGGATGCCTGTTGTGGTTGGTCTTCCTCCTCCTCCTCATACCACATTCCTCCTCTGACTCCTCTTCCTCACAAGCCTCTTCCAGCGTTGCCGCAGGTCCAGCAAGCAATGCTGATAAGGCTGCTTCTGGCGGTGATGGTGATCACAACTCTTCCTCTTCCTCTTCAAGCTCATCTACGGCCTGATCCAGCACTCTTCGCAGGGCACGCTCCAGGAAGAAAACAAATGGTATGATGTCGCTGATGGTGCCCTGGGTGCGACTGATCAGGTTTGTCACCTCCTCAAAAGGACGCATAAGCCTACAGGCATTGCGCATGAGCGTCCAGTAACGTGGCAAAAAAATCCCTAGCTCCGCAGAGGCTGTCCTAGCACCCCGGTCATACAAATACTCGTTAACAGCCTTTTCTTGTTGGAGCAGGCGGTCGAACATTAGGAGTGTTGAATTCCAACGTTTCGGGCTGTCTAAAATCAAGCGCCTCGCTGGCATGTTGTTTCGCCGCTGGATATCTGTAAAGTGCACCATGGCCGTGTAGGAATGCCTGAAATGGGCACACACCTTTCTGGCCTGCTGCAGGACGTCCTGTAAGCCTGGGTGCTTATGCACAAAGCGTTGTACAATCAGATTACACACATGTGCCATGCACGGCACATGTGTCAACTTGCCCAAATTCAATGCCGCCAACAAATTTCTTCCGTTGTCACAAACCACTTTGCCAATCTCCAGTTGGTGCGGAGTCAGCCACTGATCCACCTGTGCATTCAGGGTGGACAGGAGTGCTGGTCCGGTGTGACTCTCTGCTTTCAGGGAAGTCAACCCCAAGACGGCGTGACACTGCCGTATGCGGGATGTGGAATAGTACCTGTGGAGCTGGGGGGGTGCCGTTGATGTGGAGCAAGACATAGCAGCAGCAGAAGAGGACTCAGCCGAGGAGGTTATGGAAGAGGATGGAGTAGGAGGAGTAGAGGAGGTGGCAGCAGGCCTGCCTGCAAGTCATGGCGGTGTCACCAACTCCTCTGCAGAGCCACGTATTCCATGCTTGGCAGCCGTCACCAGGTTTACCTAATGCGCAGTGTAGGTGATATACCTGCCCTGACCATGCTTTGCAGACCAGGTATCCGTGGTCAGATGGACCCTTGCCCCAACACTGTGTGCCAGAGATGCCATTACTTCCTTTTGCACAATCGAGTACAGGATGGGGATTTCCTTTTGTGCAAGGAAATTTTGTCTGGGTACCTTCCACTGCAGTGTCCCAATAGCTACACATTTTTTGAACGCCTCAGACTCCACCAGCTTGTATGGTAAAAGCTGGCGGGCTAAGAGTTCAGACAAGCCAGCTGTCAGTTGCTGGGCAAGGGGGGGACTTTGTGACATTGGCTTCTTACGCTCAAACATGTCCTTGACAGACACCTAGCAGACACACGAAAAAATTGCCACACTGCTGAGCTCTGCAAAAGCATGCGTTGAATGGCGTGCTGTCTGGCTGACCCCGGGTGCCGATGCATGTTGTCTGACTGTGCCACTAGCTACTTTCGACGACCTCCCGCTGCTTCCAACTCGTCTCCTCCTCCTCTCTGTCTCCCCATCTGAACTTTCCTCCTGTTCTTCTTCTCTTATAGCGGGCACCCACGTGACATCCACAGACGCATCGTCATCATCAACCGCTTCCCTTGTATCTGACAACTCAACAAAGGAAGCAGCACCGGGTACAACATCATCATCTTCATCAGAACGTACGTCCATGTGTGTAATGCTGCCTGACTGGGACATATCCCTGTTATCTACATCCTCTGGCACTAATGTTTGTGCATCACTCATTTCTTCCAACGGATCTGTAAATAACTCTGCTGACGGATCAAGTGAAGCGGCTGTGGTGCTAGTGTTGGTGGTGGCGGCAGGCGGGCGAGTGGTAACTGGAGAGGTGCCCAAAGCTTAGCTGGAGGGGGATGGTGCGTTTAGGTTCCAAGCGGAAGCTGTAGAAGATTGGGTGTCCTGTGTTAGAAAGTCAACCATGTCCTCAGAACTTTTCAAGTTCAGGGTACGTTGCCTCTGAAAACTGGGCATTATTCTAGGGCCAAAGGGAATCACAGCACCACGACCATGACGCCCCCTGCGGGGTGGCCTGCCTCTGCATGTCATTTTTTTTACGATAAGTGGTACTATGCGTGCAAGCTACTGTGACACCAGATATGAGTGTCACTGCGCACTGGCAAAAGTTGGCAGACTAGATACAATGGGCCTCACACACACGCCTGTAGGCAGGCTACTGATATTCAATCGATTACAGTAAAAAAAGGGTTGTTTTATTTCACTGCACACTACGGTTGCACTAGATATGAGTGTCACTGCGCATTGGCAAATGTTGGGAGACTAGATGCAATAGGCCTCACACACACGCCTTTAGGCAGGCTACTGATAATCAATCGATTACAGTAAATAAAGGGTTGTTTTATTTCACTGCACACTACGGTTGCACGAGATATGAGTGTCACTGTGCACTGGCAAAAGTTGGCAGACTCGATGCAATAGGCCTCACACACACGCCTGTAGGCAGGCTACTGATATTCAATCGATTACAGTAAAAAAAGGGTTGTTTTATTTCACTACACCCTACGGTTGCACTAGATATGAGTGTCACTGTGCACTGGCAAAAGTTGGCAGACTAGATGCAATAGGCCTCACACACACGCCTTTAGGCAGGCTACTGATATTCAATCGATTACAGTGAATAAAGGGTTGTTTTATTTCACTGCACACTACGGTTGCACGAGATATGAGTGTCACTGCGCACTGGCAAAAGTTGGCAGACCAGATGCAATAGGCCTCACACACACGCCTTTAGGCAGGCTACTGATATACAATCGATTACAGTAAAAAAAGGGTTGTTTTATTTCACTGCACACTATGGTGACACCAGATATGAGTGTCACTGTGCACTGGCAAAAGTTGGCAGACTAGATGCAATAGGCCTCACACATGCTAGCAGGCAGGCATATGCAATTAGATTACACAGAAAAAAATAATAAAATAAAATAAAAAGGGCTTTTTGGGTTGCTGTCCTTGCAGCAGATATCAAAGAAGTACTTCAGGTGTGTAGTTAAAGCTAAATACACAATCTGGCTATCTATTTCCCTATTAAATCAGCAGAAAAAAATAATAAAATAAAAGAAATGATGTTCTAGCCCTAAAAAGGGCTTTTTGGGTTGCTGTCCTTGCAGCAGATATCAAAGGAGTCCTTCAGGTGTGTAGTTAAAGCTAAATACACAGCCTGGCTATCTATTTCCCTATTAAATCAAGAGCAGGTAGAATATATCTCCTCTCTCAACGAATGCAGCTACAGAATGATTCTAAAATGGAGGCTGTCATACAGATGGAAGGCTCTGGAAGGGAGTGTATGCTGCTGATTGGCTGGAATGTGTCTGCTGACTGTAAGGTGCAGGGTCAAAGTTTCCTCAATGATAAAGAATAGGGGGGCGGACCAAAAAGCGCATGTGTTCGTTGCGAACATGCGAAAATCGCCGCGAATAGTTCTCCGGCGAACTGTTCGGGACATCACTACAGAGTTTATGTTGTTGGTATTTGATAAAATTTAAATTATTAGGTCCTTCTTGCAGGTAGGAATCAATAAGCCATTGTTGTGTCAGTTTTCCTGCACTTAAGATGGGATTAAAATTATCCCTAATTTCAGTTTGAGCCACTCTAAATTCCAGCATGCAAATATTATTTCTGAAACGTTGTTTAGTGTTTGGATAGCTTGGAAACATAAATGTTGGTTGCCAACCTGCCTCCCCATTGGGATACAAAATTGGATACGTCACTGGATCTAAATTTGTACTTAATATATTGATGTTAATGAAAGGATGCTCCTTATTTCTGGGATATATTCTAATATCCCTTTGAAAAGGTGGCTCTACCTCATCATTTGGAAAGACCATTGCAACCTCATTAGCTGTTGGTAAGTTATAACGTTGTTTATCAGAATGCCGATCTCTTCTAAGAACCATATTGACTCTTTGTATTGGCAACTGATTTTGTTGTGTAAGAATACATTGTTGTTGTTCAACTTCTGAGAGTTTTTTATAAGCTTGAGTGCATGGATTTGTTTTCATAATCTTATCAAGCTCATGAAAAACAGTGGCTATTTTCTGCAAGCTGCATTCATTGTGCCACAGTTTTGTTTGTGTCAACTACATAAAGTTGAGTAAATGTTCTTTGCTGTCCTTCCTGAAGGTGTAAATGGGAAGTACAGTGGTACATTTTCCTTTAACTTTAAAGCAGTAAGGGCCACATCCTTCAACATTTCCAGCTAATGTTGCACCGATAGATGCAAAGGAAATGGCATTATTATAGGATCGTATATTTTGTTTAAAATTTTTGTAATTTTGGAAAGTTGGATCAGTCATTATCTTTTGTAGATATGTTGGAAACTCAGCTTTTTCAGGAAGTTTTACTTTTCCCTTTTGACAACAACTAATGAACTTACCATCTCTTGGTTATTCAGTAAGAAAATGATAAGCCCCACAAAATTGATGAAGCACATTCAAAGAATACCACAATTGTGAGTTTCAACATTTAGATGTGTAAATTATGGATTTTCCTGTGAATCCAGATGAAACTTAGAATCAATATCTACATTATTACCAATACCATATTCTTCACATTTTTGTGGTACAATATTTTTGAGTTTTCTATCTTTCTTCCTGGGACTTTTTGGAGAAATCATGTGTCGTTTCTTGGACATCCGATGACGGGCTTCTTCACATAGTACTGTCCTCCGATTGTTTCTGACTCCATAATTTTTGTCGTTCATTTGCCAGACGTTTTTTTATACTGGTTGCTGGTTTCTTGCTTCTCATACATAGAAATGTGTAATTATAAATATGATTGTTTATTTGCAATGTACCAATTATGTAACTGAGCCATTTTGTCGGAAGTAATCATTTAAAGTAGCTTACCTCTTCACCTGGCTTTTCCAGTGGTATACATTCTCACACGCTCTTCTTCTTGTGCTCTTTTCTTTGTGTCCTCAGACTATTTCTCTCTCCATCTTTGTTGACGTTCCCTGCCCATACGTTGTTTGGCTTCCTTCCTGGGTACATTCTGTTCAGCCATTGTAATCTGTAATGAAAAATGTAAATCTGTATTTGTAAACTAATGAAGCATTTTAATTTTTTGTAAATATTTACTTTAACTTAGCTGAAGTTGTATTGAATTAAGATATGCAAGTTATTTTTAGAAATGTGTTAATGTTTTACTGCAATTGTACACACTGTAGTGGGGCATGAGATGAGTCCTGTCAGTCTTTGGTGGCAAAGTAACCCAGTTGACTGACAGGGAGGAGCACAGAGAGTGTAAGGTGTGAAATAGATAGAGAGAGAGAGCAGTGTATGATAGAGAGGGATAGTACAGAGTGTGTGATAGAGAGAGTGCGTGATAGAGACAGTGTGTGAGAGAGTGCAGTATGTGTGTGTGAGAGTGTACTGAGTGTATGTGAGAGTGTAGTGCATGTGTCTGAGAGAGGGTGAGTGCAGTGTGAGAGGGAGGGCCATGTAATATAGAGACTGCAATGTAATCTAGAGAGTGCTTTGTAGAGGACCAGCTGCTGAGGGGAGGAACACACAGGGGAGTGGGGGGGAAGAGACACAAGGAGGGGGAGAGGAGGTGCAAGAGATACAGAGAAGGGAGAGGGGGTGGGGGAATAGACATAGGGGAGGGAGAGGGGTGTTGAATAGACACAGGGGAAGGAGAGAGGGGAAAATAAATAGAGTAGGGGGTGAAAGATACACAGGGCATGAAGATAGTTGGGAACAAGACACAGGGGGGGAGAAGGGGTGTGGGGGTGGAGAGGGTGGCAAGAGACATAGAGGAGGGAGAAGGGCAGAAAGTGACACAGAGTAGTGACAGGGGGTGGGGAAAGAAACACAGGGGAGGGTGGGCCAAGAGACACAAAGGAGGAGAGGAGGAGGGCATTGATTTTCTTAAATGTTTCATTACTGCTGTTAAAAGAAAGAATACCTGTACTTATGAGTTTATGGGGTACGCAAATTAAATATACTTCACCTGTTAGTAATAAGGTACGTCTCTGTCCAGAAACCATCACTGCAGCGATCTTCTGTGTCCCAGTTAATTTGACAGACACCTGTAAAGTATGAAAGAAGATGCGTGAGAGTGTACTGCGTGTGTGTGAGAGTGTAGTGCATGTGTGTGAGAGAGGGAGAGTGCAGTGTGTGGGTGAGAGTATACTGTGTGTGTGTGAGAGTGTAGTGCAGTGTGTGATAGAGAGGGAGGGTGGTGTAATATAGTTACATAGTTACATAGTAATTGAGGTTGAAAAAAGACTTTCAGTGCATCAAGTTTAACCTTTTAAGATCTCCTCGGATCTGCAATATGCAGATTAGTTATTAATTAATTAGTTGTTAATTAACTGTTAATTAATTGTTAATCAACAATTGATTGTTTTTTCTGTTTGCCAGAGGAAGGTAAACAGAAAAAAAACAAGTGAAACTAAGCCAATCGTCTCATATGGGAAAAAAAAGAAATTCCTTCCTGACCCCAGATACTGGCGATCAGATTTCTCCCTGGATCAATATTCTCTCTCTAATTATCCATGATAACCCTGAATTCTCTTTTTAATTAGAAATACATCCAGTCCCCTTTTAAAGTTATCTATTGAATTTGCTGTCACCACCTCCTCTGGTAGAGAATTCCACAGATTAACCACCCTTACTGTGAAGAACCCTTTTCATTCTTTAAGGCTAAATCTTTTTACTTCTAACCTCAAGTCAATAGAAAACCTCTTGGCACAAAAAGCTCCCTTGACAAATCTTTATACTGACCCTGGATGTATTTGTATAAGGTAATCATATCAATATAGAGACTGCAATGTAATATAGAGAGTGGTTTGTACAGGACCACCTGGCTGGGAGGGTGGGAAGACACAGGGGAGAGAGGGGGGGTGAAGAGGGTGAAGACACACAGGTTGGGGGGACAGGAGTAAAAAGACACACAAGAAGGAGAGGAGGTGGAACAGACACAGAGGAGGGAGAGGGGGGAGGAGGGGGAAGAGATAGAGGGAAGAGAATGGTGAAGAAATAAAGGGGAGGAAGAGAGGGGGCAGAGACACAGGGAAGCAAAAGGGGGTTGAAAGAGATAGAGGGTATGGAGGGGAGATATAGGGTATGGAGAGGGTTGGGGAAGAGACATAGGGGAAGGATAGGGTGGGAAGAAACACTGAGTAGGGGGTGGAAGATACAGAGGGCAGGGAGAGGGTTGGGAATAAACACAGGGGAGGGTGAGGGGGGTTTGGAGAGTGGGGGCAAGAGACACACAGAAGGGAGAGGGGTGTAAAGAGACCAAGAGTAGTGAGAGGGGGTGACGAAAGAAACACATAGGGGAGTGTGGGCCAAGAACACAGGTGAGGTGAGAAGGAGGGCAGTGTTTGTTGCTATTTTTTCATTAGTGCTGTTAAAAAAAATAATATCTGTACTTATGCGTTTATGGTGTAGGCAAATGAAATATAGTGTACCTGCTTGTGAGGAATTGACTCTGCTGGGTTTTGAACCCTGGTCCCCAGGCTGCTATACCTCTTCCCTACCACTGCGCCAGCCTGCCTTTTGTGAATTCCGTTGAGACCTTATAAGCTTGACTCTGCTAGCAATTTTATCAGTACCTAAGTCTCTTCAGCTGTGTCTGGTCAGGTGTCTGGTCCTTGGCCTATATAAGGCACTTCCTGTCAAATGTACCTTGCCAGATTATTGTTGGTTCCTGATCCCTTCAATAAAAGCTTGTTCCTGTTTAACCTAAATTATATGTATTACTATTTTTATTATTAATGTGTTGAATTACATAAGGCAAACATATATATATATTTTTTGATAGTAATTAATCACTGACTAAATTAAGTGTTTACCTCTTATCTTTCTATGTATTTATAAGAAATCATAAAGAGTTTAGTGAGATTTTCCTAAAATATAGTAATTAAAAAAAATGTGTTAATTGTAATTAAATAAATTATTGATTTTACAATGGATAATATTTTAAAGTAATATGATAGGTCATAAATCCCAAAACAATGAATTTAATATATCATACTGTAAAGCATCCTTCTAATTTGCTGTGTTTTACTTCATGACCATATGTGAGTCCGTTAATAAACAGGCAGTGCCAGCAAATTTTGTGTCAGTGTAAAATAGAGAGACAGCTGCAAATTGTGAATTCATATTTCTATAATGACTATATGTTATACAATACAAATATATACAGAGTACAATGTGTTAAGTAATTTCATTGAAAAAAAAGAAGTATATATATATATATATATATTTATATATATATATATATTATCAGTTACTAAATGAATTAATTACCTGTTATATTTTTATGTATGTTATGAAAATCATATAGTTAAGTTAACATGTCTTTAATGATTAGCATGTGTTAAACAATGTTATAGTGATATTTTCCCCCATTTATCAATTAATACATTAATAAATATGAATACTTTACCTATTATCTTGCAATGTATTTCTTTAAAATCATTAAGAGGTAACAATCTCTTAATAAAATGCACCCTCTGATAACGTGGAAGGTTTGCAGTATTTATAGAGTTCAGGATTGAGGACAGACTTGCACATTCGCAGTTTCAAGCTTTTCCGCCATTTCATGGTGTAGAGTGCAGTTTTAGGGAGTTCTGAGCATGGTTAATCCAAAATTGCTGATATTACTTGCCTTGCGATTTATGCGTTGTTCGGGTGTGTTACTTGCCTGGTGATCGTATTTGTCGTATTTGTCGTACTGTGTTCGGCGGCATGTATTTTGTAAGTCCTGTGTGCCTGTCTATGCTGATTCTCGTTTTTATGGTGTTTCAGATTTTTTACACTTTTCTTCCTCCATTTTTTCCCTCACTTAGACAATTTTCAAGTGGCGAAAAAAAGGAAATATGGCTCAAATTCTTTTTCAAATTGACTCCTAAGCTTCTTTTCTCTCCCCCTGTGCTGTGTGTGTGTGAATGTTATTATTTGTGTCTACTTATTTTGCTTGTTTTTTGTGTTTTTGGACTTCCGTTTTTGAATGAACTGCGATCATTGCAGCCTAAGTGCTCTGTTGCTGCTTTGCCTTGCTTCGCGAGGTTCGCATGTGTGATGGCGACGCTGGCTTGCCTCGCTTTGTGAGGCTCTCAGTTGCGCCCTCGCTTTGCAAGGGACGCAACTGCATAGCAACATTGCAAACCTTACAAACAGCGCAAAGATCCACAACTATATATATGATGTGTTCAAGGGACTGAGACTACTGGAAACATTGTGTACTATATGCCATTACAGAGTTGAAAAGAACACTCTCACCCCAGTAAATGGCAGAAGATATGGTGGTTGAGTCTCTGAAAGTGTCATTTATAAAATGCTAGTATGTGGAGGAGCATTATATAGCCCAAAAAGCATTACTAGATATTGGAAATGGCAAATAGGGTTTGAAAAGCATTCTTTCCTACCTCCTGTCTCCATCTCAAAACCACTACAACTCATTAGGTCTTCTAACACTGCCAATCCTACCAGATATATTAATTAAATAGTTATATAGTTACATAGGCCCTCATTCAATTGCAATTTGGCCAATTGAATAGGGCTCTAAATAAGCACATAACCTATATTTTTTAAAGAAGTTTTTGGTTAGTAAACATCTATCCAAAAGCAAGGTTTTCACAAACTAAAAACTTATTGTAAAAAAATATGCTATGTGCTTATTTAGAGCCCTATTCAATTGGCCAAATCGCAATTGGATGAGGCCCATAGTAATTAAGGTTGAAAAAAGACTTTCAGTCCATCAAGTTCAACCTGTTAAGATCTCCTCTGATCTGCAATATGCGGATTAGTTATTAATTAATTAGTTGTTAAATAATTATTAATAGTATAGTATTGGAGGATGAATAAAGAGTTAGTCCAGCAAGTTTAACCTTTTTAGATCTCTATTGATCTTTTTAATATGTGGACTATTTATAATAAATTGTTAATTGATCCAGAGGAAAGCAAAGAGAGAAAAAAAAACATTGAAACTTTGCCAATTGTCTCATAAGTGGAAAAAAAGCTAAATTCCTTCCGGACCCCAGAAACTGGCGATCACATTTCTGCCTGGATCAATATTCCTTTGCTAGTTATCTAGGATAGCCTTGAATGCCCTCTTTATTCAAAAATATATCAAACCCCTTTTTGAAGTTGTCTATCGAAATCGCTGTTACCACCTCCTTTGGTAGAGAATTCCACAGTTTAACCACCCTAACTGTAATGGACCCTTTTCTTTGTTTAAGGTGGAATCTCTTTTCCTCTAACCTCAGAGAAAATCCTCTTGTCCGTTGAAAATCTCTTGCTACAAAAAGTTCACTTGACAAAGCCTTATATTGACCCTGAATGTATTTAAATAAGGTAATCATATCCCCTCGTAGACACCGTTTTTTCTAGCGAAAATAAGTGTAATTTGGTTAACTTAGCCCCATCCATTCCCCTTATTAGTTTTGTAGCCCTTCTCTGTACTTTTTCCAGCTCTAAAATGTCCTTTTTATGAAGTGGTGCCCAAAATTGTACTCCATATTCCAAATGAGGGAGTACTATGGATTTGTATAGTGGTAGAATTATATTTGCTTCCCTTGCTTCTATACCTTTCTTAATACATGCTAATATTTTATTTGCCTTTGCAGCTGCTGCTTGGCATTGAGCATTGCTACCTAGGTGGTTGTCCACTAGTATTCCCAAATCCCTTTCCATATCTGATACCCCTAGATTTGCTCCAATAAGATTATAAATTGCATGGCTATTTTTCCTTACATTTATTTGTATTAAATCTCATCTGCCATTTAGCCACCCATTTCTCTAATTTATGCAAATCCCTTTGTAGGGAAAGTACATCATTATCTGATGTTATTACCTTGCACAACTTAGTTAGTTAGTTCAAGCATAAATATCTTCTCTGACTATAGGCTTAAATTCAGGCTTAACATACAGACAGATCCCTCCTCCTCTTTTACCATTTCCCCTATCTTTCCTAAATGGGTTTTAACCATCCAGATTAACAGTCCAGTCATGAGATTAATCCCACCATGTTTCAGTAATGCCTATTAAGCCCTTTTTCTTTTACTGCTAATAATTCTAGCTCGTCCATTTTCCCAGGCAAACTTCTTGCATTAGCAAGCATACACTTTATGTTGCTATGGCTCTTCCGTTGTGAAGTGCTTGCCACTGTATTTTAGGCCCCTATTAATACCTCGCTACTGTCTATTGTAACCCTCCTCTTTCTCCTCCCCCATGGATAACCAATTCATCCCTTTCCCTCTCTACCCTATTTATCCCGATACTTTTACTTATACTCATAACTTTCCAGCCACTACCCAAGCTCACTTTCACTTTTGCACTATGGAGTGCCTGCTCCATAAACAACAAAACTACTGACCTGAATAATCTTTTCATCTCCAATCTTTTAGCCAAATAGCAGTCACTAAAACCTGGATCTCTTAATTTGACACTGCCCACCCTGCTGCTCTGTACTATAAGGGTCTGCACTTTAGTCGCACCCTGAGAGACAACAGACAGAATGGTGGTGTAGGATTTTTTTCTGACAACTGTAGTTTTCAGATCATTCCACCTATTCATTCTCTATCCTTCCCCTCATTAGAAGTTCACTTTATTAGATTTCGACTCAGCCTTTCACTACATTTCAGTGTCATCTATTGTCCCCTGACCAACCTTTAAAACATTGTATATATTTGTGTAGATTCTATCATGGCATGGCAATGTAATGTTTAAACTCTAGTGAGGGCTATTACTTATCACAAAAGTTACTCCAAGACAGAGGAAAAGACACCCAATATTGCCACCAAGAATATCTCCTACTTGGTGAAAAAATCTCTAGAGAGACCACCTTTTAAAATCTAACTTTTATTACACAAAATTAAAAGGAAATGTAAACTATGAACAATTGTTAGAGGATGGGTAGATTTTAGTAAAAGCAAAGCATTAACATCAGTTGCTAAACACTTCTATGTCAAACTTATATAGCAGCACCGTATAGTTACTAATATGCAGCTCCTTAAACTTTCCTAATTTGAGTCCTAGGTATTTAATTGATTATTGATTTATAATACTGAATAATGTATATGATATTATTATACTTGATGGGATGGTGTATACATTTTTTTGGTATTTTCTAATCGTTGTTGTTCTACATTTCATTTAAATTTTATGTAATAAAAGTTATATTTTAAGAGGTGGTCTCTATAGAGATTTAAACGCCCAGTAGGAGATATTCTTGGTGGCAATATTCTCTCTTTTGGTGAAACTTTTCAGATATTTTCCTACAGTCGCCATTTTGTCCTCATTGATATATATTTATTGAGCGAGTATATTCTATATTAGACTTTTACTATACTGATGTCTAATAGAAATTTAATGCAGAAGAGGACTTTCTCCTTAGAGTCAGTGTTTTCAATTTATTTGTAATTCTATTACTTACCACATAACAAATCTCAGTAGAATTTTAGATAGTGCTGTGGGTAGTTCAGTTCAGTTCAGCCCTGGATGAAGCTTTGAGCGAAACAGGCTGCTTTGTGTCTCAGTGTGATGACGTCATCACTGATTGCAGCATGTGTGTTTGTCTGACCACGGAGGAGCAAGCCCTGTTATTGGCAACTTAACAAGGGAAGTTCTTTCCATTATATTGATAGTATTGTCTTTTTTGGTAACATTATTTCTCTTTATAGCTGCCTCTCATTGCTTATATAGCTGTTTATATATTTTATTTATACCAGCAATTGTAGGAGATCAGAGTATAATTGTGTTCACAGGGGGTAATTGGTAGACCCCACCAGCCGTCAAATGTATGGAGAGATTTGGAGTCACATATTTGGAGAGTTTAGACTAGATTTTCCCCATGAGGGAGTAAGTGATGGGCTCCACAAACCACCATAACAGTCTTTGTAGGGTTCCCCTTTATTGCACATTTTATATATGATTTATTCTGATTATTTTTTATACATTGCAGACTGTGTAGCTTTTCCTTTATGGTTACACTAGCACTTGCACTTTATATGTTTATAGCAACTTATTTGTTCAGCACTTTTTGCATTTATAGATATACAATTTGTTTGTATCTTTCATGATTCTATTCTTTACCCACATAAACTGCTGATGTAATGTATATTGACAATGCACATCTGGAAAGGGGCAGAGTAGGTATCATTGATTGATAAGCATGAAACTATCTCCCATAATGGCACTAATACACTGTGGCTTTAAAGAACTTTTCAGGCCCCCCGACTAGGATCTTTTTGCCCGTTTCTCCAGCCCATGCTAGGGTAGCATGTTCATGTGCACTCCCTCACTGTAATGCTAAATAAAGTCCTGTGAGAGAGACCACCTTAAGACACAAAGGGCATGGGAGGTGATTGGCTGTAGCATTCTAGGCTGAAAATAGCACAGACTATAGCACTGTTAAATGGACACAAGTTTTGTTTTTTGATATGGGCATCTTTTATTTTTTACTCCTACGCCTGCACAATGTAGAGGCTCATTGTGTCCTGCAGCCTTCAGGCAGGCCCCCTTTGAGTTTAAGAGTCTTAAGGCATCAGCCCAAAGACTACTGGTGGGTAGGGACTAAAAGTCCTCTTGACTCTTATCCCCTTGCACCTTCTGGTTAGGGCCCTATAGAGGACACAACCATAGGGGCCCATACTTAAGCTGGGGGCACCTGAATATCTATCCTGGCCTCACAGGCATGGTTGGCACTTGTACATGGAGCACCTTCCATGAAGTAAGGACATGTCACTTGGGAGGAAAAGAACATACTGGTTTGATTTAATTACATTGCACAACTTAGTCTTATTAGCAAAAATCAAGACATTGCTATCCAGCCCTAAATTATTTTAGTATTGTATTCCATCTGTCCCGGAGCTTTATGTTCATAAGTAATTATTAGATTATATTTACCCCACACAAAATTGCTGCAGCTAGGACAGTCACCAAGAAAATATCCAGCTTGATCACAATAAATACACAGGTTTTTGGTCATTTTTTATTTTCTCTCTTGAAGGGTTAGTGACTTTTTAGCAGCAACAAGTTGCATAGGTTTGGAGGAGGACATAGCAGGAACTGTATGAAGTTCAAGAGAACCCTCTCAGTCCGGAACAATTTGTGACATGGTTCAGGCTTTTTCCTCACTCAGCTCATGCAAGCCTGCTTTGTAAATCTACCACGAAAGTGATCATTAAATGTGGTGGGCATGGATATGCAAGCCAGCCAGTTCATCTTTCGGTTGCACAGATACTATGATACAAAACTGATGGTTCATTCCATAGGGTGTCTGAGGCCTATCTGCGAAATTCAGCAAAGCACCCATGTCATGATTTTTTCTTGTGTGGGATATCATATATAGCCCCCATAACATCCCAAATTGTCTGAAGGTTTTCTAGATTTGGAGTTACCAAGAGATTGTGGGCCCTGCTCATAGGTTCCTTCTGTAGCAATGTGATCACTATTCTGTTGCAACAAATTCTGTAGCATAGGTATGTATGTGTCTTCAGTAGAAGCAGAGATGCATCCTGTACAGAGTTTTGTCTCCACTAAATTTATCGGAAGTACCTTTGGTTCTGGTTGATGAGATCAGTAGCTGTAAAAGTTACTGACCCAGAGACAGCTAGATGGCTTTGAAAGTCTTGCCCCTCCAATGTCAAAACCGGATGTTAAGGTTCATTCTGCAGCCTCAATCAAAGGGCTTAGTTGTTAAATGAGGACACTCGCAGCTGGAAAATGCTGGAGGCCAGGCACAATAAATACATGTAGGAATGTGCAGTACAGGAAAAAAATATAAACAGGAAATCAAGGCCAAGGCCAGGGAACATAGAGAGCAGCACAATCCAGATTCAAACCAAGTGGTCAGTGGTCAACATGGAAGAACAGAGCCAATGTCAGCAACGGGAAATAAATTAGAAATAACAAGAGGAATAAAGCAGAAGAGAGCAACACAACTGAGTACTGTCCTAATGGGCCAAAAGATTTGCATAGCCAAGGCATTGGTTAGAACAGGTGCAGGCTGTTCAGTTCATAGTTATTGCAAGAAGGCTCCAGCAATGTTGTTAGCATGGAGTATTGAAGCGGAAGACTGAGGTAAGTCTTTACTGACATTTACATCTGGTGCAGGACAGTGGAAAACCCATATTGGTGTGAAAAGTTTGGGTTGGTTTGATCAAGTAGTACTTTTCAGAAAGGGTAGTACATAAGTTAAACAGCAAATCTCATGGAAGTGGTGAGGACAAACAAAGTAAAGAACATGCATAAGGCTAACCTTAGTGGTTTACCTGCTTCTATAGGTACATAGAATAAACAAACTAGATGAAATCATTGTTTTTTTGTCATTTAATTTCAAGTGGATTTACTTGGAAATTATAAGATGTTAGCACAATAGGTACACATAAACTATTAATATAATTATATTTCAATGGGAAAATGTTTTTTGATTCTTAATCGTGTTCTCTTCTCAGTATCTTGTTAGATAGCAAATCTACCTACAGTATATATGACTATTTTAGCAAATATAATTTTATAAAAATAATTTCCTGGCTGCCAACATGTTCTGCAAAATAGTTTCAAAATGTTAAACATTTATAGCAAACAGTAATATTATTAAACAATGGAGAGTCCTTCTTTTGTTTCTGTCCGATTCTAGTAAGCATATTATCATTCCAAAAAACATGAATGTATAAAAAATTGATTGTCTAATATTAATATTACTATAATTATGTTTATATTATTACTACAAACTAGCATAATCTCTTAAATATTTTCAGAATTATAGCACCCACTTCTGAGGGTAGAAGACAAATGTTGTATCTCCAATATACTTATTCAAATGAATAACATATAAGTACATTTGTTGTTTATTTAGGATGCTACTCCTTAGCAGAGAGTTGCATAATATACAGTTACTCCAAGATATTAATATGATATACTGGTATTATAAATGAAATCACGTAGACACTGTATTCATTCAGAACAAAATATATGATATTCTTGTAAGGATATACAGAACAGTAGTCACAATTGCATTATCAAAATTAGATTTACCTGAGAGAGGTGAACAAATGACTTTCACTTTTTAGAACAGAATGATGAAAATCTTGTTATATCCTTTGCAAATGTTTCATCTAGAACAGTATAATTCTTTCCCCTCTGGAATCAAGAAATTCATCAATAGAAAGAAGAAAACACATTTAATACAGCCTGTGTTGTGTTTATCAATCATGGCATAATGGAAAAATGCAACCACTGTGCTAAATGTGATTTTTACAAAAAAGCAAACGCACTGCTTATTAAAATCCATATTAAAATGTGTTACTCTGTGCAGCTGAAACTATGAAAAAAATGTGTATTTTTACTATTTAATTTAAAGGAGTTCTGGATTGGTAGATTTATTTAAGAAGAACCACAAACATATTTTGAACATTTATATATCTTTACTAGAGCATACACCATTCACTCAAACCCAAAAAGTACTGAGAGTGGGGGGAAACTGGAGTACAAGGGGAAAAATCGGAAGCTAGATGAAGGTGTTGGATAGCCCAAGTCCATGTCGTAAAAAAAAAATTAGTTAGGGCACTAACAGAAGAAGGCAAAGACCTAGATGACTTTTAGCACTTCTTCTAAGGCACGGCCCCTGTTAAAAATGAACAGTAGGTTAGTACAACATATACACACAAAATAAAATTCAATAAACATAATATACATTCAACTTACCTTGGCGCAATGTCCCCGTGCTCCTCCTCTTTTGCCCCGGCTGGGCCCTTCAAGAATCTGCGCTCAAAAAACAACAAAAAAAATTGAACACCACACTTGCGGAGCTCTCCAATGCTAATGAGGCCCCTAGAGCCTTTTTCGGAAAGAAAATTGTCAATAGCACCTTCTGATTGGCTAAAATTTGGCCATTCTGATTGGCTGCAGCCTAATTTACAGTGACAACAGCCAATCAGAAGGTGCAGATGCCTTCAGCCAATCACCCCGTGGGGGTGTATCCCATTGTGATTGGCCAAAGGGAATAGCGCCTTCTGATTTGCTGTTGTCACTGCAGTCAATCTAATAATTATTTTAACTAATAATATATACCTTTTTTTAAGAATAAGTAATTTATTAATTATTTATTAATGTTGAATAATATAAATAAATATCCTTTACCTATTTGTAATTAACATTCAGCAATTAGTATCCTGAAGAGCTAACAATCTCTTTGGATTTTCAGGCAGCAGAAAATGTCCACTCAGACTGTCATCACCTGAGAAGAAAGTGTCAGCTCTGTGGCAAGTGTGCCCTATAGATAGGATGCGTGCGCAAGACAAACCCATTGGTTTAGGTGGGAAAGCCGCCACTTCAGAATCTTAATGTGTAAATGTGTAACTTAGTGTTGTAAAATGGCAGTGTTAGTCTATGTTTTACTCGTTTCGCAAGCATTTTGAGTCCTTCCTATTAGTATTTTTCTACCTTGTTTTCATTTTTTTTCTCGCTTAGCTGATTTTTAAGTGCTGAAACTACTTAAACTTGCGTTCCACCTCACTTCCAGTTGTCCTGGCTGTTTTTGTTTTGGGGGGGTTGTGTTTTTCTTGTTTTTTGGTTTGCTCAAATTGGCCGTTAACTTCGTATTTTTCCTATCACTTTTTTTTTTCTAAGTCCTGCGTCTCATTTTTTTTCTAAGTCCCGTTTTCGTCAACTTTTTGCAGCCTAAGGCAATCCCGAGTTTTGTAAGTGGAGGCTAAGTCCCACGTGTTTCATTACCTTCACTGCTCACAGGCAATGACCGCCTTTAGCGCTCATCGTCTAAGTGCTGCGCTTTGTAGTATTTTAACTGGTCGCCCCGCTTCGTGAGGCTCGTAGGCAATGAGCGTCTTTGGCGCTCATCACCTAAGTGTTGCAAGTTTTAGTGGTTTAACGGATCGCCTTGCTAAGTGAGGCTCGTAGGCGATGAGCGCCTTTTGAGCTTATCGCTTAAGTGCTCAGAGTAAACGGCTCGCCTCTCTACATGTTCGTCAACTGCTTTCCGCCTATGTCGATCCAGCGTTTTGTAAGTGGAGGATAAGTCCTTCGTGTTTCATTACCTCCACTGCTCGCCTCGCTACGCAAAGCTCTCAGGCAATGAGCGCTTTTGGCGCTCATTGCCTAAGTGCTGCGCGTTTTAGTGATTCAACATCTCGCCTCGCTTTGCGAGGCTCACAGGCAATGAGTGCCTTTGTTTTAGTGGTTTAAACGGCTCATAGTTCGACAATTATAATATGTGATTATCTGTGTTGTAAAAAATTTTATAGCAAAATGCAAGTTTATGAATGGGATGAAAAAATATATGTGTATTTATAGATTAACCGTTTCAAAGCTTAAATATAATAATTTAAAAAAAATTTTTTTTAAAGGTTACAAAAAAGTTAAGCAATTTCGCTGGCATCTTCCCATGTTAAAATACCATTGCATAGTATAAACTAATCTATACATTTTTTTTAAGTACAAATCAAAAGACAAGCTGACAGTGGGTATATGTTGACCTTACAAATTTCTGAGTGCCGAGGATACCATTTCTCTTTTGTTTATTAGGATGAAAGTACATTTCTCACTCCATTATTTTATTAGCTACTATCAATACACTAAATGTAATTATTCTGTTTAAATGTAACTGCTATTTAAATGGATTTGCAGCATGACAAATTCCCTGTGCTTACAGAACAACAATGATTAATATGCATTTATTGGACAAAGTTGTAATGTAACATTTTATTTTACACAATTACAGGTCTCTAAAAAGGCAGCATTTCTAAAACATGATTATATTATAAAATGCACAATTATATTATCAACTAAAACTATAAACTGAAACTTTATTTTCGCAGCTACAAGGTAAAAGCTTGTTTCTAATTTATCCATGTTTAAAGAATGGGGGATTATTACTGAGATATCCATGTTGATATTTTAAGCTATTGGGCTTCAAAAATATGTGCCTAATAACAATTAAAATGAAAATCACCATTTATTAAAGGTACATCTAAATTTCCTGGATTATGCTTGCATCTGTTAGAGGAGAATTAGTAGTGTATGACAACATTTTTTTGCATGAAGCAATCCCAAAATAAAAATGAATTAGCTTATTTTAAAATTAGCAAAATCTCTATTGTTTTTTTTTACATTGTATCAGTCTCCACTTCTGAGGCTAGATCTCTGCCAGCACTACTTCTGCTTCATTTTTTTCTACTGTTTTAACATCTAAGTATTATGCCAACATGGAAAGGTAAAATTACTGTAGAAAACTCCCAATTCACTTTTTCATAGTTGATGTTAAGAGCTAAAAGATATTTCCTCCTTAAATGTATCACTAGTTTCAACAGCAGAATGGTTTGCTGCAATGTTCTGTTTTCTAATTAAGATTAATGACTGATTTAGAACAACAGAACATAGGTCATTGATTATCTGTCTTTAATGTTGCAGGATTAACAGATTTTTCTGAACAGTTTATTGTTTAGAAGTCTAAGCAATAATAAAAAAGTAAATAAAATACATTTTTATTTAATTTGTTATGCATTTCATGTTAAATTAATCACCAAAATATGACAACACCTTTTAATATACAGAAATAACAATTGGAAAGCACGTCTTCAAAAGGAAATACTAGTTTAACAATGAAAAACAATTAGGAACAAAAAAGAAAAAACAAGCCATAGTATTAAGTTTCCAATGGGTGCTTATAATCTGAAACTGATGTACAACTTTCCTGAAGTCAATGAATGAAATGAAGCAACACATGTTTTGGACATCTAATTACATTTATCATAACTAGAATTTAATTAACTATTTCTTGTAAATAATTATTTATTTACTAAATATAGTAATGAAAATGTTTTAGTATAATTTTTAACCTTTCCATAGTTATATCCTTCTAAGTGTGCTCTTTAATGTCAGATTCCATAGAATATGACTGAAAAAAGAATATACATGGAAAGTGCTTAGGTTACTGTATTAACTCTGTAATCAAAAGTACCCAATTTTCTTCTAATAGAGTAGACAAAAAGCTACACAAGAGAAATATGTGGACAAATATGAACGTGTTTTAAATAATTGTATTAACTGGGCAAAATTAAAGCAAATAAATAAAAATGATACTTGTGTGAATTTATTTGCTATAGATAATATATATTTGAATAAAAAAACTTGAAAGTTTGAATGCAGAAATGTTCTTGCTATAATTCTGTAGCACATTGTTTTGTAAAGAGATATTCTAATCCTGAAAAAAAATCAGAAAAGTCAAAGTTTAGGAAAGGGAAGGGTTGAAATGGTTAAATGGAAAAATGGAGTGGCCAGCTGTTTTGAGGTTAGTGTCTCTCATCTAGGAACCAGTCCCCCTCTGGTGCAAAGCAGTAACCATGAAACAGCTACAAAACTACAGTACAGAACCACATTGCAGAAAACAATTATCAAGTACCAAAAGTGCATGGATAGAAAATCCTCAGGGTACATATGCATCAAGCACAAGATGGAGTGAGTGGCCTTCCATCCCAGAACCTTCTACATACTTCCTTCACTGACATTGTAGCAAACCCAAATACGTTGCATCAATATACATATGCATATGAAATTTTAGGATACCAGGCAAGCCCATTTTAAGGATTATAAATAGAACAACACTCACTTTTTTTCACAAGGCGTTATGGAAAGAGCAATATATTTGATAGAAACAATTAACATCTAATCAACCAATTATCACCTCTTTGCAACAATTAATAGAAAATGTATATTTAAAAAATTAGTTCTCTATTTTTTACTCAAAAAATTGTAAGTGCATATACTAGACTGTATTCTTTAACAGGGTCATTGCCAATGATAACAATGTTGAGAACTATAGAAACTGTAACAAAGGTTCATATTTCTAAAAAAATAATATGGTTTGCCAATTACATTTCCAGGAAAACTGTTACATAATATTTACATGCTAAATTTAGCACAGGAAACAATAATGTCTATGTTCATATCTCATGTAATATATTGATCATTAAATAACAGTAAATGCACAATTTATACTGTAACTGACTATTAAAAGAAGCCAACAATTTCAGCATTTACATACTTTTAATTTTAGTTCACTGGGTTCTGTTGCAGGATATCACAAATAAGATGTTTCAGTCACTTGTCTAAAATGCATATTTAAGATAAATATATATAATAACAGATATGTAAGTGGTATATGTCTATTAAAGGTGGAAATAGAGTTATGGAATAGAAATATAGCACTAACAGGTAGTGGGTAAGATAGACTGTCAAGACGTACATAAAATATTATATTCCTATTGAGTAATCAAGTGTACTATATTGAGTTAGTAGCCAGCACTGCTACCATAAGGGTCTATGTGTCACTTGATTAAGTGTAAAACATAATATTGCAAATAGTGATAATACTGTCATGTAAATTTGTATAAAATTATATATCAATTACCCACATCCATGTCACGGCAGAGGAAGTCTCACAATCTTTACTAAAGGACCAATAAAATGCTTAAAACTGGTGGACACAAAACCTAATCAAGGACACTTCCGGTTGATGTGATTACAGTTCACAGTGCGTCGGAAGCAATTAAATTAGAAAAGCATGCAACTACATGGCCGAAATCCAAAACCATAAACCATGCACCCGTGAGTAGCAGTTCCAATCATGATCATTTACACAAGCCCGGAACTCCCAATGTAGAAACAGCCAATAGTAAATGAGACCGTCATCATAATGTTAGTAAAACATGGAAGTTACATGTCAATCAAGTAGTATTTACTAGTCTGATATGCGATCGGACTCGCAATCCCGCAATGTACAACATAACATAAATGAATAAAGTAAATGTTCTAGTCCATGTGGGTAGCCTGATATGTATTAACCCCTTGATTCCTGAGATTGATATAACATGAATAAAACAACGTAAAAAAATATTTATTAACAATTTGCAAGCTTGAGACTGTTGTGCTATTCATTTTAATGTCTTTCATTGCTTTCCCCGTATTTTACGGTGCGTTATTGATTTTTTATTTGCTTTTACAGTGCTACGAATAGGTGTTTAACCCCCTTGCGAGTCCTCTCTAGTACTCGTAGGATTTTGGGCTACATTTGCCATTTAAGGGTGTGACAACAATTACAGACTTGAGGAATTGTAGCAAGTGAATAGCGATTTGCGATTGTAAAATTTACGGGCTTGAAAAATCAAAGGCTTTGCTGTGTCGGAGTTATGATTTTGGCAACCACAGTTGTTTTTCAGCCTGTAACCCACAGATTGTTTGCGGATAGCTAAAAGAGGCCAATTTATTAGCCATAACTTTTGTGGGCTCCCTTACGGGCTTCAGTAACTACAATTTGTGGAATTTAATGAGGCCCTAAGTGTGTTGAGAAGTTTTCCTCATTAACCTTCTGATTTCTGCTGGAATTAAGTTTATTGGGAAATTGTATTTCCTCCTAAATAAGGAGGGCGTTAAAAAAATAAATTGAATATAATTTTACCACTTGATAAAAGGTATAGGGATATAACCTACTTTTGTAAGAAACTACAGTAGAAGCTAAATGTTAAGATTATTGATATTTCCTCTATTCACAGCCTTAAGAATAATTAATGGCTCCAGTATACATATTTTAAATAGTGTTGATGATAAGGGTTATATATCCCAATCAGAACATGGCTGTTAGATCCGTTATGTACTTATATTGGAATTGTATTGATCAAAGGTATTTAGTATTAATAATATCTGGTTATGATACTGCAAGCTATGCTCTGGTATTAATAAAGAAAACATTTTTAAATGTTTTGGTAGAAATCTTATGCGTCTATAATGAGATAAACAATTCATAAACATATTAAATAAATTGAGATTATTTTTATTATTTTTACAGTTTATTAATAACGCACCAACATATTCCATAGTGCTGTACATAAATTAGGTTCAGACAATGATAAATACAGATTAACATTTAGCAAAGGAAGGAGGGCCCTGTCTTTGAGCTAGGAATCCAATGTCCATGGTGAATTCCCAAAGTACTTAGGATAGAAACTCTAAGATATACAATCTAAGATATAGTGAGTGGTAAAAGAGGGAGCGAGAGGTGATAAGCATGTTAGGGTGGATGGTAATACGCTTCTTTAAAGAGATGTTTTTTTTAAGTGAGGTTTTAAATGTTTTGAGGCAAGGGGATAATCTGGTGGAGCGAGGCAAGGAGTTCCAGAGACTAGGGGCAGCACGAGAAAAGTCCTGGAGGTGGGAGTGAGAGGAGGTGACAAGAGTTGTAGAAAGAAGAAGATCATTAGCAGAATGAAGAGTGTGGGTGGGGAAGTATTTGGAGATGAGAGCAGAGATGTAAGGGGGAGCATTATTGTTGAGGGCTTTGTATAAATGTCCTGGTATAAATGTCATACTTTGAAATTTAGGAAAAGTTTTACATGTATATTATAATAATTAACAGTGTCTGTAATGCTGATGCCATTGAGGGTGGAGCCATGATATCATCAAGGGGGTGGGTCATTATGTCATTGAGGGGGGGGGACCTGAAATCAGGTATAACAGGTGCCATTATACAGAGACAGTACAGAGATACACACCACACAGAGTGACCAAGCACAGAAAGAAAAACACACAGCAAAGAGAGACAGATGGCAATGAGAGAGAGTGATACACACTGCAAAGAGAGAGATAGACAGGACAGAGAGAGAGAGAGAGGGGCAGAGAGAGACAGCAAAGAGAGGGACAGCACAGAGAGAGGGAGAACACAGAGAGAGAGCGACATAACAGAGACAGCAAATAGAGAGACAGACAGCAAAGACAGAGGCAGCACATTGAGAGAGCATAGCAAAGACAGAGACAGCATAGAGAGAGAACCAGTACAGAGAGTGAGAGAGAGAGAGAGGGAGAGAGACAGACAGCAAATAGAGACAGACAGCACAGAGAGAGACATCAAAGAGAGAGAGACAGCACAGAGACAGACAGCAAAGAGAGACAGAAAGCACACTGAGACAGAGACAGCACAGAGATGGACAGGCAGCAATGAGAGAGGCAGCACACACAAACACACAGAAAGCACAGAGAGAGAGACAGCAAAGAGAGAGACAGGCAGCACAGAGAGAGAGAGACATGCAGAAAATAGAGAAACATAGCACACTAAGAGAGACACAGACAGCAAAGAGAGAGCACTGAGAGATAGAGAATGCTCAGAAAGAGAGGAAGATGGCAGAGACAGACAGCAGAGAAAGAGAACAGAGAGAAAGAGCAACAGCACAGAGAGATAGAGATTGAACAGAGAGAGGCAGACAGCAGAGAGAGAGAGGGATAGAGAGAGAGAGAGACAGAGACATGGACAGCAAATATAGAGACACATCACAGGGAGACACAGCACAGAGACAAACAGCACAGAGAGAGAAACAGACAGTAGAGAGAGAGAGAGACAGCAACGAGAGAGAATCCACCATACAGCTAGGGCCACCACACACTACAGTACGTGGCATAACATCACTATTACACACCTCAAAGAGAGAGAGAGACAACACAGACAGACTAAACACAGGGAGAGAGACAGACAGCCAAGAGAGTGAGAGACAGACAGCAAAGAGTGAGAGAGAACCTGCCACAGAACTCAACAACACTACACCACATCAAGGTGCATAACAGCACATTTCAAACCTCAGAGAGAGAGAGCACATAGAGACAGCACAGACAATTCAAGATACAATTCTTTTATACCGTCGTTTATGACTGGCAAGTTACTAGTAGTATTAATAATCAAGAGAATTGATGCAGAATCTATATGCATCCACTTGGGACAATATGAAATTGTGGCTAAATGCTTTAAAGAGATTGGTATATATCATAGAGTAAGATTGGATGAATTGTAGGATCAGAAGAACTGCTACTCTTTATGGGGTCAAGGACTTTGGTTATTTCAACGTAGAAGCTGTAATAAATATGATTTTGTAATGCTCCTATATAGGTGCAGCATTAAGTGGTAAGTGTCAAAATCCTCTTTATTAACTATATTAACTAAATAAAAGATAAATATATGAAAAAATCCCCCAGTCTGGCAGAGATGATTATATATAAACATGGGTGAAAAAAGGGACACAGAAGGACAATAAAGAAAGACAATAAAGAGCTTAAAAGTAAGACAACAACTTGAATTACCCAGTTGCCCTCCTATTGTTTGAGCCTTTTATAGTTTGGTTATCCAATCAAAAGCTAAACACAAGGTAGTTTGAGATTATGTTATTCAGCCAGTGATTAAATGGGTGTTGTCTGTTGACAGAGCCTGTGTGGCTATGAGATGATTTGATTGGATATGCAGGTCACATGACTATCCAAACCCACAAAAGAATGTAAATAAGGAAGTTGAATTATTGTTGATCTATCCTCATATATTAATTCAAAATACCCTAATAAACATATAACAAATATGCCAAACGTATTATTTTGTTTCAATAAAACCACCTAACAGTCAATACAGATAAAAAGGGCCCATAGGATTGGTATTGAGAGAAGGGCCATAGAAAATTCTCAATTTTCAGGAAAAAATACAATTGATGCAGGCTTATAGTAGAATACTAGACACTATTCCATATGAAAGCTCTAAATTAAGACTATTTAATGATTACTCAGCCAAAGTGTCACATAGAAGGAAGGAGTTTTTTTATTGCTGTAAACACCTCTTTACTGAAGGTAGAGCATTTGCATTGCTGTATCCCGCTAAAATCTGCCTAAAAACAGAGAAAGAAACTATGGGCCTTATACAATTGAGCAATTGTTGGTTAAGGAAGCCCGTAATGTAGACTGTAAACTAATTTGCTATTCAATTGGTGTCTTTTAGCTACCCGTAAATGATCTGTAGGTTACACACTGAAAATCCATGCGTTTGTCAAAATCGTAACTTCTGACCCATCTAAGCCTTTGATCTTTCAAGCTCGTAAATGTTATAATAGCAAATTGCTATTCAATTGCTACAATTCCTCAAGCCTGCAAATGTTTTCTCACCCGTAAATGGCAAATATAGAAGAAAATCCTATGAGTACAAGATAGGACTCAAAAGGGGTTTAAATACCTTATCGTAGCACTGTAAATGCAAACAAATAATCAATACTGCACTTTAAAAGATGAGGAAAGCGATGACATTAGGATTAATTGCACAACATTCTGAAGCTCGCAAATCTGCAATAATTTTTTTCACTTTTCATTCCCGTGTTATATCAATTTTGGGAATCATAGAGTTAATACATTTCAGGCCACCCACATGGAGTAGAACATTTCCTTCATTCATTTTAATTTTTTTGTACATTGACGGATTGTGAGTCCGATCGCATAACGCACTTCTAAACCGCTAATTGATTGACGTTTAACTGTCATGTTTTATTGATATCATGATGACGGTCTCATTTACTATTTGCTTTTTCTAGATCAGTAGTTATGACCTTGCTTAACTGATCATGATCACTCTGAAATGCTACCTACGATTGCATGGTTTACGGTTTAGGCTTTTGGCCATGTAGTGAGGGGTTGTTCAATTGAATTGCTCTGTCACTGTTGCAAATGTCAAGCCGGCAGACTTACAGCTGGTATGAAGGCTTGCAATTAAATAAGGCCCTATGATTTTAGATGAAGCAGATGACGTTTTTAAATATCTGAGAAATGAAGAATGGGTTAGTTGGAGAGCCCACATTTAAGATACATTAAATATAGAGGATGGTAACAGAATATTTATATTGCTGCAATAGTCAGGGGTTACTCAAGAATGAAGAAAATATTAGTAGCAATGTTGAGGTACAACTGTATAAAGTGATATTAAAAATGGTAATAAAATATTTTTGTAATGGACTGCTTCCACAGTTGGGGAGAGAGCTGGTTTGCGAGGAGGTAAGAAGGGAGGTAAGTCATGGCAATGAGAATTATTTGAGAAAGTGGGCAAGAGACAGTCTTTGTGAATAAAATATGCAAAATAGTGACATGGAAAATAGGTGGCATTAATTCCCCTATTAAACATAAAGCTATTTTGAATTCACTGAAAAAGATGGGAGCATATATAGCTCTAATTCAGGATACTGGTCTCAATATAAAATAACATAATACACTGCAAAGAGAATGGGTTATAGAAGTAATCTTTACAAACTATGAAAATAAAAAAAATGAGAGGCAGCAATCCTTTAAAAAAAGAGATTAGCATATAACATAAAATACCCAGGTTCAGACAGGGAATGCTGCTTCATTAATTTACACGTAGTGGTAGTACAGTTGAACTTCATTATAGCCAATTTATATGTCCAGAATCAGGGTCAACAAGCTTTCTTTGATAGTTTGCTAGTCCAATCACTGTATTTAGCTGAATTCCAACTTATCCTGGGAGGGGATTTTAACATAACCCCTTGGAATGTTCTAGATAGACTAAGGAGTTTAAAGCCCAATAAGGTAGCACTAAGTGATCTAAAACACTGTAAATGGGAAACTAGAGTTATTCAGGGGTAGGTGAAGAATTTGAGAGTAGTTGATATTTGGTGGTTTTGAACATATAGAGAGACTATACTTGCTATTCTATATTGCATAAATCACTTTAATGTGTAGATTATTTTTACAATATAGTCACACTTAATAGACAAGTTAGAAAGTCGTCAAATTAAAAGTATAACAATTTCAGATGATGCACCCGTTCAACTCAGTGTCTAGTTAAGACTTCAAGAAAAGCAATGTTGAGTGTGGAGATTCCCTACAAAATTAATAAAGGATCTGGATTTTATAGATCTTTTCAAAAAAGAAATGTGAGGAGTTTGTAATTAATAATTCTCAGCACAAAAGTTCTCCACAGCTATTTTGGGAAACTTCTAAGGTAGTTCTAAGAGGTAAAGTCATCACATATAATATTTCAAGAAAGAAGGTTTTCAGGGAGGAGTTGTTAGCCCTGAATCAGAGACCTTACAGAATGCTATTTTAAATTAAAATCAGTGAAATGAATGTAACATGGAACTATTGTAATGCAGAAGGAGCTAAAGGCACAAAGAGTATTATGCACTATGTACAAAAGAAGCTACATATTATGAAAAGTCATGTTTTGGTGATAAAATCAAGCTTCCTAGATTAAAACCAGAACATTTGGAGATCTTAAATTCCCCATTTACAGAGGAGGACATTTCTAATGTAATTAAATCACTTCCTAAAGATGAATCACCCAGACCAGATGGGTGCACAAATGAATTTTACATGACCATGTTTGATCTTATAAAGTTTACTCTCCTAAATGTAATGAATGATTACTTTGTGAGGAATTTAATTATGTCATATAGGTTCTCAGAGGCAAACATAATATTCTTGAGGATAAAGGACAATGAGGAGATAAGGCAGAAGAATACCATCCAATCTTGCTTCTTAACATTGATTACAAAGCTATTAGTGAATAGGCTAAAGCAGTTCATGAAGGTCCCCTATGAATAAAGATCAGACAGGATTATATCTGGGAGAACTATGATGATTAACATCAGGAAGTTAATGGGGGTAATTCAGAATGTTAATGAAAGGGATATAGAGAGGCCCTCTGGATCAGTCTGGATATGGAAAAAAACTTGTGAACAAGTTATTTTGGATTATATTATGACCACTCTTGGTTAATTTGGTATTAATGATACATTTTGGACTATAAGTAAGATGATTTACTCTAGTCCTATGGCCTTTAAAAGGGTTATGCAATTAGATCTACATTACATTACAGAGAGGTACGAGACAAGGGTATCCTCTTTCCCTCTACTGTTTTATCTGGCCATAGCGTCTAAATTGCTGAGTGCTTATGAAGAAATATCAATAATTGGTATTCAGACTCAGCTAGCTGTATATGCCAATGACCTACATTTATTTGTGAATAACCTGAGAGCAAATCTTCCTAAAATTATGCTGAATACTGATAGTTGCATCTTTTTATGGCTATTCGATCAATCAGGGAAAATCTGAGGTATTAGATTGAGTAGGCCATAGGACATCCCTTGCTGTTTGTTTAAAGGAAAGCTGAATCTATAAGATATCTACTATACTTGGCAGAGGTGTCCCGTAATAAAAAGCGCAACGTTAAAAACGCGCCGACAGTACACCAACTTCATTAAAATGTTCAGTATTAAAGCACGCACATGACAAATGCGCGCGCCCCCGAGACAAATGCGCACTCCTTACAGACAAATGCGCTCCGAAAGTAAGTGGTGCCCTCTCCCAGCTTTCTACAGACCTCATCTGACCATACCACCATCTTTTCTTTTTCTCCGCCATCCATTCCTTGATGTGATCCAATATTTTCTCTTCCTCTGCCATTATCTATCCTCAGATTGTGGCGCTGATCTGTTCTGTGACTGTACCCTTATCCATCCTCTTCCCAACAATTCTCTTCCTGTACCCAATCCTTTCTATCCCTATACCCCATTATTATGATCCTGTGTCCCATCCTTTCTCCTCCTTTGCCCACATCCTCGCTCTTCCTGTGCTCCCTCCTTTTTCCTCTCCTCCTGTGCCCCCCTCATTCCTTTTCCAATGCCCTAATCCTTCCTGCCCCTGTGCCCCCACCGATCCCCTATGCTTCCTCCTCCAGTACCCCATCCATCCTCCTCTGTGCCCCCATCCTTCCTCTCCCTGTGACATAAACGATCGATTCACCTGCATGCATCCTGCGCTCCCTCGCTGCACTGTAACGTGTAATCCTGAGCTCTTCTGCGTGCAGTTGACGCTGTGCAAATGTCACCGCCCTTACGTCGGCCCGCATTTTGTGAGAGCTCTATAGACGGGGTGCCACTTGGCATGAGACATGATAAAAAATCTCTACTTTGAATTACAACTCACTCATTTCAAACACATAAAGAGTCCTTTAAATATGGAGTAAGCTACCGCTTTATTAGGGAGAGTCAATTTAATAAAAAATATTGTATATCCAAAGATTCTATTCCTAATGCAAAATCTATCTTTAATGATCCATAAGAAAGGCATTCAAAGAAGTTATGGTCTATTCAGGAAATATATATGGAATAAAAGAAAATGTATAAGTCTGGGCAATTTGTGGCCGTTGTATAGTAGAGGGGTGTTAAATTGCTCAATATAGCATGGGCTAATGGAGTTATTTAATCAATTATTTAATCAAAATTAGTATTGAAGTGGCAGAGAAAAGGTGAGAGGTTTCAACTGGGAGATTGACCTTGTGGGAAAAAAAAACTACCTCTAACATAACCTTAAGGCAAACATTCTCAGGCAGGTCAAAAAACAATTTACTAACTTTACTATGATAAATGCACAGAGAAAACTGTAAGTGCTCTCTGTGGTGTGAATCTGTTTTAAATCTCTGTTTACATGCAAGTATACCCTGTATCTTAGCTTTTGCAATGCCAGCGCATGGTGTGCCAGCTCATGGTGAGAAGCACAATCCGATTAATAGGGCAGCTTTCCCATGGACACTGCACTGGCCAGTTAACCCATAGCTTTCCTCTTTAGGTGAGTCCAGAATTGTATTCCTGCAAAGGTGACTTTGTTTTTGCTACAATCCCAGGAAGGAGCTGCACCTGAGCACTCACCAAACCGGAAACACAATTCTATTCCCTCTGAACTTCCAGAGAGGTAAGAGCATAAACCTGGATTTTCTGCCAGTATAGAAAAATAGAATCTGTTCCTTTCAAACTTGAGATATAACCTGTCTGACAAAGCCTTACTACACTTCAATGGCGGACACACCCTGCAACCTAATTGGTTGTAGTAATGCAGTAGCATGTGGGCAGTCAGTTACTCATGTAAACAAGTATTTGATTTGATTTGATTCCTCAGTGAAAAATTCACATATTTCATAAATTCAAAATGTATTTCAACATGCTTTTATGAGAACTTCACAGTGGCGTGGTCCAAATTGTGCTGAATTAACTGACCCTTTAGGTTTAGACAATATAGAGTGTTTTATTGATCAGGACTTCAGCTTCTTTAGCTTCAGCTTCATTAGCAAGGCAGTGGTCACCTTGGAGGTGTGTTTGGGGTCATTACCATGTTGGAATACTGTCCTGCGACCCAGTCTTTGAAGGGAGGGGATCATGCTCTGCTTCAGTATGTCACAGTACATGTTGGCATTCATGATTTCCTCAATGAACTGTAGCTCCCCAATGCCGGCAGCACTCTTGCAGGCCCTGACCAAACATATTACACATATATCTATATGTGTATATATGTTTTCTATAATATGTTGTGTTGATTCCCCTATATGCTTTTACATGATGATGTCAGATGCTGCCTCCACTCTCTCTGCATCACTGTTTGCATTCAAAATGAGGGTTTCATCTCATAACAGTATTTTTGTGTTCTTTGTGCCTTATCCGTTTATCTTTTTAGGGATTTTTTCAACTACCTTTCCTGAGTTTAGATGTATACTTTTGGTGGTGGGAGTGTCATGGTCTGGGCCTGCATGAGTCCTGCCAACACTGGGGAGCTACAGTTCATTGACGGAACCATGAATGCCAACATGTACTGTGACATACTGAAGCAGAGCATGATCCCCTCCCTTCAGGAGACTGGGCCGCAGGGCATTATTCCAACATGATAACGACCCCAAACACACCTCCAAGATGACCACTGCCTTGCTAAAGAAACTGAAGGTAAAGGTGATGGACTGGACAAGCATGTCTCTAGGTGGGGGATTGCAAGGTCTCTAACATCCACCAGCATTGTAATATCATCATGGAGAAGTGGAAGAGGACTACAGTGGCAACCTGTGAAGCTCTGGTGAACTCCATGCCCATGACGGTTAAGGCAGTGCTGGAAAATAATGGTGGTCACACGAAATATTGACACTTTGGGCCCAATTTGGACATTTCCACTTAGGGGTGTACTTACTTTTATTGTCAACTCTTTAGACATTAATGGCGAGTTGTGTCGAGTTATTTTGAGGGGACATTTTAGCAGAGTGTTATTCCTTCAGTGTTGTCACAGGAAAAGATATAATAAAATATTTACAAAAATGTGTGTGGTGTACTCACTTTTGTGAGTTACTGTATATATTGCATTAAAGCTGTGTAATAATACAGCATGCATAAGCTTAAAGGAAGCCATGTTTGATGATGGCTACGGAATGAAGAGCGAGGCATTTGTGGACATATTTGTATGTCCCAGCTCAACTTCCCAGAATGCAGTGTAATAACTGTTTTTTCTCGGAACTCTGAGCTGGAAGTAGGTTTTTTAACTTGCTTTGGACATTCAAGTGTGAACACAGATGTACATTTTATTTACTGTACTACTGTACGGTGGAGGGCTTCTATCGCTCTTTTGCCCACCATATTATAAATGATTGTTGTGGTGAACTACCTACTCATAATTTCCACAACACAGGCTGAGATCCCGCTCCATGCTGATGATAGCCAGTAAGCTTGAAACATGTACATGGATTGGATACTCAGCCTGTGTTTATTCCAACCTTGGCTTTGCATTAAAGCTGTGTAATAATACAGCATGCATAAGCTTAAAGGAAGCCATGTTTGATGATGGCTACGGAATGAAGAGCGAGGCATTTGTGGACATATTTGTATGTCCCAGCTCAACTTCCCAGAATGCAGTGTAATAACTGTTTTTTCTCGGAACTCTGAGCTGGAAGTAGGTTTTTTAACTTGCTTTGGACATTCAAGTGTGAACACAGATGTACATTTTATTTACTATATATATATATATATATATATATATATATATATTATACATACATTTTTTTATTGGAGCGACAAACGTTCAAGAGGCTTAACCTGCTTTTATCAATTTATTAGATTGCAGTATACAATGACACATTTTTCATTGGACAAACATATTAGGTAGAGTGACAGCTTTTGAGTCATAAACCTCTCTTTATCAAGTCAAAGGCTATATGGTATTGTCACTCACTCTTGATTATTCATATATATATATAGATTAATAGTGAATATTACATTATACTGTGATACCTTTTGTATTGGACAAACACTTAATAGGTTAGTTCTATGGACATGATAATCCACTCTGAGAGCAGCCTTTCTTAGCTCACTTATGCCCTTCACAGGAAGAATATTCTGCAGTATATCAGTATATCACTCAATAGAGGGATTCAGCCCTGAAATACAGGCAATTCTACCCTGAACAAGAGAAAAAGCAAACCCCAGACGTATGTTTGGCTTTACTTGGCCTCGTCAGTAAAATGTAGCTGAACTCCCTAAGGCACAATGAGCATGGAGTTCACTTCTGGAGGAGAGACAGAGAGACGGAGAGACGGAGAGACGGAGGGAGGGAGGGAGCACGGCGAAGGGAGAGAGAGACGGAGGGACAGAGAGAAAGAGAGAGTGAGCACAGAGAGAGAGAGAGAGAGTGAGCACAGAGAGAGAGAGAGAGAGAGAGTGAGCACAGAGAGAGAGAGAGAGAGTGAGCACAGAGAGAGAGAAAGAGAGAGTGAGCACAGAGAGAGAGAAAGAGAGAGTGAGCACAGAGAGAGAGAGAGAGTGAGCACAGAGAGAGAGAGAGAGAGTGAGCACAGAGAGAGAGAGAGAGAGTGAGCACAGAGAGAGAGAAAGAGAGAGTGAGCACAGAGAGAGAGAGAGTGAGCACAGAGAGAGAGAGAGAGAGAGAGTGAGCACAGAGAGAGAGAGAGAGAGAGTGAGCACAGAGAGAGAGAGTGAGCACAGAGAGAGAGAGAGTGAGCACAGAGAGAGAGAGAGAGAGCACAGAGAGAGAGAGAGAGTGAGCACAGAGAGAGAGAGAGAGAGTGAGCACAGACAGAGAGAGTAAGCACAGAGAGAGAGAGTGAGCACAGAGAGAGAGAGAGAGAGTGAGCACAGAGAGAGAGAGAGAGTGAGCACAGAGAGAGAGAGAGAGAGAGAGTGAGCACACAGAGAGAGAGAGAGAGAGTGAGCACAGAGAGAAAGAGAGAGTGAGCACAGACAGAGAGAGTAAGCACAGAGAGAGAGAGTGAGCACAGAGAGAGAGAGAGAGAGTGAGCACAGAGAGAGAGAGAGAGTGAGCACAGAGAGAGAGAGAGAGAGAGAGTGAGCACACAGAGAGAGAGAGAGAGAGTGAGCACAGAGAGAAAGAGAGAGTGAGCACAGAGAGAAAGAGAGAGTGAGCACAGAGAGAGAGAAAGAGTGAGCACAGAGAGAGAGAGAGAGAGAGTGAGCACAGAGAGAGAGAGAGAGAGAGCACAGAGAGAGAGAGAGAGAGAGAGCACAGAGAGAGAGAGAGAGAGAGAGAGTGAGCACAGAGAGAGAGAGAGAGAGTGAGCACAGAGAGAGAGAGAGTGAGCACAGAGAGAGAGAGAAAGAGAGAGAGTGAGCACAGAGAGAGAGAGAGAGAGAGTGAGCACAGAGAGAGAGAGAGAGAGTGAGCACAGAGAGAGAGAGAGAGAGTGAGCACAGAGAGAGAGAGAGAGTGAGCACAGAGAGAGAGAGAGAGTGAGCACAGAGAGAGAGAGAGAGTGAGCACAGAGAGAAAGAGAGAGTGAGCACAGAGAGAAAGAGAGAGTGAGCACAGAGAGAGAGAGAGAGGGAGCACAGAGAGAAAGAGAGAGTGAGCACAGAGAGAGAGAGAGGGAGCACAAACAGACAGGGTGCACAGAGAGAGAGAGAGGGAGCACAAACAGACAGGGTGCACAGAGAGAGAGAGAGAGAGGGAGCACAAACAGACAGGGTGCACAGAGAGAGAGAGAGAGAGAGGGAGCACAAACAGACAGGGTGCACAGAGAGAGAGAGAGGGGGAGCACAAACAGACAGGGTGCACAGAGAGAGAGAGAGAGGGAGGACAAACAGACAGGGTGCACAGAGAGAGGGAGCACAAACAGACAGGGTGCACAGAGAGAGAGAGAGGGAGCACAAACAGACAGGGTGCACAGAGAGAGAGAGAGAGGGAGCACAAACAGACAGGGTGCACAGAGAGAGAGAGAGAGGGAGCACAAACAGACAGGGTGCACAGAGAGAGAGAGAGAGGGAGCACAAACAGACAGGGTGCACAGAGAGAGAGAGAGAGGGAGCACAAACAGACAGGGTGCACAGAGAGAGAGAGGGAGCACAGACAGGGTGCACAGAGAGAGAGGGTGCACAGAGAGAAAGAGAGAGTGAGCACAAACAGACAGGGTGCACAGAGAGAGAGAGGGTGCACAGAGAGAAAGAGAGAGTGAGCACAAACAGACAGGGTGCACAGAGAGAGAGGGTGCACAGAGAGAAAGAGAGAGTGAGCACAAACAGACAGGGTGCACAGAGAGAGAGGGTGCACAGAGAGAAAGAGAGAGTGAGCACAAACAGACAGGGTGCACAGAGAGAGAGGGTGCACAGAGAGAAAGAGAGAGTGAGCACAAACAGACAGGGTGCACAGAGAGAGAGGGTGCACAGAGAGAAAGAGAGAGTGAGCACAAACAGACAGGGTGCACAGAGAGAGAGGGTGCACAGAGAGAAAGAGAGAGTGAGCACAAACAGACAGGGTGCACAGAGAGAGAGGGTGCACAGAGAGAAAGAGAGAGTGAGCACAAACAGTCAGAAGACACATTTTTAAGACAATATTATACTGTTATTTTTGACGGGCAAGTGACTAGTCACTATATACTGCAATACTCTGGTGCTGCTCCAGAATTGCTAGTGTTACTGGAAGAAGAAGAATAACTTAAATATAGCTTTTAATTCCCTTAAGCATAAATTAATTTGGTGTTTGCATGTACAGTTTTAAATTATGGGTTGTACAGGTAATGAAAAGAATACTCTTGATAATATCAGTATCAGTGAATTACTGACTTTACATAATCTTGGTTGTAATCTTGCTGATAGATCCATGTTTGGCCTCAGAGTTAAAGTTATTTTGATATTAATTTTATATATAATATTGAATTAACCTATGCCTGTTAAAATATGTCTTGATTATATTATGCTTTCTCCTGTTAGCATACTTCTAAAATATGTATTTATCAACTTTATTAATTGCCTTTTAAGTAGGATATACTTGTACTATTTTCTTTTGAAGTATGAATAAAAAAACATGATTTTTTTCTGATATAAAGGAATAGCTTCTTTATTTTATATTATTAGTATACGTATCGCATCACATATTTGTGTGTGTATTTCTAGACTGAACCGTTAGTCATTGTTGGTCATCCACTACATTGTATTTCTGTATATTGCAGCTGATATACAGAGCCATTGCTATGTAATGTTGGTCATATCATTAATTAGGAGTAAATCTTTGGTGAACAGGATTGAGGAATGTGTTCTATGATTGATAGTGTAATCTCCAGTAGGGTCTCAGGCCAGTCCATGTGCAGTAAAACCATGTGTTCCAAAGGCTGTGGTTGTGGACATTCTGGCACTCTGGAGATCCTCCCAGGCGTTATAGTCCAGTACTGTAGTGGGATTATCACCTATGGCTCTTGCCCTGGCAATTTCTTTTTTCTTGACTATGTCCCAGCAGTCATCTTTGTTGTGTTTCTAGCTCTTGACTTCCTGATATGAACTCCCACCACCGTGACCTGTGCTGTCACCTCTCTCAACATTCTTTCCCCCTGACCAGCTCTGACCTCTCGGTCTCCGTGGTGGATATGCCAGAAGTCATGGATTGTGTTTAGGAGGCAATTAATTCCTCCTGGGGGTTATTTCTGACCTTATGCTTTTACCAGCCTTATGCCCCCTAACTGTGACTGTGGATCAAAACCTCCCTGAGCTAGTCCTGAAGCCTAGTGATCACCCTATCCCTCTTCAGTGTCTCGTAGATGTGAACTTTTTATTGTCAACAAGCTTTCTTTTACAAAAATCTTATATGTATTCATTTGCTATTAGATTTATTTGGACGAGGTAGAAGTTTTTAAAAATATATAGTGGATGTATTCTACAGCTCATTCTCAAGGTAATGATCTACTTTTGCCTGCGATTGTTCACACACAGGAAAATTAATAAAAAACAAAAAGTCCACCAAAATTCTTACACACCAAACTGTAAAAAAAAATAATGTAGCTTCTTTGTTGAGTTTAAAACTAGAATACATCTGCAAATACACCTGCAAAAACATAACATCTGTGAGCCACTGTAGTTAGGATTTATGTAAGAAAAAAGAATGATGCTAACATTATTAACAAACCAGCATTTCTTTGCTACAAAACACTTGCCCTCCTTTTGGTACTGGTTCCCCAGAAAATACTACATTTCAAGCTCCAGACATACAAAGCTTTGCATGGTCCTTGTCCTGAATACCTGAAGGAGCTTCTTACCCTATACATCCCAGTTCATGCATTCAGAGCTACATAATATCTGCTAACCATGTGTAATCAAGAAGGCCCATGAACAGTAAATAAAAATAAAATAAAAAAAGACCTAAGACACCTCTTTTTTTCTAGTATTTTGAGTCATGTACAAGTAATAAAAGTACTACAGTATATTTTAATGTCAATTTTTAAACAGCCTACTTTTTAGAAAGAATCAAGGGTTAAATGGCTATTTAGTCCTATTAGATGCTGTATTTGAACTTTCAATCCATTTATCTCCTTTTTGGGGGTAGGTGTTCATCTAATCAGTGCTAGAATATAGCTAATAGACATACATTTGATTTATTACAATTATTTGGCCATTTTCTGAATTTTATTTTATATAGCGATGTATAGGAGCATTTCTTCATTTAGCTTTTTCCATTTTGCCCATATAGGTAGAGACCTGTAGATCAATCAGGTTTTCATTGCATGCATTCAGCTACTGAGTATCCTTGGTTTCTTACAAGGAATGCAGGAAAACTGCTCAAATCTATTTGGTTTAACAGTTTTTCTATTTTCCTATGTTCACAGGATGAAGATCCTAATTTCTCCACCAGACCTCATGTTACAAGAAGACTTGTTAAAATGTATGATGGTTCTCTCCATCAGACACTGCCATCCATTCTTCACTCTCATGTGTAGTTCTACAATTCAGTCACACTCCTAGCGAGAAGCAAGGAGGTGTGTTGTTGTTTTTTGTTTGTTTTTTTGCTTTGGATTTTACACCTCCTTTCATTGCTGTAGTTTTTATATATCTCTACATAAAATCTTACCTTGTCATCTCCCCATTCCCAATATTTAATCAATTTCTTCTCCGCATAAGCCTCACTGCATTCGTCATTATCAAGACTCTCCTCAATTCATTACTTATAGGGAGACTGGTGGTGGAGTAACAGAGGTTTATTCACTAAATGAAATACTTTTGTACAACTTGTTTGTTTGGTGTATGAATGAATGGGAGAGATGTTTTTTAATTTTTTTTTCTTTGAAATGAAGCTGATTGAAGAGGTAACTCAAGTTGAATCTAAAATATATTTCCCTAACATGTATGTTATATGTATTTTTTTTTTTAATTGCATGTTTATATGATGTATTTGTTATACAAAGCTGTAAAATGTATAATTTAATAAAATGTACTTCAAATGCAAGACTCTCCTCAAGAACTTAAAGAACCTTCCAAACTCTAGACTCAAAACAAATGTATTTAGGTCTAAAAGCCTACTCAAACCACCCTCACCGGTTATGATAATGCCAACTCAATATGCAAACCACAAAAGTCACCTATATCTGCTCTGCACCATTAGATAGAGGGTGAAAATCATAGTGAAAAAAGTTTTGAAAATTAAATGAAGAATTGGTGGAGTTATGATCAGTTGAAATCTGCCTGTTTCAGT
Source organism: Discoglossus pictus (assembly GCA_027410445.1). NCBI lineage: Eukaryota > Metazoa > Chordata > Amphibia > Anura > Alytidae > Discoglossus > Discoglossus pictus. Next base: position 379,199,545 of record CM050166.1, on the reverse strand, counting down.
GAGCTAACTGTATCTGAATTAGACTTGTGTTTTTTTTATGTGAATAATAATTATGTGAAAATGTCTGTATACACACACACACACACATATATATATATATATATATATTTATATATATATATATATTTATATATATATATTTATATATATATTTATATATATATATATATATTATATATTTATTATTCAGTATAAATCTATTAAGTTCAAAAAATGTAGTTTTGTTTTTAAAGCAGAGTGTGTTTGTCTACTCTAGTGGAAATTGGGTTTCATAAAAGGTTTTCATCAGTAATTAATTGACTTTCACTTTTTTATTAAATAATGAAATTATTAACATATACAGTAGAATCACTGTTTTCCAGCACGCAACTAACCGGGACTCTCAAGCAACCAGCACCAATTCACCATTTTCAAAAAACTCCCACTAATCTGGCATAACCGGCACTATCCGAAGTTCTACATCTATTTGAACCTCATAACTATAACATGTTAAATTCAAATCATTCATTGATATTGATACACCGATTAAAGGGATTCCTTTATGAGTGGCAGGAATATGGGAACATATCCAGCAGTCGGTAGCATTCAGTTTCTTGGCAGTTTGTTGATGTAGGAGCCAGATGGAACTTATACGCTTCCCGCCATACATGAAAGTATAAAAAACACAGAAAAACAAGCAGAGCACTACATGCATTTTAGCAGTTTGTTAATCCTTTTTGTCCCCAGTGGCCTCACCATTTGAACACAGTTTTTTATCACTGACCTGGAAATCTACTAGCTTACAGTGGGAAGTGTGTATCCAGTTTGGTTTCCCTTCCACCTTGACTGAGGTGGGTGTGGTCAGTAATACCTGGTATGGGCCATCAAATCGGGGGTCTAAATGTCTCCTCACATCTCTTATTGACCAACCAGTCTCCAGGGTGCAGGGGGTGAGTTCTGGTTATTTCTTCTGGATCTGGTAATGAAGTAAAAACTTTTCCATGCAATTTAGTCAGTTGCATTTATAGCTGAACAACATATTAGGTTAAAGAAGCATACTGTCCATGTAGTTCTTGTGGAAAGAAAAGCACTGTCAGTGGTGGTCTGCAAAAAAAAAACACAAAATGGCCATGTTTTCTCTTACTGACTCAGACTGACTCTCTTCCCTCTGCTGGTCTGTTCTTACTGATGTTGTCTTAGTCTCTATAGTAAAAATACCTTGGGCCTTTTGCTGTCTCTGACAGGATTCTACAGCCCATCTACTCCAAGCTGCTTTCTCATTTGGTTCTACTAATTTTTGTTTGACATTTTTTAGAGATTCTCCCAGCTTGGTAATTCAAAGGTTCCCCCTTTGGGAATCCCAAAAACAATTCCCTTAGTCAGCTTTCTCCACTTTGTCAGATGCCAGCTGAACCACCAACCCTATTTCTTACTCATACTCTCCTGGGGGGTTGGAGGACTATTTGGATGTCCTTTACTTGAGGGTGACGCAGTATCAACATTGGTAAGATAGTTTCCCATAGCCCGGCTATGATGGAGGGGACTCTTACCCTTCTCTCTCTATTCTTAGAGACATTGTGGCTGTGGCTGTGTATCTGGCCTCTTATATCAAAGTCAAACCACGCTAAGGCACTTGACCTAACAGTCTGATTATTAATGGGAGACAAGTCTGCAAAAGCTCTGGGACATGCCCTTTAGTATGGGAGAGTACAGGCTCAAATCAGCAAGATCAGGGTAGCTTAGCGACAAAGCCGAGAGTTGATCAAAGATCAGGGGTTCACTCTCATTCTCTGGAAGTAGCCCTGTACCCAATAGCTGCAGTGGACTGAAGCCAAATTTAACCAACAATGCCCAAAGGCCGAGCACAGGGGGTACCCAAAGACTTTGCACTTACAGACCAAGGCACACTTTGTAAGAAACACTGCATCAACCCACACTTAACCTATGATTTTTTTCCCTTTGCTGTGCAGACTATGGTTAGTTACAAATTACTTGACAGACTCAGAGAGATAGAAAACATTAGTGTCTGTGGATGATAGGGTCCTCTTTCTTAGCACATCACTGCCCCAACTGTCTCTCTCCATAGAGGTGCATCTTGAGGCAGTACAATCATACGCCGTAAAGGACCTCTTGCATACTGGTACGGTGGGTTTTATGCACCAGTATCCTCACTTACACATTCATAACAAAAGATGTTAAAACATAAAACAGTTGTTTCAGGTTCTTGGGAGGATTGTACTTATGACAGGGGACAGAGGGTTTAGGAATCAGAGGAAGGGATAGCAATTGTGATACAAAGGTTCTCACCTATTAGAGGCATGGGTTGGTCTCCAGTCCTCAGTTTCCAGACCTGATTCCGTCCGTTTAATGCTTTCACCTCCCGGGTTTTGGCACCATAATTGTTGAGGCAATAAGGCATGTGAAACAACTGGTCCAAATTAAAAAAATATTATTATTGTACAATGAAGCAGGATTACAAAACAAAGTGACAGAGTTTTAGCAATTTCAAAGTAATTCAGATGGCGGGGCACACAATCAGATAAAACAGTGTCTTTTATACTGTTTGAAGATATCCTAGTAATGTGTTTTAACCAATCCAAGTCTCTGCACGTTCTCCAACTCTGAGTTTCCTTATCTTGTACTCACAGAAGTTGGGTGGCTGATCTCAGCAATTGACAGTAAAGTTGTGCATGCAACAGAATAGATAAACCAAGCAGAAAAACAATTGTTTAAAAGTGGCTTTTAAGCATCAATATGATATTAAGCACAGGGCAAGATATGGGCAGTTAATATTTTCTTTAACAAGGGCATACAGGGTTATCATGGATATCTAGAGAGGGAGCAGTATTTCAATATTTTTGAGTTTCCCTTCCTCTGGATGATTTGACAATTAACTCACGTATTACATGGATCAGAAGATCCAGAGAGATTGAACTTTGCTCATTGCAATCAGCAGCGCCATAAGACATGAGAGCCTAGTGAGGCGAAGCAGCCACTTAGGCTGCAATGTCAAGCGCACAAATCTAAAAACTCCACCAAAAACAAAATTCATGTCCAAAAAACGTATAACACGCTCACACACAGCACAGGGGGTGACACAGGAAGCCTGGAAGTGAGGTTGCAGGTGAATGAGAACCATATTTGCCATTTTACATCACTCCAAAATTGCTTAAGTGAGGGGAAAAATGGCGGACAAAAAACATAAAATTTCCGAAACAGCATGAAAACGAAGCTCTGCAATGCCAGGCATGCAGGACTTACAACATACACCACACAAAACATAGTAACACCTACACGAACAATACCAGGCATGTGGGAGTTCGAAAATACGCGCGAGGAACGTAAAATCGGCCATTTTAAATTTACACCCTGAAATGGCGGAAAAATAAATAAATAAAATTGGTAAATTGTGCACGTTTGTCCTAGTGCTCAATCTGTAAATACTGGAAAGTTTCCATAATTATCTCCCTTTCTCCTCATATAATGAACTGAGTGCCTGGACGTTATCAGAGGACAAATTTAATTAAGAGATGGTAAACTCTCTATTATTCAAAGATAATAGATAAAGCATAATTATTTATTAATTGTTTCATTTATTAGAGTAAAAAAAATAGTACATTTCCAAATTAGATAATTTACAAGTTAATGGTCTGATTTATCACATATTATACAGTAATTGTCATACTGAGATTCGTTGTCACGTTTGCGTGCCCCTCGTAGCGAGGTGAGCCGTTGAAGAACAGAAGACTTCTGAGCTTGGAGCACTTAGCCAATGAGCCCGGAAGGCATTGAAACATGCAGGACTTATCCTCAAAGCAGTTAGGAAACATGGGATTGCTTTAGGCTGCAAGTAGTTGAGGGGCGCGGAAAAGAAAAAAAAATTACAAGCTTGCAAAAATATGAAGTTAACGGCCGTACCGTGCAAACCGAAAAACAAGAAAAAGACAAAAAATAAAACAAAACAAAAAAACATCACACACAGTTGGGGGGGGGGGGTGATGGGGGGACGGACAGCCAGGACCTCTGGCGGACGTCAAAAATTGAAAACGAGACTACACGCCCCTGAAACACTCAAAACATTGCCAGGCACATACGACTTTTACTAAGGGAATGTACGAGGTACAAAATACTTTGTTACAAAGGACAGAAAATGCTTGCAACACGCGTAACACATACACAATCGTCGCCATTTTACAACACTAACTTACAAATAATAACATTACGATTCATGAAATTGAAAACATTTTATCATTTACACTGCACTAAAAAAAATTGTATATCTAACATTGTACTTATATATCTGTCTTTGCGATGAGCACCAAAGATGATCGTTGCAAAGCACACAACTTGAAGGACACAAGGGGAGAGGATCGCAATGAGCGCCAAAGGTCCTCAGAGGAGCAAAAGCTTTACATTGTGTGGCAAACAGCATTCCCATGGCTTCAAATTGTATTGCCCCGTCATTTTTGATGGGCAAGTTCCTAGTCACATATATAGATGCAGACCAAGGATGTTGGCCACGTTGCGAAGGTGCTCATTGCAGACCTCGCAATGAGCGCCACAGGTGCTTATCTCGAGGCTCGCTGGACTGAGACTGCAATGCCTTTGGCGCACATCGTGGGGCCTGTGGGACTTTCCCTCCCAACATCCTGTACGACTGTACAGCCCCCACCCCGTTTCCTTGGTTGGCCCCTCTATCCAGCCCCGTACGAGAGAGCAGCAGAACTCACAGTAGCCTCCACCTAGAACAAAGTCTCAACAAAATACTGCAACACCCGGGAGAAGGATACTGCCCCAGTAGCACGCAATGCGTCTTCCCATGCTCCTGTCCCTGCTGCCTGGGTCCCCGGAGGAGTACTGTCTGCAAACTGGGGTTACCGAAGTCACTAAATCCTGCCACCTTTGTGACAACACCAAACCTGCAGCACGGAGCAGAGTACCTGACCCTCCAACCGGCCCCAGCGCAGCTCCCACAGTGGATTACTGTGTGCAGGCGGGTGGTTATTGGGGTGACTAAGCCTTGCTTGGGTCTGGACCCAACTTTCCTCTCATACCCGGGGCTATTATACACCGGTATGCTATATGAATAAACATCTGTTTTTTACCACTGAGGAATCCTAATATTTCGGTGAAACGCATTTGGTACTTTTACTTTTTTTTTTTTTTTTTTTTAAGCATTGTTGATGCTAATCTTTTTATTTCACTAACATCTTAGTATGTTCACATGTATTATTCATTTCTATATTGTCTAATTATACTGCATTGTCAGTGTACAGTGAACTGCCATCTGTCTGTGGATATATATATATTTTACATATATTTTTGTACTTGGTAAGTGCTTGTGCATAGCACCACTTACAAGTCGAATAAAGAGACACTATATTGCAAGACTGTGAGTGTCCCTCTTTTCTCTATACACCCATACTGCCAAAACAATTATCATTGGACCAAAGGATCCACAGGACCCTTGGGTTTGATACCTGAAAGACAAGCATCCTGGTTGGTGATTTCCATGAGGAAAAACAACATTGATGGCGTGCTCCATACCTCATTAGATGAGGTTGACAAATGTGAGTCGACTCTTGCTTTTTTTTACCGTTTTGAAATACCATCATTTATGTTGCACTAGGAGGTGGCGTGCTTCTCTCCCCCTACCTTCTTGGTTTTCCAGTCACATATCTACATCAGGAGCACACCACATGAACAGTGCCCCAAGAGGAAGCTGCAAACCTCAGCAACCAAAAACTACTTAGAGACTTTGCTAAGCCTTTTTTTGGGGACTCTTTTGGTCAGGACTCTGGACTTTACCCTCTGTTGGTACGAGAATTAGATTGGGTTCAACAGCGCTGTCCACCCAGTATCGACCTAAGTGTCATACCACCTTTTTGTCTACATATATACATTACAATACAGTAATATACATAATAAATACAGTTCAAATATACCCCTATCTTCATACTATTTAACCCTATCTATGTACAATAACCCCTAACTAAAATACATTAAACCCTATCTACAATACAATAAACCCTATCTAAAATACATGAAACCATATCTACATGCATTTAAAACCCTAAATCTAACCTAATATAGAATAAATAAGACCACTTACCTTGCCTAGATTTCCCTTCAGGGATGATGGGTTTCATGGTGCAGGTCTCACACCTAGGAAAAAAAGAAACATCAAATTAGTCCGAAATTCAACACTACATAGAAAAAACTAACATTCTAAATATACTAAATATTCAACTTAACTTTCCAGCATGTCCCCGTCATTCTTATTGTCTTCTCTTGCTCGCCCCTGGAAATAAATAAACATTACATTAGTCACAAATACACATACAATAAACATACATTAAACTTACCTCAGCGTGATGTCCCCGTCCTCCTAGAATGAGGCTTCTAGAGTTGCTTCTGGTATAAAAAAAATCAGTATGATGCCTTCTGATTGGCTAAAATGACTGTTAATCAAATTTCAGCCAATCAGAAGGCACCAAGGTATGAGCCAATCAGAATGGGATACACCCCTATATCCCATTCTGATTTTCTGTTGGACCTGTCAATCTTTTAGAAACCAATCAGAAGGCACTCTAGCCTTCAGCCAATCACTGCGAAGGGTGTATCCCATTTTGTTTGGCTGAAGGCAAAAGTGCCTTATGATTGATTTCAATAAGATGGACAGGTTCATCAGCAAAAAAAAAATATTCTGTAGTGGGGGGGGGTTGTAATGCTCTTTTTTTTTTTGTATTGTAGCTTTTTTATTTTCTGTGACTTAGTTTTTTTATTCTTTATAATTTGTGGTATGGGGGTTTAATAGGGGGTTAGGAAGGTAGTGTAGGTGTTAATAGGTTAGGGTAGAGGGGTGGTAGTTTAGATTTAGTGGTTTATAAGAGATGGGGTTAATAGGTCCAGTTAGGGTTAAATAGGCCCAGGTAGGGTTAGATAGTCCCAGTTAGGGTTAGATACTCCGTTTAGGTTTAGATAGGCCTTTTAGGGTTCGATAGGCCTTTTAGGGTTAATGAGATATAGTTAGTGTTAATAGTGTAGTGCTTAGACTTTGTGTCATAAGGGTCTTGGGTGACCCTCATGGCACTTATAGTTTTATTATAGTGGGTTAATTAGTGTCCTATAGGGGTCTATATAAACCCCTATCGGACTCATGTTGTTAAATAGAGGGTTATGTATTGACCCCCTTGAGTGATAGGGTTAATTAGGGTCTTATGGGGGTCTGTATTGACCCCCATGAGTGACAGGGTTTATCAGGGGCTTATGGGGGTCTGTATTAACCCCCATGAGTGACAGGGGTTATTAGGGGCTTATGGGGGTCTGTATTGTCCCCCATGAGTAACAGGGTTAATTAGGGGCTCATGGGGCTCTGCATTGACCCCCATGAGTGACATGGTTAATAAGGGGCTCATGGGGCTCTGCATTGACCCCCAGGAGTGACAGGGTTAATTAGGGGCTCATGGGCCTCTGCATTGATCCCCATGAGTGACAGGGTTAATTAGGGGCTCATGGTGCTCTGTATTGACCCCCATGAGTGACAGGGTTAAACAGGGACTCATGGGGCTCTATATTGACCCCCATGAGTGACACGCTTAATTAGGGGCTTATGGGGGTCTGTATTGACCCCCATGAGTGACAGAGTTAATTAGTGGCTCATGGGGCTCTGTATTGACCCCCATGAGTGACAGGGTTAATTAAGGGATTATGGGGGTCTCTATTGACCCCCCATGAGTGACAGGGTTAATTAGGGGTTAATTTTTATTAAGCACTGGTCCTTTCAGTACCCGCAAGGTGGAAAAAATTTATTTTGAATGCAGCGGGATCCCCACTGCAAGGGTTTATGTGGGGACCATTTGGGGACGCCCAGCATTGTGGGGTTAATTTAAGGTGCCAGTGGGGGTACTTACAGTAATCTATTAGTGTGCTGCGGCCCTTTAAGGACCCATGGCGGGGAATTTAAACTTTTTAAATGCAGCGGGAACACAATCGTAACCCCCCCTGCAAGGCTTAATTTAGGGACCCCTGCATCATTGGGGTTTAATGTAGGAGTGTGGGGGGTGGGGTTTAGGTGCACTGGGGGCATATCGGGGACCATACGCAAGGGCTTCTAAAGCCCTTGCTCGTTCTGCATTTGCGGTTGCCGAGCTGGGATACTTCTTCTGAGTGGGAGGGAACAAGCAAATCGCTAAATAGCTACAATTCTTCAAGCCCACAATTGTTGTCACACCCGTAAATGGCAAATTTAGCCACAAATCCTACGGGTACAAGAGAGGACTCGCAAGGGGTTACATACCTGTTCGTAGCACTGTAAATAAAAAATCAATATTGCACTTTAAAAGATGGGAAAAGCGATGACAGACTTTAGAATTAATTGCACAACAGTCTAAAACTTGCTAATCTGCAATACTCGAGTATAAGCTGACCCGAATATAAGCCGAGGCACCTCATTTTACAACCAAAAAACGGTAAAAAGGTATTGACCCCCCTTATCATCCTCCTCCTCCTTCCCCCATATCATCCTCCTCCTAACCCCCCTATCATCCTTCCCCCCCCCCCATCATCATCCTCCTCAGCATGTGCGTATGTTTTCACCCCCTTTGTTATGAAGCCCATAACAAGTTCTGGTGCAACCAATTACTTTCAGAAGTCACCTAATTAGTGAAATGATGTCCACCTGTGTGCAATCTAAGTGTCATATGATCATTACATATACACACCTTTTTTGAAAGGCCCCAGAGGCTGCAACACCTAAGCAAGAGGCACCACTAACCAAACACTGCCATGAAGACCAAGGAACTCTCCAAACAAGTAAGGCACAATGTTGTTAAGAAGTACAAGTCAGGGTTAAGTTATAAAAAAATATCCAAATATTTCATGATCCCCAGGAGCACCCTCAAATCTATCATAACCAAATGTAAAGAACATGGCACAAGAGCAAACCTGCCAAGAGACGGCCGCCCAAAAAAACTCACGGACCGGGCAAGGAGGGCATTTATCAGAGAGGCAGCACAGAGACCTAAGGTAACCCTGGTGGAGCTGCAGAGTTCCACAGCAGAGACTTGAGTATCTGTACATAGGACGACAATAAGCAGTACGCTCCATAGAGTTGGGCTTATGGCCATAAAAAAGCCTTTACTTTCAGCAAAAAACATAATGGCATGTTTTGAGTTTGCGAAAAGGCATGTGGGAGACTCCCAAAATGTTTTTGCACTAGGGCCATCTATTCACTAGCTCCTCCACTGACTATAAGAATTACACTTCAATGTGCCATTAAGTTTTATATAAAGTAAATATTCATTTGGATTCAAGGAGTCTGTTTTAACTTCTAAATGTTTGCGAACTCCTGATGCCACAAGTCTTATACAGGTAGGATTTTTATGTTAAAATCTGTTTTTGGTAAACGCAAACAGTTTTACTGTACAAAATGTAGAATAACAAGTTGTTTTGCTTTGTAAATAGTTTATTTAAAAGATAAGGAATTAGGTCTAAATGTTTCTCTCAAGTAAGTGGCAGGGGATTGATTTTGTTTGCTTTGTATTTATCATAATGAAATATTTAATTAAGGAGTATTTAAACACATTTTTAAATTTACTCTAGGGATACCAGGATAAATGAGTGTGATGCACAGTCATTATATATAAAAAAACATGTTTTTAAAAGTAAATTCTATTCATCTTACTATACTAAGATTGTATCTATCACACATTTTGTAACAGCTCAGCTTTGGCATATTGTACCTCAGTCAACAAGCAAACCTGACAAAATAATGTTGATGTGTGCCCCATTAGTGATGTCGCAAACATCAAATTTTCGGTGCGCGAACAGCGGACGCAAACTTCCATCAAATGTTCGCAAACGGGCGAACCCGGCAAACCGCCATAAGCTTCAATGGGCAGGCGAATTTCAAAACCCACAGGGACTCTTTCTAGCCACAATAGTGATGGAAAATTGTTTCAAGGGGACTAACACCTGGACTGTGGCATGCCGGAGGGAGATCCATGGCAAAACTCCCACGGAAAATTACATAGTTGATGCAGAGTCTGGTTTTAAGCCATAAAGGGCAGAAATCACCTAACATTCCTAAATTGTTTGGAATAACAAGCTTTAAAACATCAGGTATGATGTTGTATCGATCCGGTAGTATAAGCGTTACACCCGCTTCACAGTAACAGACCAATCTCCCCGTTTAATGCACCGCAAACAACCACAAACAGTCCCTTTGCACAACCGCAAACTCCCCATTTGCACAAGGTTGGATACCAAGCTAGCAATGTCCCGTTCCTTGTCCTTACTGATGTCATTGAAGGTCTCTTTCTCCACCCAGCCACCAAGGGTCCCCGAAAGGTGACAACAAGCCCCCTGGGACGCCTGCTGTGTTTGGTCTTCCACCTCCTCAAAGCCACCTTCCTCCTCTGACTCCTCTTCTTCAGACTCCTCTCTCTGCGTTGCCTCTGTCTGCGTTATTATAACGTGTGTACTGTTAAGTAGTACTATTCCTATCGGTTTAATCCCTGTTACGTCCACTATTAAGGGACGTGTATATGGCATGGATTTTTGGAAGCGGGAGATGGAAAAAGATGCTTGGTTGGTCCTCCCACTTCAAATTTGGGGCCCTGCGCGTGCAATCTAAGGTGCCACCAGATAGGAGTGGTGTTTTCAGTTGTACTATTTATTCCTATTAGTTTAATACCTGTTACGTCACCTTTCAGGGGACGTGTATATGGCATGGATTTTTGGAAGCGGGAGATGGAAAAAGATGCTTAGTCGGTCCTCCCACTTCAAATTTGGGGCACTGCGCGTGCAATATAAGGTGCCACCATATAGGAGTGGTGTGTTCAGTTGTACTATTTATTCCTATCACTTTTATACCTGTTATGTCACCTATCAGGGGACGTGTATATGGCATGGCTTTTTGGAAGCGGGAGATGGAAAAAGATGCTTGGTCGGTCCTCCCACTTCAAATTTGGAGCACTGCGCGTGCAATCTAAGGTGCCACCAGATAGGAGTGTCACTGTGCACTGGCAAAAGTTGGCAGAGTAGGCGCTGTAGGCCTCACACACAGGCCTGTAGGCAGGCAACTGATATTCAATGGATTACAGTAAAAATAGTGTTGTTTTATGTCACTGTACACTACAGTTGCACCAGATATGACGTATCACTGTGCACTGGCAAAAGTTGGCAGAGTAGATGCAATAGGCTTCACACACACGCCTGTAGGCAGGCATATGCAATTAGATTACACAGAAAAAAAATATAAAATAAAATAAATGATGTTCTAGCCCTTAAAAGGGCTTTTTGGGTTGCTGCCCTTGCAGCAGATATCAGATGAGTCCTTCAGGTCTGTAGTGGAAGCTAAATACACAGCCTGGCTATCTATTTCCCTATTAAATCTCCAGCAGCTACACTATCTGTCCTCTCACAATGAATGCAGCTTCAGAATGATTCTAAAATGTATGCTGTCCTTCAGATGGAAGGCTCTGGAAGGGAGTGTATGCTGCTGATTGGCTGGAATGTGTCTGCTGACTGTGAGGTGCAGGGTCAAAGTTTCCTCAATGATAAAGTATAGGGGGCGAACCGAAAAGTGCATGTGTTTGCCGTCCGATGTGAACGCGAACATGCCAAAATCGCCGCGAATAGTCCGCCAGCGAACTGTCCTCCAACATCTCTAGTACCCATTATACTAAAATTGTATTACTGCATCTTATGGACCAAATAGTATTCAATTTACTAAATAATTTTAAGAACACAGTTTACAGACCACACTTATTCTAACTCCAGTTCCAATGGGTGCAAGAGCATATTTTAAAGAGAATATCAGCCTTACTTGTCAATATCATAAAAACTGATCTAGATTATACAAACAGAAAAGGGAGAGCAAATAAACCAAAGTTTTATACTATCACAAATATTGTTGTTTGTGCTAATCAATAAAATAATACACGGACAATATAAAAAGAATAAAAATCTTCTGTTTGGTACATGTTTTGGTTTGCCTTTGGATAGGCAAAGGAAGACCCCACTGGCTGTTCCTGTGAATTCACTGTCTGTAATTCACAGACTGAGTAGACTGTAGGGGTGACCTCAGAAAGATTGGACTATTCTATGTGTCACAACTAAACCCCCTAGTCACTGATGGGAGAGTAAGGTCTTTAAGGTCCATCTGAGCTCACAGCAAGGTTCCCGTTTAAAGACTCTGTACTGTTAGTCTGTTGTTGACCTGCTGTTCCTGCTTGCTGTATTCCAGCTGTTTCTTGTTCTTGTTTTGCAGGTTCTGCCAGCACTGTTCCTGTTCCAGCTTGTTGCATCTGTAGACAAGTTCCTGCCTTGTTCCAGTCTGTGTTATTGTCAAGGTCAGCTGTTGTTTCCCAGTCTTCCATGGCCTGACATTGAGGAACAAGGGCTTCAATAAGGCATGAAGAGATCAGATTCTTCAGTCAACAAAGACGTGTCCACTATCCATGGCTGCAGAATGAGGATAAGGACTTCAAAGATTGTCACTGAAGGGTTGTCAAGGAGGAGGGTATAAATATTCCCGCTATAGATGTCGTTTATTTGTGTTCTCTTTTTATTTTATTTATTTTTTCATTTTTTTTCTACATTTTTATTTTTTTTATAATTTTTTTTTTTCTGTAATTTATTTTTATTTTATTATTTTGAATATGGTAGTTTTAGGAACTATGGTGGTCCTCTCAGTTTCTGGACCATTTTGCCGGCTTCCTCACTTTCTTTCTTCCAACATACCTTCATTTGTTCTTGGTGATTTCAACATTGCCATTAACACTCCCTCCTCCACTGCAACGGCAAAACGACTTGCACTTACCTCTTCACTCTGCCTCTCACAATGGACACAATCCCCAACTCATGACAATCACTCCCTTAACCTCATTTAAAAAGAAATCTCTGCACTATATCCAAAATTATCAAATTGTCACACCCTCTTCATGACCACCATCTCCTAATCTACAGCCTCACTGCACTTTCCACTCTCTGCCACTCTTCATGCCAAGCCACCAGAACCCACAAAACCTGCAAGCACTTGAACCACAACATTTTCCACAGTTCTACAACCCCTTCTTTGACCACTCTCACATTGCCACTACACATTACAACTTGACCCTAACTTTTGCTTCCTGTCTCACGGTCTTCTCTGATGAGTAACGATTTCTGCTCCAATGACTGGAAGGACTTTGGCGTGTTAGGCACAAAACCTTAGAGAAAAAGCACTCTGCAAGCATTGTTGAAAGAACACAAGCTGGTAACGGCAATATTATGGTCTGGGGAATGTTTTCTTGGTATTGTCTGGGTCCACTCATAACTCTGGAAGGCACTCTCAACTGATTGGGTTATCTATCCATCCTTGCACATCAAGTACACCTATGCACGTTGACTGTCTTCCCTGGAGCGGATGAGATTTCCCAGCAGAAAAATGCAACATGTTATATTGACAAAATGGTCTGGGAGTGATTGAAGGAGTATGAAGAAGACTTCCAAGTACTTCCCTGGCCTTCAAATTCCCCTGACTTGATCCCCATCGAGCATGTGTGGAACCACCTTGATCTCCATGTTCACTATACAGGGAGTGCAGAATTATTAGGCAAATTAGTATTTTGACCACATCATCCTCTTTATGCATGTTGTCTTACTCCAAGCTGTATAGGCTCGAAAGCCTACTACTAATTAAGCATATTAGGTGATGTGCATCTCTGTAATGAGAAGGGGTGTGGTCTAATGACATCAACCCCCTATATCAGGTGTGCATAATTATTAGGCAACTTCCTTTCCTTTGGCAAAATGGGTCAAAAGAAGGACTTGACAGGCTCAGAAAAGTCAAAAATAGTGAGATATCTTGCAGAGGGATGCAGCACTCTTAAAATTGCAAAGCTTCTGAAGCATGATCATCGAACAATCAAGCGTTTCATTCAAAATAGTCAACAGGGTCGCAAGAAGCGTGTGGAAAAACCAAGGCGCAAAATAACTGCCCATGAACTGAGAAAAGTCAAGCGTGCAGCTGCCACGATGCCACTTGCCACCAGTTTGGCCATATTTCAGAGCTGCAACATCACTGGAGTGCCCAAAAGCACAAGGTGTGCAATACTCAGAGACATGGCCAAGGTAAGAAAGGCTGAAAGACGACCACCACTGCACAAGACACACAAGCTGAAACGTCAAGACTGGGCCAAGAAATATCTCAAGACTGATTTTTCTAAGGTTTTATGGACTGATGAAATGAGAGTGAGTCTTAATGGGCCAGATGGATGGGCCTGTGGCTGGATTGGTAAAGGGCAGAGAGCTCCAGTCCGACTCAGACGCCAACAAGGTGGAGGTGGAGTACTGGTATCATCAAAGATGAGCTTGTGGGGCCTTTTCGGGTTGAGGATTGAGTCAAGCTCAACTCCCAGTCCTACTGCCAGTTCCTGGAAGACACCTTCTTCAAGCAGTGGTACAGGAAGAAGTCTGCATCCTTCAAGAAAAACATGATTTTCATGCAGGACAATGCTCCATCACACGCGTCCAAGTACTCCACAGCGTGGCTGGCAAGAAAGGGTATAAAAGAAGAAAATCTAATGACATGGCCTCCTTGTTCACCTGATCTGAACCCCATTGAGAACCTGTGGTCCATCATCAAATGTGAGATTTACAAGGAGGGAAAACAGTACACCTCTCTGAACAGTGTCTGGGAGGCTGTGGTTGCTGCTGCACGCAATGTTGATGGTGAACAGATCAAAACACTGACAGAATCCATGGATGGCAGGCTTTTGAGTGTCCTTGCAAAGAAAGGTGGCTATATTGGTCACTGATTTGTTTTTGTTTTGTTTTTGAATGTCAGAAATGTATATTTGTGAATGTTGAGATGTTATATTGGTTTCACTGGTAAAAATAAATAATTGAAATGGGTATATATTTGTTTTTTGTTAAGTTGCCTAATAATTATGCACAGTAATAGTCACCTGCACACACAGATATCCCCCTAAAATAGCTAAAACTAAAAACAAACTAAAAACTACTTCCAAAAATATTCAGCTTTGATATTAATGTTTTTTGGGTTCATTGAGAACATGGTTGTTGTTCAATAATAAAATTAATCCTCAAAAATACAACTTGCCTAATAATTCTGCACTCCCTGTATGTATCCTTCACCATGCACTCTTCAGCAGCTGTCAAATGCATTTCAGTCTGCATGGCTCCAGACAACCTTGCCAACCTTCCAGCATCTTATTCACTCACTACCATGATGTTTAGCTGCCGTTTGTGCTTCACAAGGCGGTTATTCAGGATATTATCTGGTGGCCATAATAGTGTGACTTGACTGTGTATTCTACCTGTTTCACTTGCAACATAAAACATTTTTAGTTGCTAATTGTTCCCAATGTACACATTGTTAAATATTATGTCATGGGGCCAAGGTAGGAGCAAAAAAAATAGTCGTACATAAATAAACACAGCAAGCATGGTGTAAATAAGAATGGTAGTAATTATGGTTCAAGAGTTGAATAAGTAAATCTGTCAGTAATGTCATAATTTAGTGGTCAATATTTTACTAATCTAGATGATCGGGGTAATACATTAGAAAGAATACAAGAATCTGACAATAATACACAGCTATAAATGTAATGATAAAACATGAGAAGAATTTGGACAATCTATTGGCTGAGGTCAGAATTAAACAATTATTCCAAACTGAGGTTAAATGAACATTTCAGCACTATCTCATTTACCCAGATGTAATCTGGTGATACTCATGGTGGTGGCCCTTTTTGCTTGCTTGGGAAAAAAAGTGGCTACTCTATGTGTCATTTAAAGTTAATTTCTGCGTTACATTTGCCAAAGATCAGTGGCTATGGTCAATGATGTGAATAAACATAATCTTATATATTTATCAAGAATAATGGTATATATCACAGAACAACCCGGTCATCTATAAGATCAAGTCACATAACATATTGTGAATCGATAAGATGGTTCATAACATGAAAATGGAGAGATCTAAGGGCAGCAATACAAAATATAGATCGGGACAGGTAAAAATACTGAGCATAAATGGACAACATTTAAATCATTGCTAAATATACATACTTATCACCATATACGATGTGGGAATAAACATAGAAGAAGTAAATCACATCCCACGTGGCTTAACAATAATTTAAAGATCAAGATACAGAGTAAAAAACTGGCATTTAAGTTATACAAAAAAGTAAGTACAAGGAAATCAAAAAGGTTTGCAAAAGAGTAATTAGGCTGGCTAAAATGGAAAATGGAAAATGAAAAGTTAGTTGCAAAGGAGAGTAAGACTAACTCTAAAATATATTTTTTAATATGTCAATGGGAAGAAGGCCAGGAAGGAAGCTATAAGAAAATTTCAATGTGAAACAAGCCGCTTAATAATTAGAGACCAGAAAAAGGCAGATGAGCTAAATGGGTTCCTTTCTTCAGTATCTACAAGGGAGGTACCAGTGGCTGGGATACAGCAACAAAATGGAGCCACGCTACCTTCACCAAATAATTGGTTAACGCAGGATAAAATCCAAAAGAAGTTGGAAAAAATGTATATGAATAAAGCCCCAGGTCATGATGGAATACATACAAGGGTATTGAGGAAACTGGGATCTGTAATACCTAAACTATTATATCTAATTTTTCAAGATGACCAGAGAAAAGCAAAGCTGATACCTATGTTTAAGAAGGGAGAAAGAACAAATCCAGAAAAAAATTATAGACCTGTAAGCCTCACTTTTGTAGTGGACAAGCTTTTAGAAGGGTTACTAAGGGATAGTATACAAGAATATGTCTGTTTAAACAAGATTATAAGTACACAGATTTATGAGGAAAAGGTCACGGTTAGTAAGGTGTTTAGTAAGAACTTTGATCAAGGCAACTTTGTGGATATAGTATTTTGATATGGTGCCACATGGGAGACTATTGTGCAAACTAAGGGATATATGAATTGCAGTAAATATCTGCTCATGGATTGAGAGTTTGCTAAAAGACAGGAAGCAAAGAGTTGTTGTTAATGGAACATACTCAGATTGGACTAATGTGGTAAGTGGGGTTCCTTAAGGTTCAGTATTAGGTTCCCTTTTTTTTAACATATTTATTAATGACTTAGAATTAGGATTAGAAAGTATTGTCTCCATTTTTGCTGATGACACTAAGTTGTGCAAGGTAATTACATAAGATAATGATGTACTTTCCCTCCAGATGAATTTGCACAAATTTGAGAAATGTGCGACTAAATGGCAGATTAGATTTAATACAAATAAATGTAAAGTTATGCATCGGGAAAGGAAAAATAGCCATGCAATTTATAATTTTAATGGAGAAAATCTAGGGGTATCAGATATTGAAAGGGATTTGGGAGTGCTTGTGGACAACCACCTAGGTAACTCAATAGCTCAATGCCAAGCAGCAGCTGCAAAAGCAAGTAAAATAGTAACAAGGGTATAGATGCAAGGGAAGCAAATATAATTCTGCCATTATACAAATCCCTAGTGCGCCCTCATTTGGAATATAGAGTACAATTTTGGGCACCATTTCATAAAAGGACATTTTAGAACTGGAAAAAGTACAGAGAAGGGCAACAAAACTAATAAGGGGAATGGAGGAGCTAAGTTAGGAAGAAAGACTAAACAAATTAAACTTATTTTCTCTAAAAGGGGATACGATTACCTTATATAAATGTATCCAGGGCCAATAAAAGGCTATGTCAAGTGAACGATTTGGGCCTCAGGTTTTCAAGACAATAGGGCATCATTATAGGTTAGATGTAAAAAGATTTCACCTTAAAGTGGGTTCTTCGCATTAAGGATGGTTAAACTAAGGGATTCTCTACCAAAGGAAGTGGTGACAGCAGATTCGATATATAACTTTAAAAAGCGGTTGTATATATTTTTTAGTAAAAATGGCATTCAGGGTTATCCTGGTTAATTAGAGAGGAATTATTGATCCAGGGAGGAGTCTGATTGCCAGTATCTGGGATAAGGAAGGATTTTTTTTCTCTCTTTTTGAGATAATTGGCAATGTTTCAATGTTTTTTTTTTGGTTTGTTTTTTCGGTTTGCCTTCCTCTGGATCAATTAACAAATAATCTGCATATGGCAGATCATAGAGATCTAAAAATGTTGGATTTGATGGACTAAATTCTTTTGTCAACCTTAATTACTATGTAACTATGTAATATATATATATATATATATATATATATATATATATATATATATATATATATAAAGATAGATAGATAGATAGATAGATAGATATCCCGCTCCATGCTGATGATAGCCAGTAAGCTTGAAACAACTGTACATAAATAGGGTTCTCAGCTTGTGTATAATCCAACCTTGGCTTTGCATAAAGGCTGTGTAATGCAGCGTGCATTTGCTTAAAGAAAGCCATGTTTAAAATGGGCTATGGATTGAAAGGGGAGGCATTTGTGGGCACATTTGCATGTCCCTGCTCAGCTTCCAAGAATGCAGTGTTATAACTGTTTTTCTCAGAATTTGGAGCGGGAAGCAGGTATTTTTTTTAACTTGTTTTAGACATTCAAATGTGAACACAGATGTACTATTTATTTACTATATATATATATATATATAAATATATATATATATATATATATATATATATATATATATATACTATATATATCTATATATATATATATATATATATATACTGTATATATATATATATATATATATATATATGTGTGATTTTAGGAGAAAGTCTATATACACAATCTACATATCTGTGACAATATTTAGTCGATTATTAATGCACATAGTAACATTTTGCAAATTAAGTCACAAATACAAAAATTAAACACAAGAGAGAAAGAATACAAACAAGACAAAAGAAGAAATGTTATACTATGGATTTTTTTCATACACTATACTATCCCTTATGAATTACGCTTTGCTTTACACACTTGTTTTGTGAGAATCTTACTGATGTCACAAAATACATTTCACCAATGTTGTTTCAGAACCATCTTTAGGCTTGTCTGAATATTAGAAAAGTAAATCATGTAAACAGATATTGTAATCTGGGATGAAGGATACTTTAAAGGTGTGTGCATGTTAGTATGCAAATACATCCAAATGTCTGTTACTGGGATAATATATTGGTTTTGAATATGAAGTAATTTTTGCATAATATTGCATGAACAATTAGAGAACAAAGTCACTCTCGTTTGAAGTGTTTAAATAACTGAAATGCGAAAAACATAGCCTTTTTGTATGTTTTTGTGCTTTTATTCCCATAGCTACCTTTGACTATAGATCATGATAACACATTGAGTTATCAAGAGCATTTAACATCTTGTCCAATATTAGTTTATACTATGATTTGAAATGTAAAAGAAAAAACAAATATGTTCTCATGAATATTATCATCAAGGCAATGACTTGCCTTAATCAGATGAATGATGTAAAAGGGCAGCATAATTATTTAACTGAAGGAACAATTATGATAATAAGATTCATCATTACTTTGCCTTCATATTCCACAGGGAGAACATATTATCATTATTTAACACCATGCTGTATAAACATTCACATTCATTTCCAGTTATTAAGAAAATAAAAAAATAAAGTGAAACAGCAAATGTCCCAGTTAGGAAAATGAACATTTCACATCACATATATAGTTGTCGTAATTGCGAGTTTGTCCGTAATGCTGGCAAAGTTTTGGGGCATGCGCATGCGCAGAGCACATGCCTTGGACCATAAAGTAGGGGGTGGGGTCCGAAGGCTCACAAGGTAGAAGGGGGGGGGAGAGGCTCCAAACGACTTCCGAGTTATGGGCTTGAAAAAAAAAAGGCCACAGTTAAACCCACAAGCACTTGCGGGTCTATATTTTCCAGCCCGTAACTAGGAAGCTGTTGGGAAGCTGCCAAAAGAAAAATAAATTAGCTTTCAAACTCACTTATGGGCTCCCCCTGAGGCAGGGAGTCCGTAAGAGAGGTTGAAAGCTAATTTGCTATTCAATTGGCATCTTTTGGGGTCCTCGTAATGGCCTCCCAGTTACGGGCTTGAAAAACATGGCGGCGGTTAAACCCGTAACTTTTTTCTTTCAAGCCTGCAAGGCTTTGAGCAATATCGATTTAAGATTCAAGCCTTGCCGGTTTGAAAAAAAGGTACGTGTTTAAACCGCCTCCAAATCAGTAAATGTTTTCAAACCTGTAAACGCCAAATGAGAGACAGAGGGAGAAGGGGCCAAAGAGAGATCGGGGAGGGAGGGGGGGGGGGAGACACAGGGGAGGGAGAGAGGGGGAAGAAACAAAGGGGAGGGAGAGAGAGATAAGGGGAAAAAACACTTGGCAGGGAGGGGGCAAAAGAGACACAGGGGAGGGAGAGAGGGGGAAAGAGACACAAGGGAGGGAGAGGGAGAAAGAGACACAGGGGAGATTTAGGGGTAAAAGAGACAGAGGGGTGAGAGAGTCTGTAATGTTTGCAAAGTGACGGGTTGGCATGTAAGGCCGCTTATTGTGGGGCCAGCAATGAGCGCCAAAGGCACTCATCGCAATGACCATAAAGTAGTGTGTGTGTGTGTGTGGGGGGGGAGCTTCACATTGTGTGGGAGACAACAGCATTGCAAGGCTTCAAATTTTTATGCCGTCATTTTTGACAGGCAAGTCACTAGTATTAAACATTTTCGATAAAGTGTTAGATGACTGAACTTGAAAGTTAATTATTTAAAGTATTCATCTCCATATAATGTTCCCCCTATATGTTGTGTAGAGGTGATAACCAAGTAGACCATATCCAATTTGTATTAATAAAAGTAACAATGCAGCTTTTAATACATAGAAGTCTCTTCACTATTATCGTTTATTCAATTACACATTCTCTTCCTCTTCATCACTCCTTTGATAAAAAAACTTACAGAAAGAGAAGAATTTTAATTCTTAAAATATCTAAACTTCACAGAAATGATCTAACACTTACATTTTTAATAACAAGCAATTGCAATTTATTGATATGTGTACATTTAATTTCTGCAATAACTAAACCTTTCCTTTGTCCCCTTAATGTAATAATCAAAATTCTGGAACTGATGTACTTTCTCTACATAAAATTATACACCTTCTTTAAACAACTAGCAACTTGCCCGTCAAAAATGACGGGGCAATACAATTTCAAGCCATGGGAATGCTATTTGACACATAATTGAAATCATTTTGTACTGTGAGGACCTTCGGTGCTCATTGCGAGGCTTGCACTGAGCGCCTTCGGCGCTTACTGCATGCCACGCAAAAAAGCGCCTTCGGCACTCATTGCGAGCCGCTCCTGTTGTGTACTTTTGGTCCTTTGAGCGAGATATATATTTCTATGTATATGTAGTTAAATAATAATGAATGATTTCTTAAATCAATTAATATACTTAAATTATTTATAATTGATATATGCAGCGAGCAATAGGCTGAAGAGCTAACAATCTGTTTGTATTTTGCGTCTGCATAGAATATACATTTTGAGTGTTAGTGCCCTGCTTATAAAGTGTAATGAATGTTCCAAGTGTGCATTCTAACTAGGCTGAGTGCGCGAGGTAAAGCCGTTGGTTTATTGTGTAAAGTGGCATTGCATAGTCGTAATGTTATTAATGTGGTAAGTGTTTTGTGAGCATTTTCTGGCTTTTGTAATAGTGTATTTTGTAGGTCGTAGTTTGATGTGTAAAGTGCTACGCGTTTTGCAGTGTTTTGCGCGGTCCTGGGTTGTGTAGCCTCTTTTTCATTTTTTCCGGTGGCCATTTTTTTCCTTTTGAGTGACGAAAATCGTCTAAATCTAGTTAAATACGCATTCCACTTCACTCACAGACGTCCTGGATGTTGCCCATTCCTGTCTGTAAAGTTTTTGTAATTTTTTTCTGTGTTTTTAGTATTTATTTATTTTTTTGCTTTTCGTCGTTCGGCCGCTAATCTAGTAATTTTTTGGATCTCTTCTAAGTCGCGCGTAGGGTACACCATATATTTGTCAATATAAGCTATCCACATAAAACAGATATAGGTCTCCATGTAAATCAAGTGCTTTACGATGGGGCATGTAAATCGGCTGCAGGAGCTTTTTTTCTTAATTTCTACATTAATGTAAATCTTTTGCACTCAGCCCATGGCCGTAAATCTTGCCTTAGCCCCAACAGATTTCTGTGTAGGGAGTAGTCCAACCAAGCTTTATGGATGAAACAGGGCTCTATAAGCCAATAAGAAATGTAAATATCATGAATATTATAATAAGTGGGAAGTGCTGTAACAAGTGCCATAACTACTGCAGCAAGGAAATTATTGTTTTAATTATTTTGATATTTTGATATTGAAAATATGTGATAATTGTATTTATAACGTAAATAAATAAAATATGTTTATTTTGTGTTAAAATATGATATATATATATATATATATATATATATATATATATATATATATATAGACAATGTATCAGAGCATTTGTTACTGGACAATGTGGTTTTGTGACTTGTATTTACACCTTGAGTACTTGTGAGTGGCCTTTGGTACACGTAAATCTTTCTTTTGCTTTTTGCAGTTGCGACTGTGCCTTGACTTGCGAGTGATCCATGAAGTCTTTTAGCATATGGTTTGGGTGTCAAAGTGTAAGGGATTAACTCATAATTTATTGTCAGTGCAGAAATCAGTGGAGATTTTTGCATTGCTTTTCGGCTTTGGAGTGCAGTTCACTTGTAGCAGAGACTCATAGCAGTCCTCTTACAATGTTTTAGGCATTAACATAGTTATGTAGGATTTGTTGAGCTGCTATGGCAATCGTAATTGTTTTTGCCGAGACTTACATAGGGCCCATAGGTAGGATAATAATTTTCTTTGCACTTGGCATTTTCATGCTGGCTGAACTTTTTGTCTTTTTATTTAATGTCTGTCATGCCCAGGGTCTGACTGGACTGTTTTACACTATGACCTGGGCCTGAAGAGCAGAGTTACCCTGTATTTATTATTATGGTTATGTATTTTTTAATACTTATGGTTAAAATATGATTACTTTGTTATACTGTATCTATCTTGGTTTATGCTCTGCAGAACATGTGTATTATGTTTCATGTTATACCAATTGTTGTAAAAAAACATATTACCCATTCTGCAGACTATTGCATCAGCCCTCACCTAAATAAGCTTAAGGCTTATGATGTTACAGTATTGTTATCTGGTGATGCACTCAGCCCAACCTAAATAAAGACAGGGGGTCTTGGGCAGATTAAAAGTCTGAGTGTTTACAGCAAATGGTGAGAGGTACTACAATCAACAGGATGAGATCTGATTTCACTCGAGGTACAGGATTTTCCCAGTAGCAAGAGGCTTACTGATTGGCCAGTCTGTGTACCAGAAAATTGTATAAAATGTGCCAATTAATAAACGTATACAGTGGTATCTGAACTTACATAGACAAGGTGTAAGTGTCATTCTGTGCATTAATCTTAATTCTAAGGGATTATATGGTGTTCCTGATATCCTGAGGCTACCAGAACTACATGGTCCTGCTGGGGTAGGCTTGAACTAGGTTCTTGTCAAGCCCATTGAAGAAGCAGGTCTTGATAATGTCATTATGCAAACATTATGAAATATGGAGAGTATGTTTTGCTCGCATCATAAAAACCCACAAACTTTGAGTTTTCCATTCCTAAAAATATTCCTAAATTTGTGGTGGCATACATCCAGCGTAATACAGTAAAAAAACTGCATCTTTAAATAAGTTATGCAAACTGCCATAATAATAGGATCAAGGATAGTCTACCTGCTGTGAAATTCTATGTTTCAAAATAGTAAATAAATGCAAAGGTTTATAACACAAAAATAACTGAGCATTATTTCTTTATAAATAGTGTGTGGTTTTCATCAACATAATTACCCACTTTTTTGAAGTAGTTGACTAATAAATTACTCTTTTTGTAAACATACCAAACATTTTGATATGTTTATTTTCCAATTGGTGTTTTTTCTTTAAATGTTTACTATTTCATTTATTTGTACAGAAGACTTATTTATTCTATTTTATATATTAATTAATATACAGTTATTTCTTACTTGGCTTTTAGTTTAAACATCTGATTGAATGAGTATTTCTATGAAAATTACTGTACGAGGTGCTTTATAAAGGATATCAATAAACACTGAACAAAGTATTTTTCTTAATTTTTTTTCAGGGTTTTGTCAATTTATAATTATATAAATTACGTATAATGGTAAGAAATAATACATTTGATTTAATTATTTTGATTGATATACAAATTACTGTTTTTTCTAGAATATAATTTAATGGGGTAGGTGGACTAATGTGGTAATAGGGTTCTTCAGGGTTCATTATTAGGTCCTCTTCTTTTTAACATATTTATTAATGACTTAGAAGTATGACTGGAAAGCAGTGTCTCCCTTTTTACTGATGACACTACGGCCCTTATTTAATTCCAAGCTCATAATTACCGCCATACAGGCCATAGGTCTGCGGGTTAGAAATATGCAACAGTTACAGAGATATTTAATTGAACAAGTCCGCAATAACAGGCCCAAAGCCTAAAACCGTAAACCATTAACCCATACGTAGCATTTCAGGGCGTGATCATGATCACTTAAGCAAGCCTGTACATTACAATTTAGAAAGAGACAATAGTAAATGAGATTTTCATTATGACAGCAGTAAAACATGGAGTTTAATCAATTAGTGTTTAGAAGTCCGATATTGGATCGTACTCTCAATCCAGCAAAGTAGAAATCAATAAAAATGAATGAAGAAACTGTTCTAGTTCATGTAGGTGGCCTGATATGTATTAATTCCTTGATTCCTGTGATTAATATGAGGGAAATAAAACATATTTTAAACATAATTCTAATGCCTTTCATTGCTTTCCCAGTATTGTTAAGTACATTAGTGTGTTTTTGTTTGCTTTTGCAGTGTTACAAACAGGTGTTTAACCCAATTTTTTCTGCTACACTTGCCATGTACAGGTTTGAAGGCAATTGCAAACTTGTTGATTTTTTGTAATTAAATAATGAATTTTAATCTGTAGCACTGGTAACAATTGTGGGCTTGAAACATCAAAGGAATAGATAGGACAGAGTTATGTTTTTGACAAACGCAGATCGTATGCGGGTAGCTAAAAGCCAATTAAATTTCAGTAACTTTTATGGGCTCCACTACAGGCTCTTGTAACTACAATTTGGCCAATGAATAGTGTGGAAGGTAATTCAATCAGAAAATTATGTACTTTGAATAAATGAGAGAATTGGGCAAATAAATGGCAAATGGGATTTAATATGAATAAATGTAAAGTTATGCATTTGGGAGGGAAAAAAAGCCATTCAATTTATAATCTTAATGAAGCAAATCTAGGGGTATCAGATATTGAAAGGGATTTGGAAGTGCTTGTCTACAACTGCCTAGGTAACAGTGCTCAATGCCAAGCAGCATCTGCAAAGGCAAGTAAAATATTAGCATGTGTTAAGAAGGATATAGAAGCAAGGGAAGCAAATATAATACAAATCCATAGTACACCCTCATTTGGAATATGGAGTACAATTTTGGGCATCACTTAATAAAAAGGACATTTTAGAAATGGAAAAAGTACAAAGAAGGGCAACAAAATTAATAAGGGGAATAGATGGGCTAAGCTATAAAGAAATACCAACCAAATTAAACATATTTTCTCTAGAAAAAAAGGCGTCTAGGAGGTGATATGATTACCTTTTATAAATATATCCAGGATCAATATAAAACTTTGTCATACAAAGTTTTGTGCCAAGAGGTTTTCATCAGGTTCTCCATCTTGCAACCTTATGCATACAAACCCAATTCCCCTACCCACTTATGTAGAACTTTTGTAGATATCTAAGCATTTCTCAACATAATTTGTAGCTATGTCCTGGTCACGTTGCAAAGCCACAATAAATCCCTTCATTTATACTAAACATAACCAACTTTGGTTATTGTTTTCATAACATCTCTGGAAAGAATACCATTAATTGAGAAGCAAGTCAGCTTCTTCAAAGTTAAATCATTTTCATCATCTATCCACATTTATGTGTATCACAATGACAACTGGTGGCACATTATGCTAATTTCTGACATAGTTTGCTAACTAGTATTTATAATGGTCCAAAATGACCTGTTAGATCACACAGTTCAATTCTTTCTCTCATACTAATCACACTGTTAAATTATTGTTCTACATAGAAAAGAGTGCATATCTCCCATAGTTTAGTATAAATTGTTCAATGTATGTCCAATGTTTAAAAGGACCAATAATCTTAAACATGGTAGATCCACTTTAACTGTATTTGTAAATATTGTTGATAAAAACAAACTATTACTTTGTTACTGAAGTAAATTAATACAGTTTATCTCACATGGTACACACTTGGCCAAGTCAAGTGTGGTTGTTTCAGAATGAAATATAATCAAATAGGATATAATATGCCCACCTAGTCAAATTACCAATATGCTCCATAAAATACTCACTGGCACTCACATACATTTTAAGTTTCCTTTTAAAAATAAATTACCAGACTTACTATCATACTTTAGTATACTACACAATCATAAGTATAGTATTTTTATAGCTTTAAATATATATAATTTCATAAGGTTTAACACAGTAATTTGTTTTAAATAGTTACCACTAGGGGTCACTAATAAAGCATTATCATCATTTCTATAATAATTTTGTGAAATCATTTATGTATTTATTTGGCTAAGAAATATGGTATAGTGTGATTTTATAAATTGTGGTGTTTACAATTGAGGAGTTTGGGGAAACTGCAAGATTTATAACTTACAGTAAATCAGTGGCAACTATTTGAAACACAAACAATAAAACTGTTTTTGAAACTTTTAAATATTCATAATTTGAGTAGCCAGAAAAGAGAATATCTCAATATATAAGGAAATAAAATAAAGGTAATCCCCTTATTTCCACATACAGCAATAGTTGGTCCATTTTAAGTGAGTCAAACAAGAACCTAGACATACAAAGTATTACTAAGTAATAACAACATTTTTTTTTTTTTTTTATAAATGCAAAAAAGAAAGATACTATATATATATATATATATATATATATATATATATATATATATATATATACTGAGTGATTTTTCAAAACATACTTTCTATTTTGCTCATGTTGATAATATTTAGCAATCCTTGCCATCTTAAAATTAGACTTACATTGTTGTGCAATAGAAAACACTTTAGGTAGAAACAAAATAAAACCCTAACGAAACTTAAAAATAAACGTTTATTGTAATTTAAAATATGGTACAGAGGGGCTAGTACCTTGATGAATAAAACTTCCCACAGAATGTTTGGGTCATATTGACCCAAATATACATATTATATTCTGTTAATGCTATTAATAGTCATATTCGTGGACATAGAATGAATGTAAACAAAATCATACTGCTGCTGGAGTACATTTACACAAATGAAATGTAAGAATAAAAAAAACAGGATTTACTAGGGAAATAGCCAGAATGGAACCTAGAGTCTGGGGTAACACCAGGAGCCTGATACAGGCGTCTGTCTGCGGGTGTGCTGCGGCCTCCCATTCGTCTCCAATTCCGGCCCTATTCTATTGAACAAGCCCGCAAGTTATGGGCCAAACGTCGAAGCCATGCACTCGTGTGTAGCAGTTCAGGGTGGGAACATGATTATTTAAGCAAGGCCATAACCACCCATTTAGAGAGAGCCAATAGAAAATTAGACCGTCATCATTACTGCAGTAAAACATGGAGGTTACATGTCAATCCATTAGGTTCGGGGTCCGATATGTGATGGGACTCGCAAACCCTAAAAATACAAAATAATAAAAATGAAGGCCAATAATGTTCTAGTCCATATGTGAGTCTTGATTTGTATTAAAGCATTAATTCCCGAGATCGTTATAACTCTAAAATGACACATATAAAAAAGGATTTTTTATTGCTGATTTGCGAGCTTGAGACTGTTGTGCAATCACATATAATAGTTTCTGTAGTGTGTAACGCTCCAGTGGGAGCGTATGCACACTACGGAAACTATTGTATGGAATTCCGTACAAGCTGTGTCACGAGTTTTGCGCAGCTCTGCTCAAGCAAAGCATGTGCACAGTGAGAATCCAGTGGCACATGCGCACATCGTGGCGCCATCGGTGTGACTTTGGGTGGGGAAGAGACACGGAGGGAAGAGACACAGGGGAGGGGGTAAGAGACACAGAGGAGAGGGAGAGACACAGGATAAGGGGAAAGAGACAGGGGAGGATGAAAAAGAAATGGGAAAAGACATGCAGGGGAGGGGGGAGAGATACTGGGGAGGGAGGAGGGGGGGAAGAGACATGGGGGAGACACATGGGAGAGGGAGGGAAGAGACATGGGGGAAAGAGACATGAAAGAAAGAGACTCAGGGGAGGGGGGAAGAGATAAAGGTAGAGAGAGTGGGGGAGGAGACACAGGGGAGGGAGAGGTGGGGAAGAGATACAGGGGAAGGGGGGGTGGGGAGACACACACATGAATATTATCCCGGGAATTTTGACATGCAAGTTACTAGTTAATTCTATTGTCTTTTGTCGATTTCCCCATCATTTACAGTGCAGTGTTGATTTTTTATTTGCATTTACAGTGTTGTGCACAGGGGTTAAACCTCCTTGCGGGTCCTCTCTAGCACTCATAGGCTTTTCTCCTACTTTTGCCGTTTACAGGTGTGAACATTTTTTCGAGTTTGAGGAATTGTAGCAATTAAATAGGGAATTGCGATTTTAGCGCTCGTAACTCTTGCGGACAGGAAAGATCAAAGGCATCGGGAGACTGTAAGTTCCAGGTTTAACAACTGCAAGGAGCTCGCAAAAAGACGCCAACTGAATAGCAAATTAACTTATGGTCTCACTTATGGGCTCCAGTAACTTACAATTACTCAATTGATTTGGACTCCAGATATCCAATTCATTCCTGAAACAACTTAATTTCTTGGACAAATTATCTTACACTAAAAGCTAATAAAAATGCACTGCACCATGGTTGATTGTTAAGAACTGGTCACTGATTGTGGTACATATTTTTTAGTTTAAGTTTTTCTAAGATCTTATCTAGCATCAAACGCTACAGATCCTGTGAAACTACTGAGAGAAGTGATTTTGGCATTAAGGAAATTACAAAACCGTTAACTATGCAATCGTAAGTAGCATTTCAGAGCATGATCGATTAAGCAAGGCCATAACTACAAATTTAGAAACAGCCAATAGTAAATGAGACCGTCATCAGGCCATTGTTAAAACATGGCGTTTAAACTTCAATCAATTAGCATTTAGAAGTCTTATGTGCGATCAGACTCGCAATCTGGCAATGTAAAAAATAATAACAATGAATAAAGGAAATGTTCTAATCCATGTGGGTGGCCTGATATGTATTAACTCCTTGATTCCTGTGATCAATATAACACGAAAATAAAACGTAAAAAAAAATATTTTTTAATGCAGATTTGCGAGCTTGAGACTGTTGTGCAATTAATTCTAATATCTTTCATCGCTTTCCATGTCAGTATTCATTTTTTATTTGAATTTACAGTGCTACGATCAGGTGTTTAACCCCCTTCCAAATCCTATATGTTACTCAGATTTTCTTCTACATTTGCCATTTACAGGTGTGAAAACATTTGCGGGCCTGAGAAATTGTAGCAATTGAACAGCGATTTGCTATTGTAACATTTACAGGCTTGAAAGATCAAAGTCATTTTCAGCCTGTAACCCGCAAACTGTTTACAGCTCGCTAGAAGACGCCAATTGAATAGCAAATAAGTTTATGGGCTAGATTACGGGCTCCAGTAACCAACAATTGCTCATGAATAGGGGCTATCATCTCCTAGTATTTCTCATGAAACGATTTTACTATCCCTTTATAAGAAAAACTGAAATTATTTTATGGCTTGTTCAACAGCTTTCAGATTTAAAATATTACACTGTGGATTTCTACTGTCATTGTCAATCCTAGACAGACCACTAGTCTATGTTTGTGGAGTTTTCTTGGGCCATGAAAGTTTGGGTGAATTTGGTCAGATTTCTGCAGCAACCTATTTTGAGAAACCACACTAGGCTGTACTGGCAAAATTAAATCAAAAGCTACATACAATAAATACCTTAGACGTCATGAACATTTACAGTAGAAACATTAATCTAACAGCTCATGTAAAAGCTATATATTGTGGAACACCTTAAAAAATGAGACACAGTACTGATAGAGAATCGATCTGATCCAGAACTGGGGTGCCAGTGGTATTGCAAATCAGAAAGTGAATGTTGAATACTTTAGACAGACTTCTGCAAGGTGCTAAGCTCCTCAGCATTCACCATGTATTATATGGAAACTAGTAACTTGCCCAATGTTATGCGCAATTGTTTGTGCTGTTTCTCTCTGTGCTGTCTCTCTCCGTGTGCCCTTTGGTTCTCTCTGTGAGCCTGTACAATGCAACTGCACATAAGCAACTCCATTGCGCATGCTCAGTTGCGCAATTCCACCAGGATGCAGGGCAATCAGCATGTGATTAAAGCCTGAGCAGAATGCATTTCGCAGGCATTACTCAAGTCTGATAACTATTATAGTGGATGATAAGACATACATTGTCCCGCAATTTATAATATAAGTTATGATAAAATATTGTTTTCTTAATTTCTATTAAAATGAATCTCATGAGTAGTATGCCATATGCAATTGCATAATATGCATTATCTCCTCATTTGTGTAGCACCACATAGTAAATACACAGATATACAGTAACATAATTAATGGAATGTATTATTAGCTGCATCATCTGCAATTTGTGATAAACTATTATTAAACCTCTATACCAATTCATAGCAGCCTACCCTCGAATCTGGATTTTAATCTGACTCTTCCATTTTGTTCATAAAACTCATCCTGGATCAAGATCCTTTAAACCCTCTTTTTTCAGCTTTGTGGCCCAGTGTAACAAGCACTAACTTTCTATGTTTCTGATTTCAAAGTTTCCAGTAATGATAAACTACTTAATACATCTGTCACAGAATTATTTTAGTTCCTTTCCAGTTTTCATTCAGCAGATCCCAATCCACCTACTCATTTCAGTCTATGAAAATACAGAAAAAGGAATAATTTAGAGATAATCATTTTAAAATCTGGATTATTTTTGGAAAATCATGAATCAAACATCCTTTTATATGCAATTATGCAAATACATATTCATTATACAATTACAAACATACACAGCAGTGAAATTTGATTAATTATAATTCTAGTTGTATGTCATACTATTAACTACTAACTGTCCACAGATGTCTCTCTTTCTGTGATTCATTTACAATTTAATATCACATAAGGATAATAAAATAATGTAACAACAGATGACTAAAACAGATGGTATAAATTTAATTGAAACCACAACTGTATATGTTATTTTGATATGAACAGGTTTGTAGGTTTATATATTTTTCCTTTCTGTGATATTATATTGGAGAGGCATCTTTTTTACTTATTTCATTAACACTTCATTGATTGATAATATTATACTACTACTTTTATAGTTAGCACTAACTATTCTGCAATGTTACCTAAAGTGTTCAAGATAAATATCTGTTTTTTACATAATTTCCTTTTTATATAAGTTTCAAACACTCTTGAGTATTATATGTAAAGACACATAAGGTCATATTCACTCATTTTTAAAATGCCAAGAAGCCTTTTAAGTATTCCCTAAATTTCTTACTTTTGCAAGTCTTTATGGTGATGAGTTGCATGGTGCATTTTCTTCTCTAAACTCACCACTAACCTGTTATCCAACTTCACATCAGGATGATAGTAAAGTGCATACTTCTAGGATTAGAACTAATGTTATTCCTTATCTTTCGCCATGTATTATAATAAAAATGATTGTTAAGACACACATATTTTATATTCCATATGCCCAGAGTTTATATTATAATAGAAGCAGTGATAAAATATTTTTCTTCTTGGTTTCTATTATGATAGATCTCATTAGTTGGATGCCATATACAATTGAATAAATCCATTATCTGCTCATTTTTATAACACCACTTAGTAAATACACTGATACACAGTACCAGAATCAATGAAATAATTCACTGCATCATTTGTAATTTGACTTTTACCTCTAGTAATTTTTTTATACCTGATTTTGGACACTTTTTCTTTTTTCTTCAATTTTGTATGCAACCCACATTGAAAACTGTCTAGCCTTGTAAAGTACACTTCATCAATTAATATTTTTGAACCACAGTGGAAATATTGCATATTTGGAGATCTGTTCCTGGATGCATAATTTCCAACCTATGTTAGATGTACTATATGTTTGTTTTATCTTTGTTTGAGAGAAAATATGAGCAACATCAGTATTTTTCGGATATAATTCTTTTGAATCCCAATAAACTTTATCATAGAATGAGGTAGACAATGTAATTAATGGGCAGCACATAAACCCACCGAGTGCTAGCACATTAAGATATCTATGCCTGTTGTTGATGGCACAGTGTTAACTATGCTGTTTCACATCCTAGAAGGGCTGAATGTCCTTAAGAGCCAATACATCACCCCAGACAATGATCAAAGCATTGATATGCATGGTTTGAAGGATTATATTGCATAATATGTCTCTATATGTCATAAAACAGCATGTATTTGAAAAAAAAATACAATAGAGTGAGCTCTAACACAGATACAATTCTTCCCTATTAAACTCAGAAATAAATGTTTTATCTGATCTCTGACTATACACGTTCTGCACAAGTCTATAAAAATGATAAAAAGTATAAATTATTACATTTTTTTGTTTGTTGAGGAAACACATTTTTAGAATTCTAAATTTTGGAATTTAAAAAGGGGAACTGATAACAAACCATACAGGCTTTTATTGTGAAGTCTAGTAAATAACCTCTCACTTGATTTTCACATTATTGAAAATTCTGTAAAAAGTGTTTTGTAGGCTATCATGTTAATTTCAAAGGGTATGCATAATTCCTATAGCATACCACTGACAACATGTTTACATTTTATTAGTAATTCAAAGATAGTCAATCACAGAAACCACCCGATAAGATACTCTGCACATAAAATGTGTTATTTATTTTTATAATCTATTTATACTAAAAAACAAGAATTTACTAATTAGTAGGGCTGCTGCACCATTGAAGTCATAATTTATGCTATGAGTACAACTCCTACTAACAAAGTTCAGGGCATGATCTTTTGTTCTAACATAAACAACTATGAAATGTGATTCTTTTTATTTACTCGTATTATCTGATGTGTTTTACATATCATCTCAGAAATTCACATAAAAGAGCACATATTTATAAACATTTATTTAATGTTAAATACATAATGATATATATTAATAATACATACTAAGATATAATTGCATTTCATATTATTTCAATAACAATATACAACACATAATCATATTAGTTTAAACAGCCGAAACCTGAGAGAATATATATCAATCGCCAAGGTTAAAATTATCATAATATCATTAGCTATCTATATCAAACAACTGCATTACCTTTATTCTGAAAAATTCAATCACAATTAACAATTGTATTAAATGTTTTTATAAATGTGTTAACTAGTATATTATGCTGCATAGTAACGCCAAGGCTACAAGCATTATAGAATGTAAATGCAATCCCCTTACCTCTTACTAAATAAAAACATGGCATTTTTTAAAACATGGACCATAACAAGTGTTTACGTTTGAAGATTTTATACTTCTACATGAATAGATGTACAATCATATGATGAATTACTGTGTAATGTGTACTTTTAACACATGAAGTTCAGAGAAACATCATTGATTTAAGCAGGTAGACAAAGACAAACTTTAAAAATATTACAAAATTCATATATACATCTTATGGCTTTTTCATAACAAACATTATTACTTTACTTCAGTATACTTGGACAACTAATGTGTTCCAGGCAATGGGTCTTTCATCCCAAACACTTCAGACATGTTTTTGTGGTTCTCCAACCGTGCCTGCCACTATTATTAAAATGAGCAGCCCATCAGGTGATGCAATTAATATTATCATTATTATTATTTATTTGTAATGCGCCAACATATTCTGCAGCACTATATATGGGTTACAATCAAGGCAAAAACAATAGCAGTATTAACACATTGCGAAGATCTTTGAACTTAGAATCCAGTGTCCAAAGTGCTTTCTCCAAAGCACTTTGCAAGATTGAAAACTCGAAAGAGGTACAGGAGAGTAAAATATAAGTTGTGGAAGTTAAGGTGGAAGTGGTAGACTTCTTTAAACAGATGCGTTTTTAGTAAAGATTTGAAGGTTTTGAGGCAGGAAGATAGTCTAATGGAGCGAGGCAAAGAGTTCCAGAGAATTTGGACAGCATGAGAAAAGCCATGAAGGCTAGAATGAGAGGAGGTGATAAGAGAGGTGGAAAGAAGAAGGTCGTTAGCAGAACAAAAAAGGGTGGGAGGGGGAGTATTTTGAGATGAGAGCAGAGATATAAAGGGGTATGCAGTTGTTTAGGGCTTTGCAAGTTAGTGTCATGATTTAAAATGTTATTTTGGAGGGAATAAGAAGCAAGTGGAGTGATTGCCAGAGAGGTGCTGCACACACTGAACGTTGAATACAGTAGATGAGTCTAGCGAAAGACGTTCATTATGGATTGAAGTGGTGACAAGCGGATGATGGGGTGGCCAACAAGGAGGGAGTTGCAGTAGTCAAGACGAGATATGAGAGAGTGTATTAGAATCGTAGTTGTGTCTTGTATGAGGTAATTACATATTTTAGAGATGTTTTTGAGATGAAGCAGGCAGGATTTTGTTAGTGACTGTATGTGAGGAATGAAAGAGAGGACAGGGTTTAGTAGAACCCCAAGACAAGGGCCTTGGTAGGTGGGAGTGATGATGGCAATGTAAACAGTGAGAGAGATTTGGGGGATTGAAGCGAATGTAGAGGGTGGGAAGATTATGAGTTCGGTCTTGGACATGTTGAGTTTGTGGTGGTGGGCAGACATCCATGAGGATATACTTCAGAGGCAGTTGGAGACATGTGTTAGAAGAGAGTGGGATAGATCTGGTGTTGAAAGGTAGAGTTGAACGTCATCTCCATACAGATGATACTGAAATCCGAAAGATTATATTAGGGTTCCAAGTGAGGATGTATAGATGGAAAAGAGGAGGGGGCTTAGGGCCGAACCTTGGGGTACACCAACAGTCAGAGGGTGAGGAGAAGAAGAGGTGCATCAGAAAGAGATGCTAAATGTTCAATTTTGGAGGTATGATTTGAATCACAAGAGAGCAGTGTCTCAGATGCTGAGGCAATAGAGAATTCAGAT
Source organism: Discoglossus pictus (assembly GCA_027410445.1). Taxonomy (NCBI): domain Eukaryota; kingdom Metazoa; phylum Chordata; class Amphibia; order Anura; family Alytidae; genus Discoglossus; species Discoglossus pictus. The sequence goes on along the minus strand of CM050166.1, from coordinate 379,164,229 downwards.
TAGAAGAAAAGTGTTAACAGCAGAAAGATTTAGAAGAAGAAGACGAATAGAAAAGTGACCCTTTGACTTAGTGGTGAGCAAGCCATTAGTGCCTTCTCTGAGAGCTGTTTCAGTGGAGTGTTGGGGCCAGAAGCCAGATTGGAAGGTGTCGAGAAGGGAATTGGAGGAAATAAATAATACGTGTGTAGACGAGCCGCTAGGGTAGTTTGGAAGGAAGGGGAAGTAGAAAGATAGGGTGATAATTAGATGCAGAGTCAGAATCAGAGATTGGTTTCTTAAGAATGGGTGTAGTTATGGAATGTTTTAGAGACAATGGAAATGTGCCATTATTTAGGGAAACGTTGAAGAGATATGTGAGAGATGGGATTAGTGTGGTAGGGAGGGGAGGGATAAACTGAGATGGAATAGGATCCAGAGGACAGGTTGTAAGGTGAGAGGTTGATAGTAGGCTGGAGACTTTGTCCTCGGTTACAAGCACAAAGGAGTGCATAGTGGCGGTTGGATTGGGGAAAGGAGAAGGATGGGTGTTCTTGGTTAGTTGCTATCTATCTACCTATCGGGTGTGCCTGTAGTAGAAATAGCCCAGTAGCAAGTGTTACCACCTTAAAATCAGAAAGAGGCCAAAGACAATAAGCAGGGTTAGACAGTATAGAATCAATGGGCCAGTAGCACAGGATCAGAAACATAAACAAGCCAGGAGTCGGGGCAGACAGCACAAAGATAACATCCAATAGCAAATTGGGTTCAAAGGCATCCAGAACTCCAAAACACACACAAGAAGTCAACTACCAGGAATGAGTCTGAGAAATAAAAAGAACTCCAAGCAATAGTACAAAGCACTGTAGTCCAGTATACACAGCTTTATATAGGCCATGTGCTGCATTCCCTGCTTCCAACAACAAATAATAACTGCACCAGATCTGGACTAGATTAATAGGGTTTGGATCACACAATACACAGTCTGTATTTCCAAACCTCAAAACACCTGAATATCTGATGCAAGGCTATGCTAGGTAGTATTCACAAATGTAGTTTGTGGTTTCAGGGCATAATACTGGTGGAGTCTTTGAAGGAGACAAGAGCATGCACTTTAATTATCCTCAGGTCCTTTCTCTTGAATCCAGTGATGAAGTTGACAGCCTAGAATGTGAGAGTCTAGGATCTTTTGTACCACATATTCTTTGGAACCAACAATAAGTATCTGTGGAGGAACATGATGGATTTGGCCTAGGAAAGTGTGAGCCCAATTTTACAAAGGAAATGTTAAATTAAGATTGTGGTAGATAGCCGTACTTGATCACAAATCTGTAGGATAGGATGCTGTCTTATCTTGGCATAATCATATCTAGGTATTCTAGGTTCTAATGATCAGTATATATGACCACTGGATGCAGTGCTCCTTCAAAATAATGCTTTTATTCTTCCAAAATCAGTTTTTTGGCCAAGTATTTCCCTACTGCCCACCTCATAGTTCCTTTTAGCTGGAGATAATTTCCAGGAGAAGAATGCCACATGATGGGAAAGATCAATTCCTCTGTGGACAGGACTGCATAAAATGCCCTGGAAATCGATAGTACATGCACACATTATTTTTTCTTCTTTGTTCTCTCTTCTGGGGGGCTAGTGATCTTGAGCAGCTCCTAGCTGCATAGGCACTGGGATGCAATAAGCCACCAAAAGTGGTATCGGTGGTGATGTTGCTGGAGGGACTGGACAGCAATGCTCAGACTAACAATTAAGCACTGTTGTCCAGTTCATGCAATAACAAAGAATAACTGGACATACAATTTTAGAGTTAATTCCAAGTTTTCTTGCTGGCACATATTTCAAGTCCTTGCACCTTGTTCTTCTTAAATAACGGCAGAGTCCCATAATTATACCATGTACTTTTTAAAGATCTAGTCTTGATAAACAATCATTATGTTTAGAAAGCAAACATTTATTACCATCCTGCATGTTTAGCACGCTTGTGGACACAGAGATGAACAAATGCTGGGAATCATCTTAGTATACATGGGACAGTTACAGATAAATGTGCTTTAGGTAATGAAGTTGTACTGTGTTAGCTCTGAAAAAAACTGGAAACAAAGTGGAATAAAATGCAATGCCATTAATGGTTAACTCTCATAATCCCATCGTCCTGGAGGGTATGAAATAAAGTGTCATTACATTACCTTACATAGGTAAAAAGGATAAACAACACAGTGATATTGTAAAGAGATACGATTCACACTGTGACATCAAATGAACAACACAGCTCCTTTGAAACAAATGCTTTAGGCCTTCATTAGCCTGTAATTTACTAATATCCAGTGAAGACATTAAAAATTATATGGAATAATGTGACTTGAATTCATTGTCACAATTGAATCCATGAGTCAAAGAGCCAAATGTCCCCATCAGTTTAATTTCCCAAATCTTTCTGTCTTTCTGTGTCTGAAAGTTACACATCAATACTGTGACTCTAAGATTTTTGCTGTTCTGTCTGTTCTGACAGAAATAGTATCCCTCTGGAGTTTCTGTTCTCTTCTTGTTAATACTTAATGTGAGGTCATCTTATTATGTATGGATTGTCCTGTTTTACCTAAATATAATCTGCAGTTTTCTCACCCTATATGGCTTAATAAATATTACAGACTGAAGCACCCTGAGGAGGGAAAAGGAGGGAGAGGAAAGTGTATGCACATTAGGTGAGCAATTTATGTTTCAGTAAATATTAATACCATTCCAAAAAGGATAAATGGAAAAGTTCAATTAGATATTTTGGATATTCTGTGAATAAAGGACTAATGGCCTTTGTTATTAATTATGTGTATTTTTATCCCAAGCGCATACTAATTTTAGTTATATATTTAAGGTTTACAAATCATTTTGAGAGTTTTTGTGTCTATTGTGAAGCCTTAGTTGCATTGAGTGCCTTCGGCGATCCTTGCCAGCAACTGCGGCCTTCGCTTTACTGCGCAAGCCCGCAAGCTTTAGCAACAGCTTGCATGCTCACAACTATATATGTGATACTAATGTTATTATCATTTATTTGTAACATACCAACATACTGTATTCCTTAGCGCTATACAGGGATTAAGTACAATTCAAAAACAATTTAACATATATCAAAAAATGGAGGGCCCTGTTATTAAACTTAAAATCAAACATGCATAGTGCTTTTCCTAAAGCATCTAATAAGATTGAAAATCTCACAAAATTACAATCTAAAATTAAATCAAATACATTTGAAGTGCTATTTTAAATATAAACAACCATCCATTTACACATCAACTTCACTTGCAAGTGTATTGGACCTAAGTTCTTGTAAATTTGCACATCACAGATGTATATATTTATCATGTGATGACTTAATTATCTTTCAGAGTCATTACAAATATTTAATTCATTCGGCTCTTTTGCACTACAAAGATACTACCTCTACTATCACATCTAATTTCTCTTCTCTGAATTTACATTTCAGTGTTATTTATAATTTACTTTTAACAATTCTTTCTAAACCCTTATATCACAGTGACTAATTGAGTTAATCTGTTTAAATCAAAGTTTAGTTAGAAAAAAACATTAAGAAGTTTATTTTCAACATCTGAGGTACCAAATCTGGTTCTACATTTAAACTTTATGCATTGTCAGACTGAAATATTTCTGGATGGCTCAGAACTAGAATTTGTTATATTGTTTGATTGAAGGGAGACATCTTGTGGTTATAATTGTTTTTTTAGTTCAAACATTTAAGCCTAAAAATTAAAACATAATCAAATGAAAAAATGTTATTTGACCTTACTGTTTCTGAATTAGTATTGGCCGTATTAAAATAAAAATCTAAAATATATTAATAGTTAATATTGCAACATTTTATTTTTTTAGGTCAAAGCTTTCCCAAGTATAACCTGATTATGTATGAAAAGTGTGTCATTCCACTCTACTGCACTGAGAAACATAAGGTGGTGATCAAATATGTAACTGGAACACGAAACCCATACATAACATAAAGCACTATTTTATTGCATCACATCCAGTTATTTTCCACTGTAACATACTGAACATTAGTGCAAATTAACAGTCTTATTAAATTGTGATCCACCAATTGAATAGGGCTCTATATAAGCACATAGGATATTTTTTTTAAATAAGTTTTTAGTTAGTGAAGACCTTGCTTTTGGATAGAAGTTCACTAACTAAAAACTTCTGTAAAAAAAATATGCTATATGTTTATATAGAGCCCAATTCAATTGGCCGAATCGCAATTTAATAAGTCTGTAAGTCTTTAAGAAATACAATTTCCTTAAAGTTGCCACACTTAAAAGAGGACCACTATGGGCTACTTTGTCTATATTGCTTTTTTGAATAACTAAACATCATGATGGGCAAAATAGTTCTAAAAAGCCTATATATATATACACAACCTTTATATTTTGCAACTTTTGTAGGGAATTCTTTTTTACTACCTGCTTCTTCCTGTTATTTTCCCAGGTGAGTGTGTCCTTGTAAACTAATGAGATTCCCAAAATTGCTTTTGAGAGCATGGGGAGATGTAACTGTCATAGTCCCGTTGTGCAGCCAGACACTTCCTATGTATTCTGACTCTTCTTCAGGTATGTTGATCAACTTAAGCCAACATGATTTCATAGCAGCATTCACAGCAACATGCTGTATTATTATTTTCTTATATTCTAAAAACATGTTCCATATTTTAAGTGTAGTTCTTCAATTATAAAATATGACTCGAGTGGCTCTTTAAATAAACAATTGTAAATTATAACCTTAAAGAACCCTCAAATTGTCTCGGCTGTAGAGCACTGTATGACATACATTCTGAAGTGAAAAACCAATACTAATGCTTGTCTGTCTGACACGTTCTTTTATGCACTTTTAAAGAGATGTCAACATTATTTGAAAAAAAAGGGAAATTCATTTCAGTTTACAGTTTGATCTGTCATTTTATTTGCTGAAATGCAGTTGTTATTTGCCGAAATGAAAGTAGGGTTTCACAAAAGCATAATGTCAAAAACTGTAAGAAATGCACTCATGAGAGGGGCCTATAAGATTCAACAAAACATATCTGTTTATAGGTGAATGGCTCCATATGTTTCTGGTGTAGAAGTGCATTATATGTGACAGTATTTCACGTCTCACTCTTGGCATCCAGCTTCTAATCTACTATAAGATTTGATTTGTTTTCTTTGTTGAAATCTTCAAGTTTTCCATACATTAATATATTAGCAAAATCTGATTAAAATGTTTTTTTTATAGGCTATGAAAGACATTTTTGGCAAATTATACAACAAAATGTAAAAAAAAAAAAAATCTACAAATTGCAGGATAATCCTCTTTAAGATAAAACAAACCATGGTCATTTTATTTCTGCTGGAAATTTCAGTATATGATACATGATAAATGTTGGAATGTGTCCTTGACCTTAAACACTTAAATGTCAATGGTGGAAAAAGACTAATCAAAAACAATATTTACTCTTCCTTGATAGTTACAAAAGTTATTGCTATTTGACATTTTCCCTGACCCAGTTTTTTTTGTTAGATTTTCTTCACTTGCATTCTTATGCACAACATGTACAACATTATATTGCATTCCACAAATACACCCATTTATTACTAAAAGAATTGCCTCCTCCTCCATGTTTGCTTTCAATATTCTTTTAAATCAATCTACCCATTTAGAAACAGTCAATAGAAAAAGAGGCTGTCATCATTAGGTCAGTAAAACATGGAGGTTACATGTCAATCAGTTAGCAGTTGGAGGTCCGATATGCGTTCGTACTCGCAAAACCGCAAAACACAATATAAAAAAATAAATGCCAATACTGTTCTAGTCCATGTGGGTGGCCGGATTTTCCTCTACATTTGCTATTTACAGGTGTGAAAACATTTGCGAGCATGAAGAATTGTAGCAATTGAATAGCAATTTGCTACTGTAACTCTTGCGGATGTGGAAGATTAAAGGCTTAGATGGGATGTGAGTTATGGTTGTAAAAACCTCAAGGATTTCAAGCCCGTAACATGTAGCCTTTTTGCGGGTCACAAAACAACTCCAATTGAATAGCAAATTAACTTGTGGCCTCCATTACGGGCTACTGTAACTTACAATTGCTCAATTGAATGAGGCTCATTGAGAGAGACTGATATGAAGGGAACTAGGTACAAAATTATTAACAGATTAGCGAATTGCCCGTCAAAACATGACGACAATGAGATGTGTATGTTTGTAAATTTGTTTAGTTAGTAATATACATATTTGACACTTGTAAGTTTTAGTTATGTCGAAATAAGTACAATTCTTATATTAACCATGTTTATTTTTTTAAGATTTTCTTTTCTTCTTGAGTAACTGTTAAAGAGTTTTGTAGTAAAAGTATTAACATTTGAATGTAAGAACAGTTGAACTTTAGATTAAACAGTATTGTAAACTTGAGGTAATTGTTTTTTAACATGCAATTTGTAGCTGAAGAACTGTTAACTTAAATATACATTCAATCCAGAGGAAAGCAAACAGTAAAAACCCTCTTTGAAACATAGCCAATTGTATCAAAGCGGGAAAAAAAATAATTCCTTCCTGATCCCATTAACTGGCGATCGGATTACTCCCTGGATTAATGTTGAACATGAAATACAATATTTACATACTGGCTGAAAACGTGGTTGTGCTCTTAACATGAACTTTGTAATATGTCTAAGTAAGGAACTTGAAAGTATATTTTTGTAAACTTGAACTTTCTTATCTGTCTAAGTAAGGAACTTGAAAGGATTTAACATTTTATTTTCTTCTTCAGTAACTGTTAAATACAGTAATTTTGTAGTAAAAGGATTAACATTTGAATTTAAAAACAGTTAAACTTTAGATTATTCAGTATTGTAAACTTGATGTAATTTTTTTTTAACATGCAACTTGTAGGTCAAGAACTGTTAACTTACATAAACATTGAATGGAAACAGTAACATAGTTAATTAACATTTGAACATAATTTGGTAAAATAATGCAAGGCAAGTGTTTTGTGGGGCTAATCATGCATAATCAGTACTTCCATGAATGATGACTGAATTCTTTATTTATTGTTAGTTTTGAATGGTTGACGTTTGTTTGTTCGTGTAGTAATTGTTTTAAATGGCACATAGAGTTTCCTCTGTGGAAAAGTGGTTCTCTAAAAAGAGAACGCGAGACATTAAAGGTGGTCCGGGATGTTTAACCACTGTTCTCTATGTGTTTTACAATGTCATGTAGGTTTAATATGAAAATATTGTTGGTGTAAACCTAATTTCTGTGGCGTAATAATGAGCCTTTGAAGAAAAAGGAGAGTTGTGTGTACTTTTTTAAATGTTTTTGTGGTTGTATTGTTGTTTTTTAGGTTTTTGCGTTTGGTTTGAAATTGGTTTTGCATGACTTTTGTTTGTTTGACGGAAAGTTATAGTACTTCATAGTAGACAATGTTTTTAGTAAAAATGGTCCATCCTCTAATAAATCACCTTGACTTTAATTGTTTTCAATGTAAGCCTGTGGATTTTTGCACCGTGATAAGGCAACGAACAATTGGTCATGTGCAATGTTCTAAGAAAATACCCACAGATTTGAAAGTTTGTCCTTGTGATTTATTAATGGTCATGGCAAATGCCATAATGATGGGAAATTGTCTTCTTTAAAGTATAAAAGGGAGACTACTTTCACTTGGTACTAAATCTATCCTTGGTAGGAAAACTCTCTCTCCTTTATGGGTACCAGTTAAAATTTCAGCATCTATGAAATGATCCTTTAATTGTTGAACAATTAATCTTGTCCCATTGCATAGGCCTTTTTTTGGGTTCATATTTTGCAGTAACATGTCAATTGCACCTTTTCTTAGCTGCAAAATTTGTGGTGGCATTCCAGAAGGAGTTAATGAGTTTATGAATTCAGTTCAAATGTTTGCCTGACTTTCTTTGTCATCAGCAAGTACAGAATCAGCCTTGTGATCATTTCTTTGGGGTGCATTAATTTTTTTAAATATTTCATTATTGAGGATTAATGAATCCTTATTTTTACATGTTAGTATGACTTCGTTGGCAAGTTCAGAATAGTCCTGGTTTTTTATTGTATTTTCAAATATGGCCAATATAAAATCTTGGTGACAAATCATATGAGGTGGGATGTGCACAGTGTCGTCAGGTAAATTTTGTATTTTATCAGTTTTGCCTTCTCCAATTTTAATAAGCCAATCATTGAAATCATTTTGGCCTTCTGATCTCATTTTTTGTTGTAGTTGAAGATGGGTAAAATGTTTCCATAGTGTACTTGACTTTATACAGGTTTCGATAATGTCAGTTCAATTTCCATGTATAACGACAGGTAATGTTTGTCGAGAATCGCCACCTAACAACATTAACTTTCCACCAAATGGAAAAGTATTATCCATGATTTCACATAGCAAACGGTCAATACATTGGAGGGCATAGCATGACATCATTGTAGCCTCATCTATTATAATTAATTTACTTTTGTTCAGTTTTTATTGCTTGTAATGATGTCATGTGAATATCTGACACTGCAGGTTCTAAAATAGGCACTGGCAGTTTAAACCCACCATGTACAGTTCTTCCACCTTCTAACAAAAGTGCAGCAATTCCAGTGGTGGCAAATGCGAGTGCTATTTGACCTTGTGCTCGTAAAAAATGAATTAATAAATTATATAGATATGTTTTTCCTAATCTGTTAGGTCCATCAAGATAGAAATAATGCTCTTTGACCATGTCATCATCTAGTGCATTTTTTATGGCATTAAATGCTTGCAATTGTTATGTATTTAAAGTTGCAAGTCTTTCTTCTGTCCTTTGTACTTGTAGTTGAATGTCATAGTCTTCAAAGTTTATGTCATCTATAAGACCTGGATCAGGCAGATTAAATCTTGCACAACTTAATCCATGAGTTAAAAATACTTATTTGATTTCCATTAATGCTTTTAAGTGTGCAATGGGTTAATTGAATCGTTGCATAAAGTCTTCAGCCATATTACTTTTAAATGTGTCCCACAAAGCTAATGCATTTGGAGCATTTGAGAAGATACAAATGAATGCAAATTGTTCCCTCATCTGCCGTGGCATTTGACATAGTGCTGCTTCTTCTAGACATCTTTCCCATTCTCTATCATCAGCTAGTAAGTTTCAATGTCTTGCAGCTAAATGAAAGGATTCACATACTATGGGCCTCATTCAATTGCTATTTGGCCAATTGAATAAGGTTTTAAATAAGAACATAACATATATTTTTTAGAGAAGTTTTTAGTTAGTAAGCATCTATCCAAAAGCAAGGTTTTCACTAACTAAAAACTTCTCTAAAAAAATATGCTATGTGCTTATTTAGAGCCCTATTCAATTGGCCAAATCGCAATTGAATGAGGGCCTATGTCATTAACAGTTCTTAAGTGTTCAAAGCTTTGTGCACCAGGAACATTTTAAAAGTAGTAGTCGTAAGCAGAAACGTTCAAGGTCTCTTGGACTGACCGTGTAAATTCTTGGTATTATTTTATTTCCTCTGCTTTTTCTTGGTCTCCATAATCCATTCACAAAAACATAGTGATATGGAATTTCAATATATAAGAATTGTGTTGCTTGTGAATGTGTAGAATTTAATTGAAACCATGCAGTTAGTGTAGTGTGACGATGCTCACTTTGGGACAATGCATTACTTTCATTTCCATCATAGAAATACACTAAATGTCTTTGTGGCAAATGTACTGCTAATCTATATACTGCATGTGATCTACCGTGCATTTCAAATTTTAAAAGCCGCCACATAGCTTCTGGCGCACTTACATAGCGAGCATCTACATGAGATGCAAGTTCATCATGTACTAACTCAGTGCTTTCGGTATTGTCTGCACTTTTGATGACTACAGTAGCTGCATTATAGCCTTTGTAAATATATTTGTAGACATATTTAATGGATTTGATGGAAGTGCAGGCTTCTACATTAATGTGTGCATTATACTTCATAAGTAAATGTGGATTGTATGGTACCGCATATCTATTGTCAAACTTTTTTCCATGAATAATGGCACTATCTCCTTCTCTTCTTCTTTTTTTTTTTTTTTTTTTTATTATTTTTATTTTCAAATTTAAAATCTCCATTTACATAAATAATACCTTACATATTATATACACAGCCAGACAAAAATACGGAAGGCATACATTTGTGCCCTGACATTATAACAATAATCATAAGAGTGTAACTGTTCTTTCATGTTTATTGCTAATAATAGACTTTAAGTGTATCATTGTATTAAACTTACATATGGCTATGAATGAAATCCAAACTTTAATATTTGGTTGAATATTCTTCAACCTAATGGAGAGATTAACCAGTTAAACTTCTCTCTTAAATTACTTACATATCCTATCACACCCTTTCATTCCACTCATATTCTAGCTAGCTTGGTGAAGGTAGGGAGGAAGAGCCAGGGAGGGATCGATCTGCCAGGGAAGATATGGTGTCTTCGTGAGATTACCCCGTAGAGGTTACTTAAAAATTGAGTCCCAAACTACCCATTTTACAGGGTCTTGTTTTAGCTGAAATGCCATATTAAAATCCCTCTCTAGTTCCCTATTGTATCCCATCATGGCCAAAATTTCAGTTAGTTTTGGAATATCCTCTTTCTTCCAATTTCGTGCAATTGCAGTTTTTACTACCTGAAAAATTTGAGTCATAAATGCTTTATTTTTTATTTCCATCTTAGGGGGAAAAATATTAAACAAGGCCATCTGCGGTTTTACTATCATTTCTGTCTTAAATATAATAGATAAGTATTCAGAACATTCCTTCCAAAGATGAAGGGTTATAGGGCATTCCCACCATATATGGAACATATCTGCAGATTTCCCACAGTTCCTCCAGCATAATTTAATTTCTGGTTTAAATGTTATAAAGTAGATTTTGGAGGGAACCCAGTACCATCTATTAAGTAATTTAAATTGAATTTCTCTCTGGTTTGTATTTTTAACAAACCTATTTAGAGATTTTAAGGCTTGTTGCCATGACTCTTTAGGTATCCTTAGCTGCATATCTTTAGCCCAGAGGTCCATAGGTCTAGTTGTATCCGTTTGTATTTGCTTATAAATGATCTCACTACACTTAGAAATCAAGTGTCTAGTATTTTGGGACTTTATTAAAATTTCAACGTTGTTTAAGCTTTGCCGAGTAATGTTTTTATTTATATTCTTCAAAACTCGTGAAATTTGATGTGAAGTGAACCAAAGTTTAGTTGATATATTATATTTCAACTTTAGCATGTTATAATCTAAAATTTTTCCTTTTTCTTTATCTATAATGTGCCCCAGTAGATATATTCCTTTGTCTTTCCATTCTGGTTCTAAGTAGATATAATTCATGCGTGCTAATGTTGTCAAAGGAGTAAGTTCACTATATTGCTCTATGAATTTAAATTTTTTGTTCATTTTTATCCACTCTTTTACCATTATAGTCAAAATAGTTGCTCTCGGGTCAATGTATGCTAATGCTAGTTTTGGAGTGAACAATAGAGCATTAAGGTCGATATTGTGTAGCATATCACTTAAAATCTGGTTCTCCGGGTGAGTGGAAAGAGGTTGACTCCACTTTATATATTGCGCCAATTTAATTGCTTCCTGATAGTGAAAAACCATTGGGTATGCAATGCCACCATTTATACATTTTCGACTCATTATTGCTTTTTTAACTCTGATCTGACCGTTCTTATTAATATATCTATCGATCATCTTCTGCAATTTAGCTGTCCATTGGCTTGAGATTGAGAAAGGGAAAGATCTAAATACATAGTTAAGTTTAGGAAGGAGAGACATCTTGATTGATGCAATTCTACCAGAGAAGGATATTTGATTGACCGGCCAGTTCTCAATAAGCTCTTTAGATGATTTATATAAATTGTTCAAATTGGAGGTTTGAATACTTCTTATATCATCACTAAAGTTAATTCCCAGGTGTGTAAATCCCTTTGTGTGGGCCAGCTGATACCTACTAGTCAGGCGCTCTTCGTCTTCCTCTGGAATATTAACACTTAGTGCTTCAGATTTCTCTGTTTAATTTATAATTCGACACCTTACTGTAGTTTGCAATATTTCCATCAGCGTCTTCATAGATATATGAGGATGCTCCATATATACTACTACATCATCCGCGAAGAGGGAGATCTTGTATTCCCTTTTGCCTACTTTAATCCCCTTAAAGTCCGACGAAGCCCTAATAGCTATAGCGAGGGGTTCTAGGGTCAATGCGAATAAAATGGGAGACAGGGGACAACCCTGACGGGTTCCATTTGTTACCATAAAATAATCTGATTGTACCCCTTTCCCCAAAACCGATGCCGAGGGAGCCTTATATAGGGCAGCTATAGCTTTCGATGCAAATGAGTCAAACCCATATCTATGGAGGGTCTGCATCATAAAATCCCACCCTACCCTATCAAAAGCTTTTTCAGCATCCATGGATAGGAATAGGGTGGGGGTGTCTTTTTTCTTCGCATAAGTTATTAAATGAATCAGTTTATGGGAATTATCGGCGCCCTGCCTCCCTGGGACAAATCCTGTTTGGTCGGACGCTATTAATGATTTAGATATTTCTGTAAGTCTTAGAACCAAAACTTTCGCATATATTTTGGTATCTATATTCATAACCGAAATTGGTCTAAATTCCTTATCTGATTTTGGTATAGTGATTATATTGGCTCTAAGCATCTCTGGTGGGAATGTACCTGTGGTTTTAATTTCATTAAATGTAGCTACTAAGATTTGCATTAACTCTTCCTCAAATATTTTATAGTATGTTGTAGAAAATCCATCTGGGCCTGGTGCCGTGTAGTTTTTTAGGTTTTTAATAACTCGTCTAATTTCTAGTTCCGTTATCTGACTATTTAAAGCCTCCTTTTCCTCATTTGAGATAACTGGAAAGTCAATCTGATCTAAGAATGATGATATGTCTTCACTTTTGGGTGTTATAAAGTTTTCTTCCGAGTTTAGATTATATAAAGCTTGATAAAATTTCGCAAATTGATCCGTGATTTCTTTAGGCTTAAAAATTTTTATTCCCTGTTTTACAAGATAAGGAATATTACAATCTTGATATTTTTGTTTTTTAATCTTATTCGCGAGATCTTTTCCTATTCGATTATTGAAATGAAATGATTTTTGTTGTAGTTGCCAAAGACTCATGTCTGAGCGTTTTTGGTTAAAGTTTTTAATTTTGTTCCGAATTGTTATTATCTCTTGTGTAAGGGTATCATTTATTTTTATTTTGTTTTCTTGTTCCAATTTATACAATTTTATATGTAAAAGTCGTAAGGACAAACCTCTCTGTTTAACCCAGATGCTTTTCAACTTGATTAATATACCTCTTGTATATGCTTTTAGTGAGTTCCATATTGTTGTATTTAATGGAACCGACCCCATATTAATTTCCAATTTTTTTTTAATTTCCATTCTAATAGTATTTAGTCTTTCCTTATTTTCTAAGATTTTATCATCCATTCTCCATGCCCTGCTAGATTTTATCTCCCCCTTTTCCTGTATTTGGAGGGTGACTGGAGCATGGTCCGAGATTGTTATTAAACCAATTTTAACTGATTGAATTGCGTTTAACAAAGACTCATCCACTATTATATTATCAATTCTTGAATACATTTTATGAGATGCAGAATAATAGGTATAGTCTCTTTCATTTATATTTATAAGGCGCCATGCATCATATAAGTGGTTTTCCACCAATAATTTGGAGAAGTCCTGAGCTGTTTTTTCTATACCTTTATAGTTTTTGGGAACTTTTTTGTAGCTTCTGTCCATCTTAGCATCAGGCGTCATATTAAAGTCACCACCTACTATGCGTCCTCCTATAGCTATCTTATCCAGTTTCTTTAATATTACCTTCAAAAATATATTTTGTTTATTATTAGGGGCATATACATTTACTATTGTCATATGTTCGCCATGTATTTCTCCTACCCAGATAATATAAAGGCCTTTACTATCCAAGACCACTAATTCTTCTTTTAATTTAAATTTTTTATTAAACATCATTAAAACTCCTCCTAAGTTTTTTTTATGTCAAGCATTAAATACTTGAGGGAATCGATGTTTGGCCATATGAAATATTCTTCCCTTATCCCAATGGGATTCCTGAATTAATACAATATCTGGATTTGTTTTGATCAGCATTCTCGAAATGGAGGCTCTCTTTGACGGAGAATTTAATCCCCTAATGGGCGTGAACAATGAAGGGATATGTTAAGTCCTCCATGGAGGTTTCCCCACGCCTGTATATCTTGTATTCCTAATTTACCTTCTGGTTCCCAACCGCCCCCCCTACCAAACCCCCCCCCCACCAATTATGTTACTTTACCCCTGCTCTCTCCAAGCCTTTTTAATCCTGGATATGCTCTCTTTGCCTGTTCATTTCTATTAATTAATAATTTACCTAATCACAATTCCTGTTGTAAATATACCCCTCTCCTCCCTTCCTGTCATTTTATATTTCTATTTTTATTCGCTTTTGTAATTTTCTTAATTTTCATATTCTTCGTTAATTTCCTTGAACATTCCACAATTTATAATATTATATTTATGTTCTATTGTTACATTTTGTGCAGATGCTATTCCTTAAAATGAGTTCTAAATCGTAATTATACAAAAATTTTACCATGATCAAGTTGTCTTCACCCCTTTTTCATTTACTTACTCTATCACTCTTGATTTCCAAGCGTAATCTAAATTAAGCTACATATCCCCCTTATTTTGTAATGCAATCATGTGCTACAAATCCTTCTTAATCATAATATCAATTATTATATACAATTTACATGTGCAAATTAGCATAATTTTACGTGTAGAATCATTCCATTTCATTTCATATACTGGTTCAATCTATTACATTAAAATTTGTGCATCCAAAATTTCCTTCCTTTTTCCTTTCTCTTCCATTCCTTTCCTTTAAAATCACCCTATAGTTGATTCAATCATAAGCTGGTGAACCTCTTATTAAAATTACGTGGCTTCAATATATTTAGGTAAGAAAAAAAAAAGTAAAAGAAAACCATCATTAATACCCAAAATTCATAATAAGGTCAAAGTGCATTCAATACAAATAAAGTGCTGTGCAATTTCCTATGAGGAAAGTCAATATGCAATCTTAGACCCTTTAAATATTGCATCTAATCATAATTGCATGACTACAAAAAAAAAAAAAAAAAAAGGGGGAAGAGAAAAAAATAAATAAAAAAACCCTATCTAAACCACCTATTTCCTTCCTTAATACTCCTAATACATAATAAAGTTTAAAGTGCATTCATTACAAAAAAGTGCTGTGCAATTTCTTAGGAGGAACGCAATATACAATCACAAACCCTTTAAACATTGTAATCCATCATTTTTGTGAGGAAATGGTAATATATCCTAAAAATAAAAGGGATAGTAGCAAGGAATTAGTAAAGTATTCCTCCCTTTTTTTTGGAAATCTAGCAATCCCACCAAATGACAATGAGGCAAAGACTCTCAAATATCCCATTTACTAAATAAATCTTCTCCCTCTTTAAGTGATGTGATTTTATACCATATAGAGTCTCTTAAAAATGAAAGTCCTATGGGAAAAGTCCACTTGTATGTTATTTCTTTTTCCCTCAGTTTCTGGGTAATAGGAAAAAATTGTCTTCTTTTATTTCTCGTGGAAGTAGAAATGTCCGAAAATATTTTAATATTTGAATAGAGAGGATCAAAGGATGTTATTCCATAGCTAGCTTTTAATAGTTGATTTTTCAGTGGCAAATGATGGATTTTTACCATTACATCTCTAGGAAACTCTACCTTTAATGTTTTTCGGCTTAGAGAGTCTATAGGCTGCATCGAACTTGAACTTTCTATCCGCAAAATCAGGCACTAAATATGAAAAAAACTTGGTAAGATAAAATCCCAGGTCCTCTTTGGGTATTTTTCATCAATCCCTCGTATTTTTAAGTTATTAATTCTTGATCTATCTTCAAGGAAGTCCACCTTATTTTCCAATGCCTTTAATTTCCCCTCCCTGCTTTGATGTTTTCTTTGGAATAAGTTTGTTCCTTTTTAATTGTTTCACAAGTGTTCCCCAATTCTGCAATTTCGACTGTGTTTCCTTGTGTTGCCTTGATATTTAGAAGAATTTGATTTTTAAATTCATCCAAGAATTTGTTTTGAAACTTCTCTAGGATATTTTCCAGTTTTCCAACCGTGAGGATTTCCTCCTCTAAATTAACTGTATTTGTTTCCGAAGAGGTATCTACCGTATTATCTACATATGCCTCTGTAGATTTATCCCCTATTGGAGAAGCCAAAAGGGATAACTCCATAGTTTTTTGCGTCATTTTAGGCGAAAAAAATAGTTTGGATTTAGGAGGAGATCTTATTTTATCTTTGTTTTTATTTTTTTGGAGGCATTGTATGAAATTTACCTAGAATCAAGTTCCTGGAATATAATAAAAGAGAAAAAAAGATATAACAAAAAAACAAACACACAAAGAAAAAAAAAACATGCAAAAACAGAGGTAGTCCCAAATCCGCTTTACAGTAGATGTGGTCCTGATCACAAACTTTTATTTGGGGATATATATTTCTTTTATATATTTCTCTTTCTCTCTTCCCCCTCCGTGGTCCTGATCCAAGTCTTTAATTGGGAATATTTTGTCTTTTAAGTATATATGGTTTTATTTCACAATTATAGGTAATATAAAGGTTTGGAGCCAGGTCCCCTATTTTTAGGGATTAATTCCTTTAGTCGATTGGTGAAGTCCATTCCAGACCTTTATTCCTTAATTACTTTTAACCATATTAGTATTAACTCCTTTGAGATATGGGTCAGTAAGATTTTTCCCATTAATGTATAGCTTTTGCATAAGGTCTGTCAGGGAGCAATTAGATTGTATTATTACTCTCACTTTTCCCAGTCCAAAGCCCCAATAATGGTTTTCATTCTTGAAGAGATTATAGACCCCACAAAATTATACTTCAGGTCCTTACTTGCTGAACTGGACCTTATATCCTTTATAGGACCTGTGTATATATTATGCCCGTTAATATCTTAGGGCCTTACAGAAAAGAGTCAGTGTTTATGTATAAAGAGTGCTCTATTAGAGCCTTACCAGACCTCATGGCCTCCAGGTGATATCAGCTAATAGCTGCACGAACTGCTGTGAGAGGCCTGGAATATCCAATACTCTAGGTAGTCAAAGCTCCTTTCTGCGGGCCCGCAGTCTGGCATTCCCCTGCCAGAGTTCTCCAAATCACTGCTATGCTTAGCTTAGCCCCCTCCAGTCTCTTTGCACAGCTTGTGCGCTCTCACCGCTCGCGGGACATCGAGACCGGGGGCAAATGCTGGGGCTATATCTCCTTAACGGTCCTGCTCTTCATGCAGCCGGTCCCGTGCTGCTGAACCCGTATCGGGCTTGGAGTGATTGTACCTTGGGAAGGGCTGAGGGAAAAGGTTTAGGGAATCCCAGTCTCCAGCGTGGTCTCCTCCATCAGACTGTGCGAGCGTCCGCTCACGTGTGCATATCCGGTAACGCCCCCTTCTCTTCTTCTATATAGTGGATAGCCATCACAATTGGCATACGTTTGGTCTCTAAAATCTTTTGGAAATTCTTTTGTACATTTATTATTTTCCATACATGGTGATTGTGGATTAAGCTCGCCACAGGGTCCATGAATCACCCGATGAGTTACAGTCTCATATAGTCTACCATATAGTTCTGGTTCTGGTAGTTAAGAAACAATAACTGAATCCACTTTGTCACAAGTATCTAATTTATCTTTTTCTTGAAGGATTATTAGAAGATGTGCATGTGGAAGGCCTCTTTTTTTAAATTCAATTGTATATACATAAGCAAGACATTTGCCAAATAAGTGACGTATAGTGATGTCACGTATTAATTCATTTAATTTAATTTTGAAAACTCTGGCTACTAAATCTGGTCTATCGGAAGCACTTTGGCCAAGAAGTAAATTTTGTGTAATTTCTGGCCATTGGGGATTACATGTAAATGTAAAAAATAAATCGGGTTTTCCAAATTTGGTGATAGTAGCCATGGCATCATTGTATCTTTCTTTGCCAGCTGTCATGTTTCTGCTTGTAGCAACCTGAGCGACATAATACACTAATCTGCAATATTGTTCTACACGTCGTTTATCTTGTTGATATTTTATGAAGTTTAAATTATTGGCCTCAACTTGCAAATAGGAATCAATAATCCATTGTTGTGTTAGTTTTCCAACACATAAAATTGGATTAAATGTATTTCGAATGGCAATTTGAGCTACTTCAAGCATGGAAATATTATTTCGCATTCAGGCTTTAGCATTTGGGTAACTGGGAAGTGTTAATTTTGGTTGCCAACCTGCTTCTCTGAGTGGGGAAAACATGGGATATGTCATTGGATCTAAATTTGTACTTAAGATAATGATATTAATGAATGGTTGCTCCTCATTTCTGGGATATATTCTAATGTCTCTTTGAAATGGTGGTTCTGCTTCATCATTTTGAAACACCATTGCAACCTCATTTGATGTTGGCAAGTTATAACAGCGTTTATCATTATGTCTATCTCTTTTAAGCACCATATTGACCTTTGGGATATGTAATTTATGTCTTTCTGCATGAAGTTGTTGTTCCTTTTCTACTTCTGCCAATTTTTTATATGCTTGACTGTAGGGGTTATTGGCCATAATTTTATCTAGCTCTATCAAAACACTGGGTAAGCATTTTTTATTTTCTTGCAGCTTTATACATTGGTCAACAGCTTCCATTGTATCTAGGACATATAGTTGAGCAAATTGTCTTTGCTCTCCTTCCTCTGGATGTAAATGGGAAGTACGATGGTTAATTTGGCCTTGTACTTTAAAGCAGTAAGGACCATGTCCTGGTACATTAGCAGCTAATGTTGCCCCCATAGATGCAAACGATATGGCACTATTGTAGGATCTTATATTTGTCTTGAAATGTTTGTAGTTTGGAAAAGTAGGTTCAGTCATAATGTTTTGTAAATATATTGGGAATTGTTTTCTTTCTGGAAGTTTGACCTTGCCTTTTTGACAGCAACTAATGAACTGTCCATCTCTGGGTCTTCCCTGTTTAAAATGATAAGCCTCACAAAACTGACATTGAATATTCATGTCACCACAATTATGAACCTCTACTGCTAAAGACTTGAGTAAAGGACAATTTGAAGAGCATATATCAGTTTCAGTTTGTAATTCATCATTTGAAATGTCATGTGATGTTTGAGGAACAGGTTCTAAATGCTTTTGTTTTTTAGTGGCTTTTTTGGGTGTATTTTTTATTTTTTCAGCTGATAGTCTTTTGCTTGCAAGTCTTTTCCGTTCTTTTTCTTGTTGAATTTCCTTCTGCTCCCGCGTCTGCTGGTTTTCCCATCTTTGTTGTCGTTCTCTAGCTTGACGTCTTATCTTTTCCTGTTTGGTCTCTTTATCATCCATCTTAATCTGTAAATGAAAATAATGTATCATTAGTTTACTTTCAGATGCTAAGTTGGTTTATGAAATATTTTTGTTACAACACTGTTGTGATTGTAAATGAACTTTGTTTGTATGTGATTGTAGTTCATTGTACATTAACTTTCTTTCTATTGTTAAATTAGTGTGTTTTATTTTTTGGCTCTTACTTTATCTGTTGTAGTTTGTAATTTTTGGGTTAGATCCATAGCACACCCAAGGTAATTGCATTATAGCTTATTGTAGATGTAGTAGGTTTATAGTGTTAAATGAGCTTTTTAATTTTGATTTGGTTGTTCATTGTTTTTTATGTTCTAGGTTTGTAGGGTTGGCTTAGAGGCATAGTAGAGGGGAAACAATGGTAGTAATATATTGCTCTTTCTAATTTTTACTGCAGGGGATTGTTGTAATACTATTCTTCTATTTAACTTAAAGACTTATATGTTGTGGCTGTGAAAAGAAGGTTTGTATTGTTGTTTGTTAGGTCTTAGTAGTATTTGTTGTAGTATTGTCTTTTATGTGTGTGGTTAGTTTTTGTGCTTAACACTGTAAGTTAGGGCTGTGAATTGACAATTGTAAATGTTTTATTGTATGTGTTTTGCCTATTTATTGGACTATGCTGTTTTATGTTGTTAATTTTTTTTTTATAGATTAAAGTTTGTGTTTACTGTTAAACGTTGTTGTACATAAAAGGTAATTAGTAGGTAAATGAGAAATGTGTCAGTAATATTTTGTGAAAGCTGTTCATTTGTGGTGCTTATTGTTGTTGGTTTATTTTGTTTTTTCTCTTGGCATGGATGCAGAGCAAAAATGTTTATTTAGTTTTCGCTTTTTTTAATTGTTGTACTGTACCTTGTTTGAAGTGTGATTTCAAGCTGAATATCCCTGGATCCGCTGTTGGAAATCTTGGTGAGTTAGTCTTGACGCAGTGTCTGTTGTAAAAGAAAAAGATAATTGTTATTTGATTCAAATGTATTTCTCATGAATAGCATAGTTAATTATTTTTTCATACTCCATCTGTTATCCTGATTTCTTCTGCAATGCTGTTTTTTGTGCATTACTTTATTTTTTTTTATTTTAGTTGTATATTACAGTTATACTTATTTTTACAGTAATTATTAATGTTATTTATATTTTGTATATGTTAGCAATGTTTGTTGGACTATCCTGTTTTGTGTTCACCACTTTTGGGATGCTGTATTTGGCTTGTGGATGACAGTTAAAGGTTGTTGTAGAGTAAAGCTGACTGTGAATGATCTTTTATCTGTGTTGGAACTATTTACAATAGTATCCTGTTTAGCGTCCGCCACTTTTGGTATGCTTATTTTGGCTTCTTTGTAAGGGTTATAGGTCGTTCAACAGTAAAGAGGAATGTTAAGTTAGTTTTATGTATGTTATGTATTTATGTATGTTTTTGTGATTTTTTGTACAATCCTGTTTTGTGTCCACCACATTTTGCTCCATTTGCCACTTTTGGTATGCTTAATTTGGCTTGTTTGTGAGGGTTACAGGTTGTTGGAAAGTAAACAGGAATGTTAATTGCCTTTTCTATAGTTGTGGCGCTTTTTTGTACTATCCTGATTTGTGTTCACCACTTTTGGCATGCTGCATTTGGCTTGTGGGTGATGGTTAGAGGTTGTTGTACAGTAAAGAGGAGGAAAACTTTTGTTTTCTGTATGTTGCTAATGTTTGGTATGCTATCCTGTTTTGTGTCCACCACTTTGTGTTCTCATTTTGTTTGTGTGCAAGTGTCTTTATTTGGAAATTGTATAGGTCTTTGGCAAGTTTCTTGAACTGTGGTGTTTTTGTCTTGCTTGAATTTGTATTGAGGCTTGTATTTTGTAGTTTGACTTCTCATATTGGCGGGCATTAAACATGGGATTTGTGTTCCTTTTTGTACTTGTTATACTATACCTTGATTGAAGTCTTATTCTTGTCCGAATGACAGAGGGTCCCCTCCTGCCAATCTTAATTCACCAGTTTTCTTGTAGTGTCTGTTTGAAAAAGAAAGTTAAATGGTTTTTTTTATATTTATTCTTTTGGATTTTTTCTGCATGTAATGTATTTTTCTATTATACCTCTTCTTCTTTCTTTCAGTTATTTAAAAGTGATCCTCTTTCACAGTCCACGGTGCCAATTCTTGATTGACGCTGTTGATGCAGAGTCTGTTTGAATAGTGAAAAAAGGGTAAAGATTGAGCTGCAGGTTAAATATGTCTTAGTGTCATCTTTTTTTTTTTTTTTTTTGTTATTATTTGCTGTGAATTAATGTCAGTTGAATATACTTCCTTGATTACTTTGAGTTAAGATTAGGTTGTTGTAGGGCCTATACACATATATGTCCATTTCACATGTCACTACACATGAATAACATTTTGATTGGGAATGTTTGAAATGTTTTCCTCTTTTTTTTTTTTTTTTGTTGGTGTTTTTCCTACTAAATTAAATATATTATAGCTTACCTCTCAGTTTGAATTTGCAGATTGTGAAGTTGTAAATTAGGAAATAATTCTCTTCTGAAGTAACAGCAGCAGTGAACTATCCAGTCACACTGTTCATCACCTGAGCAGTATACTGGGCAGTATTTATAAACTTGGAGGTGCTTGAGACCGTTAGAACGCAATAAGCATGCGCTATTTGGGTTCCAGTGTTAAATTTGCGTACCAGTCGCCATTTTCCGGCTAATAGTTGTCTTTTTCCTCTGAAATTGTGGTTAATAGCAGTGTGGTATGTGCCGCATAGTGTGTGTTACGTGCCTCATGAAGTTGACTGGAGCGTTCTTTTCGTTTTGCGAGTAACTGTAGTATTTTTGCGTCCTTAGCCTAATTTTCGTTTTGTTCGGCGGCCATTTTTTCTCTCACTTAGGTGATTTTCGTGTGTCTAAAGTCTTTAATTTGGACTTAAATCGAGGTGTAACTTCACTTGCAGAGGTCCTGGGTGCACCCTCTTCCTGTAAGCTTTTTATATGTTTATTGTGTATATTTCTTGTGTTTGTAATGTTTTTCGGGTCGCGCAGGTTGCGTCCTTGTTTTCAGATGTCGTAGGTGTTTTTCGGAAAATCCGTAGGAGTTTGGTGGTGTTTTGCGTCTTTAGAGTCCTGTAGCCTCGTTTTCGTTTTTTTCAGTGGCCATTTTTTCTCTCGCTTACAGGATTTTCGGGTGTTTAGACTCTTTTATTTTCAGTTTAATTGAGCTGTAACTTTACTTTTCGAGGTCCTGGGTGCCTCCCCTTGCTGTAGGTAAGATTTTTATGTATTTGTTGTGTGTTTTTATTGTGTCTTTCATGTTTTCATATACGCGGGTTTCGGACGTTTTTGCGAGGTCGTAATGGGTCGTAACGCGTGACGTTTTTCTGTGTCGTAAGTCCGTTAATTTTGCAAGGAGCGCAAGGAGCGCTTTTGGCCCGCAGCGTTAGCAACAACCCGCATGCTCACAACTATATATGTGATGACTTGATTCTAGGTCAGGTTTCATCCTTAGCAGAACAGCTACCTTTAGTGATCTATTGAAAGCAATCATGATAATGGAGGTGAAATTAGTAAATTATTAGTCCAAGCAAAGAGATGTTTAGAGAGAAAATAAAGAGAAGGACCAAGAACAAAGACATCAGAAGCCAAGCTAATAGAGGAAGAGAAGAGGATGTGCAGAGAAAGAAATATTGGCTGAGTGATTAGTTAGATATTCAGTAAACTATTGAATTATGATGACAGAGCCAAATATAGTGGAATTCACCTTATAAGAATTTGCAATAAGTACAGTGCATATTAAAAGTCTACAAAGACAAAGATAAATCATTTCAGAACTTTTTCCACCTTTAATGTGACCTATAAACTGTACAACTCAATTGAAAAACAAACTGAAATCTTTTAGGTGGAGGGAAGAAAAATAAAAAATAAAAATAATGTGGTTGCACATGTCTGCACACCCTCTTATAACTGGGGATGTAGCTGTGTTCAGAATTAAGCAATCACATTCCAAATCGTGTTAAAAAGGGAGTCAGCATACACCTGCCATCATTTAAAGTGCCTCTGATTAACCCCAAATAAAGTTCAGCTGGTCTAGTTGGTCTTTCTGGAAATTTTCTTAGTCGCATCAGACAGCAAAAGGCATGGTCCACAGAGAGCTTCCAAAGCATCAGAGGGATCTCATTGTTAAATGTATCAGTCAGGAGAAGGGTTCAAAAGAATTTTCAAGACATTAGATATACCATGGAACACAGTGACGACAGTCATCATCAAGTGGAGAAAATATGGCACAACAGTGACATTACCAAGAACTGGAGCTCCCTCCAAAATTGATGAAAAGAGGAGAAGAAAACTGGTCTGGGAGGCAACCAAGAGGCCTACAGCAACATTAAAGGAGCTGCAGGAATATCTGGCAAGTACTGGCTGTGTGTACATGTGACAACAATCTCCCGTATTCTTCATATGTCTGGGCTATGGGGTAGAGTGGCAAGACGAAAGCCTTTTCTTACAAAGAAAAACATCCAAGCCATGCTACATTTTTCAAAAAAACATCTGAAGTTTCCCAAAAGCATGTGGGAAAAGGTGTTATGGTCTGATGAAACCAAGGTTGAACTTTTTGGCCATAATTCCAAACGATATGTTTGTCGCAAAAACAACACTGCACATCACCAAAAGAACACCATACCCACAGTGAAGCATGGTGTTGGCAGCATCATGCTTTGGGGCTGTTTTTCTTCAGCTGGAACTGGGGCCTAAGTTAAGATAGAGGAAACTATGAACAGTTCCAAATACCAGTCAATATTGGCACAAAACCTTCAGGCTTCTGCTAGAAAGCTGAACATGAAGAGGAACTTTATCTTTCAGCATGACAACGACCCAAAGCATACATCCAAATCAACAAAGGATTGGCTTCACCAGAGGAAGATTAAAGTTTAGGAATGGCCAGCCAGAGCCCAGACCTGAATCAGATTGAAATCAAAAAGTGCTTCAACAAAGTATTAGTTTAAGGGTGTGCATACTTATGCAACTATATTATTTTATTTTTATATTTTTTCTTCCCTCCACCTAAAAGATTTCAGTTTGTTTTTCAATTGAGTTGTACAGTTTATAGGTCACATTAAAGGTGGAAAAAGTTCTGAAATGATTTATCTTTGTCTTTGACATTTTAACAGGGGTGTGTAGACTTTTAATATCCACTGTACTTATTGCAAATTCTTATAAGGTGAATTCCACTATATTTGGCTCTGTCATCATAACCTTGACGAGATCATGCACATAGCGTGAATGAAACATGTGTCGGGCTCCAGTCTGCGACGTCCTAAGGCAGGGCTGGTAGCATGGCTGGATTACCCATAAGGCAACGTAGGCAGACACCTACAGGCACTCCTCAGTGAGTGGCACCTCATCCTGAGTTAAACACAAATATTTGTTAGGGAAAGTAGCTTTGTAACTTTTCCCTGTTTTACAGCATGCTCCCTGTTATGCAGAATGCTCTAGAGTTCACACTGCAGACATAAAGTAGTTTCCTGAGACTGATCTTTGGAAGACTCATTAAGTCAAACAGCACAGCAAGGAGTCAATGCCAATATCCATGCACTCTATTTATATTAGAATATTTGAATATTATAAGTTGTTCCTATCTCTGTGTGATGATGGTTGTATGTGATTATTCTAAGTCTGTGTGTATGCATGTTTGTGTACTTTATATCACATATTATAATTGTCAAACTGCGATTCGTCGTCACGCTTTGCGACAAATCACAGTTTGACAACAATCTGATCGCAAAGCCGTGCGGCGTCCCCACACACTCACTGCATTCCCAGCCACGATCTTCTCTCTCATCTCGGTGCTGTCAGTGCCCCCCAGGCCTCATTCACCATACACACTGCTGACTGCTCTGTCCTTCCCTCCTAACCCCACACACTCACTCTCTCCTTTGTATTATCCCTGTCCCTCGGCAAGCCTTCTCCTCCTCCATACACCCCGCTCTCTCCTTCCCCAGTCACTCTCTCCTCTCACCTCCATGCTGTCACTGTCCCCTCCGCAGACCCTCTTCAGTCACTTCATGTTGATCCGCAGCCCCTATATCCGGATCGGGGTTGGATCGGATCCCTCCGGTCCGGCTACCCCCTCCTCCATAGAAGGTCACCTGGCTCTTCTTAGCTCGGCTCCCACTCCTTCCTACCCACGGCTGCCCGGCTGCCGGAAAGTGGCCCCGCCCCGACCAGCCCCGCCCCCCGGGACCAGCCAATGCTGCAGCCGCCATCTTAATAGCAATAATATGAGAGACAGATGGGTAGAGAGAGAGAGATGGAGAGAGAGAGAGAGATGGGGAGAGAGAGAGCTGGGAAGAGAGAGAGAGAGAGATGGGAAGAGAGAGAGAGATGGGAAGAGAGAGAGAGAGATGGGAAGAGAGAGAGAGAGATGGGGAGAGAGAGAGAGATGGGAAGAGAGAGAGAGATGGGAAGAGAGAGAGAGAGATGGGAAGAGAGAGAGAGAGAAATCGAAAGAGAGAGAGAGATGGGGAGAGAGAGAGATGGGGAGAGACAGAGATGGTAGAGAGAGAGAGATGGGGAGAGAGAGAGAGAGATGGGAAGAGAGAGAGAGATGGGAAGAGAGAGAGAGAGATGGGGAGAGAGAGAGAGATGGGAAGAGAGAGATGGGAAGAGAGAGAGAGAGAGATGGGGAGAGAGAGATGGGGAGAGAGAGAGAGAGATGGGGAGAGAGAGAGAGATGGGGAGAGATAGAGATGGGTAGAGAGAGAGATGGGGAGAGAGAGAGAGATGGGGAGAGAGAGAGGGAGAGAGAGATGGGGAGAGAGAGAGATGGGGAGAGAGGGAGAGAGAGAGAGATGGGTTGAGAGAGAGATGGGGAGAGAGAGAGAGAGATCGGGAGAGAGAGAGAGATGGGTAGAGAGAGAGATGGGAAGAGAGAGAGAGAGAGATGGGAAGAAAGAGAGAGAGATGGGAAGAGAGAGAGTGATGGGTAGAGAGAGAGATGGGTAGAGAGAGAGAGATGGGGAGAGAGAGATGGGGAGAGAGAGAGAGAGAGATGGGGAGAGAGAAAGCGAGAGATGGGTAGAGAGAGAGATGCGTAGAGAGAGAGATGGGGAGAGAGAGAGAGATGGGGAGAGAGAGAGATGGGGAGAGAGAGAGAGAGATGGGTAGAGAGAGATGGGTAGAGAGAGCGATGGGTAGAGAGAGAGATGGGGAGAGAGAGATGGGTAGAGAGAGAGAGATGGGTATAGAGAAAGATGTGTAGAGAGAGAGATGGGGAGAGAGAGAGAGATGGGGAGAGAGAGATGGGGGAAGAGAGAGAGAGATGGGGAGAGAGAGAGAGAGAGATGGGTAGAGAGAGAGATGGGTAGAGAGAGAGATGGGGAGAGAGAGAGAGATGGGGAGAGAGAGAGAGATGGGGAGAGAGAGAGATGGGGAGAGAGAGAGATGGGGAGAGAGAGAGATGGAGAGAGAGATGGGGAGAGAGAGAGATGGGGAGGGAGAGAGATGGGGAGGGAGAGAGATGGGGAGGGAGAGAGAGAGATGGGGAGAGAGAGAGATGAGGAGAGAGAGGGAGAGAGAGAGAGATGGGGAGAGAGAGCGAGATGGGTAGAGAGAGAGAGATGGGTAGAGAGAGAGAGATTGGGAGAGAGAGAGATGGGGAGAGAGAGAGAGATGGGGAGAGAGAGAGAGATGGGGGAGAGAGAGAGATGGGGAGAGAGAGAGATGGGGGAAGAGATGGGAGAGAGAGAGATGGGGAAGAGATGGGGGAAGAGATGGGAGAGAGAGATGGGGGAAGAGATGGGAGAGAGAAAGATGGGGGAAGAGATGGGAGAGAGAGAGATGGGGGAAGAGATGGGGGATGAGATGGGAGAGAGAGATGGGGAGAGAGAGAGGGAGAGAGAGGGGTGAGATAGAGAGAGAGGGAGAGAGAGAGAGGGGGAGAGAGGGAGAGAGAGAGAGGGGGAGAGAGGGAGAGAGAGAGGGGGAGAGAGGAGGAGAGAGAGGGGGGGGGAGAGAGAGAGGGGGAGAGAGAGATGGGGAGAGAGAGAGAGAGGGGGAAGAGATGGGAGAGAGAGATGGGAGAGAGAGAGATGGGGGAAGAGATGGGAGAGAGGGGGGGAAGAGATGGGAGAGAGAGAGATGGGGGAAGAGATGGGGAGAGAGAGAGATGGGGAAGAGATGGGGGGAGAGAGAGAGAGAGAGTGAATCATGAAAAATGTAATATAATGGTTTGGCTATTACAGAACCCAGTGCCCTCCGTACCCATAACCTATTTTGGATTTCTTCCTGCGTTAACCAATTATTTGGTGAAGGAAGTGTAGCGCCATTATTTTGAGGTGTCCCAACCATTGGTACCTCCTTTGTGTATACTGAAGTAAAGAACCTTTTTAGCTCATCTGCCATTTCCTGGTAACTAAATGTCAGACAGCCTGTTCCACATTACATTGAATCTTAAAGAAATGCCCACAAACAGTTTGCTGAAAACAAGCAGACTAAGGACATGGATTTCTGCCACTATGTCCTGTGGTATGATGAGACCAAGATAAACTTATTTGGTTTAGATGGTGTCAAGCGTGTGTGGCGGCAGTGCTGGAAAATAACGGTGGCCACACAAATATCAACACTTTGGGCCCAATTTGGACATTTCCACTTAGGGGTGTACTCACTTTTGTTGCCAACGGTTTAGACATTAATGGCTGTGTGTTGAGTTATTTTCAGGGGGCAGCACATTTACACTGTTATGCAGGCTGTACACTTACTACTTTACATTGTAGCGGAGTGTCATTTCTTCAGTGTTGTCCCATGAAAAGATATAATAAAATATTTACAAAAATGTGAGTGATGTACTCACTTTTGTGAAATACTGTAAATACTTCCCTACCTTCCCGATGCATCACTCCACTTCCTGGGGTGAGGAGGGGCCATGGCAGGCCAGAGGACAGAGGGGGCCAAAGAGGTCCAAGGGGGGCCACAGGGGCCTGCAAGGACCAAGGGCGCCACAAAAGGCAGTGGTAAGCTGCAGAGGGACACAGCAGGCTCCTCGAGCCTGTGGGGGCCACAGTGGGCCATAAGGGAATGGAGGGGCCACTGGGGCATCTGCGGGAGGTCAACAGGGGCCATAAGGGGATGTGCGGGCCATGGGGGCCACAGGGACTCCAGGGCAGCCACAGGTGGCCCTAAGAGCCACTTAGAATCTGAAGGGCCATGGGAGATCCACATACGGCAAAGTGTATTTGCTGGGGCCACAGAAGATCCACTGGGCCACACTTCAACCATGGGGCCACAGGGGATCCAGGGGGGGCACAGGAGAGCCAGAGGCCACAAGAAACCTGCAGGGGCCACAGAAGATCTGCGGAGGCCACAGGGAGCAAGGAGACCACAGGGGACCCCCAGGGGCCACAGAGGATCTTCGGCCGAAGGGGACATTACAAGATTCACATAGCATAGGGTTAATTAACATTGCATGGTGGTCCGTTACAGACCCCATTATAGGGGTTACGTCTGATGGACCACATAGGTTATTTAAAGTGGTCCGTAGCACAAGATTAATTGTTAGGTACCATGGTAACATACTTGAGTGGGGATTGGGGGTTAGCGAGGACGGAATCCTGGGAGATGCTTTCTGCATGTGGGAGGAGGGAAACCATGGCATCCTTTCAGCAAGGGTTCTCAGGGGATACCCCATTAATGTACTTTAAACGGGGGAATACTGCAGATCCCCAGGCTAATAAGGGATAGGGGTGATCCATGAGATCCGCCAAGCATTAGAGATTCACCCCTGCAGCCCCCCAAGCCCCAGTGTTTTACCCCATCACCTCCCCCAGCCCCTTTGCCTTGTGACCTCCCCATCCCCAGTGAATAGCCCCATCACCTCCCCCAGCCCCAGGGAATTGCTTCATCACCTACTACAGCCCCAGTGAATTGCCCCGTGACCTCCCCAAGCCCCAATTAATTGCTGCATCACCTGCCCTAGCACCAGCGAATTGCCCCATCACCCTCCCCAGTGAATTGCCCCATGACCTCCCCCTGCCCCAGTGAATTGCCCCATCATCTGCTCCAGCCCTAATGAATTGCCCTGTGACCTCCCCCAGCCCATGTGAATTGCCCCATCACCTCTCTCAGCCCCAGTCAATTGCTTCATCACCTGCCCCAGCCCCAGTGAATTGCCCCATCATCTGCCCAGCCCTAGTTAACTGCCATGTGACCTCCCCAGCCCCAGTGAATTGCTTCATCACCTACCCCAGCCCCAGTGAATTGCCCCATGACCTCCCCAAGCCCCAGTGAATTGCTGCATCACCTGCCCTAGCACCAGCGAATTGCCCCATCATCCACCGCAATAAATTGCCCCATGACCTCCCCCTACCCCAGTGACTTGCCCCATCATCTGCTCCAGCCCTAATGAATTGCCCTGTGACCTCCCCCTGCCCCAGTGAATTGCTTCATCACCTACCCCAGCCCCAGTCAATTGCCCCATCACCTCCCCAGCCCCAGTGAATTGCTTCATCACCTACCCCAGCCCCAGTGAATTGCCCCATGACCTCCCCAAGCCCCAGTGAATTGCTGCATCACCTGCCCTAGCACCAGCGAATTGCCCCATCACCCTCCCCAGTGAATTGCCCCATGACCTCCCCCTGCCCCAGTGAATTGCCCCATCATCTGCTCCAGCCCTAATGAATTGCCCTGTGACCTCCCCTAGCCCCAATGAATTGCCCCATCACCTCCCTCAGCCCCAGTCAATTGCTTCATCACCTGCCCCAGACACAGTGAATTGCCCCATCATCTGCCCAGTCCCAGTGAACTGCCATGTGACCTCCCCCAGCCTCAGTGAATTGCCCTGTAAACCCCCAGTCCTAGTGAATTGCCCCATGACCTCCCCTAGCCCCAGTGAATTACCCCTTGACCTTCCTTTAACCCCAGTGAATTGACCCGTGACCTCCCCCAGCCCCAGTGAATTGCCCCCATCACCTGCCCCAGCCCCAGTAAAATGCTCTCCATCCCAGTGAATTACCCTCCAGCCCCAGTGAATTACCTCTGTAACTCCCCCCCAGCCCCAGAGAATTACCCTCCAGCCCCAGTGAATTGCCCAATGACCTCTTCCAGGCTCAGTGAATTGCCCCTATCACCTGCCCCAGCCCCAGTGAATTACCCTGTGACACACTCTCACAAAGACACTCACCCTCAGACACTCACACAGACTCACTCCCACAGACTAACTCACACAGACATACACACTCACATAGACATAAACACTCATTTAAAAACACTCACATATACACATATATTTACTCACACACACTCAGACATACACACTTACTCAAACATAAACATACATACTCACACAGACATATACACTCACTCACGCAGACACACACACTCAGACACACATACTCACACTCACAAAGACACATTCTCACTTACAGACACACTCTAACTCGGAGAAACACACTCACTCACACAGACACACTTATTCACACAGACACACTCACTCACAGACACACACACACACTCAGGCACACACACAGACACTCAAACAAACACACTCTCACTAACAGACACACTATCACTCACAGACACACTCACTCACACAGACACACTTATTCACACAGACACGCTCACTCACAGACACACACACTCACACACACTCAGGGACACACACAGACAATCAAACACACTCTCACTCACAGACACACTCTCACTCACAGACACACTCACTCACACTTACACAGACACACTCACTCACACAGACATACACACTCACACAGACACACACACTCACTCAGTCACACACTCACTCACACTCAGACACGCACACAGACATACACACTCACACAGACATACAGACACACATACTCACACACACTCACTCATACAGACATACACATTCACTCACACAGACACACTCACACAGACACACTCACTCACATTCACACAGACACTCACTTACATTCATACAGACACCATTACTCACACTCAGACACTCACATAATCCCACTCAGACACAAAAACAGACATTCACACAGACACTCTCTCACTCACACACACACACACTCACAGAGACATACACACTCACTAACACAGACATACACACTCACTCACACACACAGACATGCATACTCACTCACACAGACCTACACACTCACTCACACAGACTCACTCACACAGACACACACTCACTAACTCACACATACACACACACACTCACTCACAGACACACACACATTCACACAGACACTCATTTACATTCATACAGACACTCAGACACTCACATAATCTCACTCAGACACAAAAACAGACATTCACGCAGACATTCTCTCATTCACACACTCACACAGACATACACACTAACTAACACAGACACACTCAGACACACACACTCACACTCAGACACACACACGCTCAGACACAAACACAGGCACTCACACACACACTCTCACTCACACAGACATACACACTCACTCACACAGACTAACTCACAGACACACTCACACAAACACACTCACACAGACACACTCACACACAATCACTCACACAGACACATACAATCACTCACACATACACACACACTCACTCACTCAGACACACACAAACACTCATTCACAGACACACACTCACTCACAGACATACACACTCACTCGCACAGACTCACTCACAGACACACTCACAAAAACACACTCACACAGACACACTCACACACCACACACACACTCACTCACACAGACACACACAATCACACACACATACACACACACACTCACACAGACACACACACACTCATTCATAGACACACACTCACTCACAGACATACACACTCACTTACACACATAGACATACATACTCACTCACACAGACCTACACACTCACTCACACAAACTCACACAGACA